>VDFB02047230.1:407425046-407732044 GCA_007258455.2 Sequoia sempervirens | reverse complement strand
TTGATAATCTCCCATGGATAATTTAATGCTATGACGCTTCCCTAAAAAACTAACTATACCACCATCTGCAATCAAAACCTGAAACTCTAGAGCTGGATATATAAAACAATTTAGACGAGTAGCTAACTTTTTGTTGATGAAATTATGAGTACTACATGAGTCAATCAACTTGTTACCTTACGCTTCTTTAGGAACCCACCACCTTGAGAGTTTGTGGAATACTTTGAAACACGAGGTGTGACAAAGAAATGATTGGTTGAGAATCATGTGATTTTATTTGACTCCCACTAAATGCTTCTGGTATGGGTTCCTCCTCTTCTTCCTCATTGGGACCTTCAATATAAAACAATTTCTTTTCACTACATTTAGCCTTCTCATTTGTATTTGCTATCACAATTGAAACCTATAAACCTTTTTATACTTTTCTCCTCAATTTTTTGTGGATTCAACTTAGTAGGTTGTGTTGAATATCCTTTCTCTCTTGTCACATTAGCCCCTTGCTTCTTAGGAATCAAATATTTCTCCTCTACCCTGCGTGCTAAGATAAAAAGACTCATTTATGGAACTAGGGATAAACATGCGTACCTCATGTTGAATGTGATCCTTGAGACCACCCAAGAATAAGTCATTCAAGTTTTCCTCGTAATTGAATCCACCCTTAAGGATAGATTTTGGAATTGCTGAATATAATCCTTAACCGATCCTGTTTGTTGAAGTTTAGCTAAAATTTGGCTAGAAGAAGTTATGCAATGATGCTATTGCTATATTGTGCTTGGAGTTCCCTCTTGTAAAATTGACCATGAGACGGTGAGCCCCTTTTTACCTCGATGAGTGCAAAGCCAATGATACCAAATGAATTGATCTGGTTCTAAATATAAGGAAGCCATCGTGACCTTTTGTCCATTTGGGATTTGGTGTACTTCAAAAAAATTCTCTATTTGGTTTATCCATGTTAGAGGATCCTTACCATCAAACTTGCGCATATCCACCTTTGGAAATAAATTCCTAGATCCCATAGGAGTATTAAAGCTTGTGTTAGAAGTAGCTGACCTAGAATTCTCACCTTGGCTGCTTGAGAACTCCTTTCTTGATTCAGCTATGTAGGTGCTTAACATGTTTCGCATGTCTGACATATCTCCTCTTAGGTCTGACATATCTCCTCTTAGGTCACACATATCCATCTTAATTGAGGAAATTTCTTCCTTGACCTTATTGATTTCTTCATTATGAGTAATATCCTCAATTTTTTCACCATCCTTATCAGGAGTCTTCCCCAGAGTGATAGCATTCTTTTTACCCCTTGTTGCAGGCCCCGTCATGATGGAAACCACTAATGTTGAAATAAATCACACAAATTAAACTCAAATTCTCTCAAATTTTTACTGTAATCTCCTTTAGTATGTCTTCAAAAACCCAATAAAATTCAGACTTCAATTCAACAAGATGTGCGAGATATGTAGATTCTAAAAAATAGTAGTGTAGAAACCCTAATTCTGCAATAATTCACTTAATTCTGCTCCAATTCTTCTGAAATCTGGACTGTAGCTTTTCCAATATGTTCTTCAAAAACCCTTTAAAAATTAAAAAAAAAATCGCCAAAATATGAAAGATATGCTCTTCCCAAAATCGCTTCCAAATTTGAGAAAAACCTTACCTCTATGGTGCCAAGATCATGCTCTGATACCACTTGTTATGAAATAACTTGCACAATAGAAGAATATGATATGAAATATGCTGCAAATACTTGATAATAACTGAGAATAACAAGCCACTTCGAGGGGGAAAACCTCCAAATATCTCTAATGAGAACCGCACTTCACAACTTGATGATGAAATAAGACTCACAACCTCCTATATATACCTATTTATGCCAAGGATATCACTAGGCCGACTTAGACACCCTATATAAGACTTAGGCTGACCTAAACAACTAAATAACAATATACTAATGATAATATGACTTAATAGAGAGTTAAGATAGCCACAAGCCGACTATTCATAACCGATGTACAATAATATTAAGGTAAGCGAGGTCAAATCTGAATTCTTTTTTAGTTTATTTCCCTTTTAACTGATTTGTTTCCTTTTTTTTCATCACAGGATATTCTTGAGAGGATATTTCATTTATTTTATTTAATTTAAGATGATAATATCTCTTTTAATAAAATAAAATAAGATTATGTAATTTAGAAATGAATATTAATAAAATAAAATAAAATTATTTAATTAAAAATAGATTTAATTAAATAGCATCATTTTATTTAAGTAATATTAACTTCAATTAAATAACATTATTTTATTTATTAAAAGGGATTTATTTCTTTTGATTAAATAACATTAATGAAGCATTCAAACCTTAGGGAAAATTGAAACATTTGAAATAGTTATGAATTGATTAAGAAATTTGATTTGAAAATGCGACAATCATTGATTCAGAAAGTTGATGTTGACAAATTAAATAAATGGGGCCCAAAGTCTAGGTGACCATTTTAGGTTGCATACATTTTCCCCTCTTTGACTAATGTGAGGTCGACTCGGGATCACATGCAGTCAAAGAATGAAGTTGCAATGTGAGATCGATTTGGGATCACAAAACAACTCAGATGTGAGGTCGACGGATCACATCTGGACAAACATAAACAAAAGGCCTTTGAACATGAGGTCGATTCGGGATCACATCCAAAGTGAGAGATAAGAATCTCAAGCAAGGTTGCCCCAAGAGAAGCAATTGATAAATTGATAAAGTTGAATCAAGGATTGAAGTTTGATAGGTATGCCCCCTCATGATTGAAATCGAAATGAGATAGATGAGAAATAATAAATTGAAAATTTGATCAAATCCCACAAAGATAAGGTTCTTGATGTAAGATGAAAAATAAGAATTACAGAACCCAGGTAGATCAGCAAGAAAATTATGCCCTAAGGTTGAATTAGAAGAAAAGAAGTGGGGTGAAATCGAATGGAAGATAGAAGCTTGGAAGAAATGGAAAGAAATGGAGAGAAGGAAGAGAATCCACCTCAATAAAGAGGATGCATCAAAATCAATCAACTGGATAGGGAATTTTGATTGAGATCACGAAAGAAGATAAGGAAATGAAGAACGTGATCACAGTTGATGAAAAATCCACAAGAAAGATGAAGGAAACCCTCTCAAACCCATAATACAGCCTAAAAGTGCAAATTAACATGAAGTCTAAATAATGCAAGCTACATGAAAATGCAAAGGTGTACTTGCAATAGGGTAACATAGGTTTTTGTGTGTTCATCATTCATTATAGAATGTAAGAGAACTTATTTTCATCATTGGGCCATTATTACCGGACATCGGACAATCACACAATCATCACTAGTCACAAACGCAACTATGAAGATATGAATGTGATTTATATCATCTTGGAATGTGGAAAGATTCTAACATGAGCATCAAAGACATGAAGGTCAAGATGACTACAATGTTAGCTTACCCAATTTAATGTAGCAAAACCACGCTCGCATCAAGACATAAACGCCAGGATTACCATGAGAATGGTTGTGCAAAAACATTCAAGGATGATGCCATAAATCTCTTAAGTGTGTCAAGGAGACAACAAGAGACACTGAAGAGGTTCAAGACAACACCCACAAGCAGAAAGCAAATAAAAACATGCCCCATGCCCCAATTCCTCTAGCTATGCATCACGGAGAGACTTATTAGACAAGGACACTCAACGAAAATCAATATCAGTCAGCACACAAAGAAAAGATCATGGCATATCTCAAGCATTAAGTGTTGCAATTAAAAAAAAATTTAAGTGTGTAAACTGATACTGAGTTCCGAGGATAAGGATCGAATGCTTGCAAGTAGGTAAGATCACATAACCGAACTGGATAAGACCAAACTGATAAGTGTTGATATGCTACAAATTTTCATATAAGCATATTAATTTATTAATAAAATTAATAAATGGGGCCCAAAGTCTAGGTGACCATTTTAGGTTGCATACACTGCAAAGATCTGATTGGAAAATGTATCATCATTTATATGGATGATCTTACATTGTTTTCAAAGAAATGAGGTGATCATGTTTCTAATCTGTGCAAATTTTTTCAAATGTGTAGAGAATTTAGGATTTCTCTCAATCCGAAGAAATGCATCTTCGGAGTCATCGAAGGAAAGTTACTTGGGCATGCTATTTTAGAATGAGGAATCTCCATAGACCTCGAGCGCATCTAGTCCTGATTGAAGATTTAGCTGCTAGGCAGTAAGAAATAACTGAAATCTTTCTTCAAAAAAATAAATTTTGTTTGGAAGTTCATCACGGGTTTTGCTGAGATTGTAAAGCCACTTAACGCCATGTTGAAGCAAGATGCTAGAATTAAGTGGACTCTGGAGTCAATGAGGCCTTCAAGGAAATCAAGAAAGCCATTACCGAGGCACCTGTCCTAGTCAGCCTGAATTATTTGAATCCCTTTTACATTTACTCGTTTGCTTCAGACCATTCGTGTGCCAACATTTTGACCCAAAAAGATGATGAAGAAAATGTGCACCCAATTTCCTTCATGAGTGCTCCCTTGAAGGATGTTGAAATAAGATATCACAGTGTGGAGAAGTAAGCATACACTCTTGTTAGAGGAGTTAAGAATTTCAGACATTATATCCTATAAAACAAGGTGTTTTCCATTGTCCCCAATCCAGCAGTGAAGACGTTGCTAATGCAAAATGAGCTAGGGGAACGAAGGGAAAAATGGGTTACCTTGTTGCATGAATATGCCATGGAAATTCAGCCAATGAAGTTAGTAAGAGGACAAGCACTCACCTGAACAATAGCTGAAATAGTAGTTGAGGTTGGACCCAAGCTTACGATTTAGCAATATCAACTTGAAGATGTTTCCCCAAGGGAGTGGTATGATGACATCATCTACTACTTGCTGAACAACAGGTGCCCACCTCATTTGCAGGGAGTCCAGAAGCATGCCCTTAGACTAAAGAGTAGCAGTTATATGTTGCAAGGATTTGTCTTATACAAAAGGAATCATGAAGGAGTGTACCTTTGGTGCCTCGAAAAAGAAGAAGCAGTATGCGTGTTAAAAGAATTCCATGATAAATTTGGTACTAGTCATGGATCTGGTCCTTCTACTGCTCATCAAATCCTACTAGTAGGGTATTACTGGCCAATGGTCTTCAATGACTACCATAGCCATGTTTGCACATGCCATATCTGTCAGACCACTGCAACTAGAGAAAGGAATGTTGTTGTCCCACTGCAACCAGTCCTGGAGGTAAGACCATTCGTGCAATGGGGTCTTAACTTCATTGGTCCAGTAAGCCCACAATCCTCTATGGGCCATAGGTACATTATAACTACCTCTGATTATCGTACTAGATGGACAAAAGCTATTGCATGTAGGCAATGTACAACAGAGGCAGTGGTTAATTTTCTCGAAAGTTTTATTTTAAATCGTTTCAGTTGCTCGTATACTTTAGTATGTGACGATGGCCCCACCTTTGCCTCACTTAAATTTGCTAGTTGGGCCTTTGATTATGGGATTTACCATAAATTTTCATCCAACTACTATCCTCAAGGAAATGGTCTGGTAGAATCTACAAATAAGATCCTCATCACCGTCATCAAAAATTTGCTTGACAAGAACCCTAAGGATTGGAAAACCCAACTCTATTTTTCCCTTTGGGTAGACCGCACACACCACAAGGCCTCCTTAGTGGATTCCCCATTTCACCTTGTTTATGGCTTAGAGCCTGTCTTCCTGATCCACATGGAAATACCCACTCTTCAATTCATCAATACCTTTTACGAAGAAGGGGATCGAAGAGAAGCTCGCTTAGCTAAGCGGCTACACTTAGAAGAAGTGCATTACCATGCTATTGAAAATTTCACCAAACATCAGGGCATGGTCAAAATATGGTTTGATCAATGAGCCAAAGTCAAGGCCTTCATAATTGTTGATCTAGTCTTATGCTAGGACAAGGCCCATGAGAAGAAATGGGGACATGACAAATTCGACAAGCTTTGGCTTGACCCCTTTCAAATTGCTGAAATCCTTGGAGAGAATGCTTTTTTCCTCAAGACCTTAACCGGTGAAGACAACCCATTGCCCATCAACAGGCAACACCTGAAGCATTATTTCCAAGCTTCAACTCTCTTGAGATGCTCCTATAAATACTTGTATATAGGTTAGTGTAGGTTGCTTTGGTTTGCCTCATTTCGTTGCTTCACGTCGCTTTTGTTTTTGCTTGTTTCCTGACCATTTTTGCTTTGTTGGGGGTGTCTCTTTGTCCTTAATGTGATGGCCATGCTTATTCAATGAATGGTTCACTTTGCTTCCCACTCTTAGTGTTCTTTGGATAACTATTTACTCTTAATCATTGGTCTCTGATTGTTGCTATGGAGCAATTTCCTTACTTGAACTCCTGTTTGACCTAGAACTCGACCCTTTATTGAATTGTTTCACATTCATCTCAGATCTTGCATGAAATACATTAATTGTTTCTAAGGAGCTATACAATGATTATTATGAAGGAAAGGAAAGTGAAAAATCTTAAATCTACTCCAATGACCACTGTGGTTCCAAGCCCGCTATAAGCTTCAATGATTACACAATTGACCAAAAGAAGTAGTGTAGAAAGAATATCAAAAGAAACAAAGAAACGTTGAAAATCAAGCAATTGTGTGGGTGTGTGGACAACTCTACCAAGGATATAGATGCCCGGTTGGAAATAGAGCAATGTTTGTGGGATCACAATGACAACTCCATCGGGGCTATGGACGCCTGACTTGCAGCGGGGCAATGTCTAGGTTACTTTTGGAGTTAGATAATTAACATAGCTTTCTCATAGTCTCCAAGGAGAGGAAATGAAGTTACTACTTACACACACTTTTGAGACGCCTTTATGATTTGACTCAGTCAAGGAATTTGTCCTCCCTCGAGCTCCCTAGTTCACCTTTGGAAATTGGCCCCTGGTCTGTGAAACCGAAGACTCTGGGTTTTGAATGAGCACTTATTCTTAGAATGCTCAGAAGTGTCCTCCAGTAGAGTCGCCATTTTTTGTTCCCATAGCACACACACCTCATTCAGAATGGGGACCCTCTCTTTCTTTTCACTTCGCTAGGTCACTTTTGTCAATACCTCATTTTGTGTGCCCCCTATTATTTTTCCTAAGTGGTTAGAGAATCTTAGAGAAATCATCTTGAAGTGACCATGTTTTTTTACCCTCAAATTTTCAAGGCTTTAAACCTTTAAAGAACTACCTTGGCTATTTTCCTTCATTCCTCAAAACTGGTGCCCTTTGAGCAATGCGGGTTTGCCCCTGCGGGCCACTTCGTATGGAATTCCTTATCTTCCTAGCCATTTTGAATGGCCTTTGTCTGACATCCTTCCCTACCATAGGACCCACACCTTTTGGTGGCATTTTCGTTGCCTACTACTCAAGCAGTGAATCTTCGACTGTCGTCCGCCTAGCGGACACCATCACTATTTTCAAATTGATGTCCGTTCACCAACCTTGAGCACCACCGTACCTACATTTATGAGGGGAATTAAATGAAGGAATGTCTATAAATAGCTCTCTTTGTGCTATCATTTTTATCTATCAGTTGTTCATGAAAAAATCAAAGAGCCCTGCGAATGTCGCCTTCATGCTTGCCAAGTTCATTTACCGCTTCAAAGCTTTTGCCAACTATTTGCTCGACCTGCTTCATCGGGTCTCATAGGTTAGTTTTCTACCATGAACCTTCCTTTCAGTTTTCTTTAATCTCACGAAAGTTGTTAAATATGGGTAAGAGAAAACCTGATAACTAGTTAGAAGAAGCCTAGGCGACCAAAACCCATAACTTGAAATTTCGAGAAACTTCAAAAATTGCCCCGTAGGCTTCTTGCAGAATTGGAGCTTCCTGTGGCCGTTCTTCAACCAAAGCATCTGTGCCCCACAGGCCCGCATCATGATCATCATCGTCACCTTCCTTTGACAATGTTTAAAACTTGAAGTAGTAAACACTCACATTGGGCCCACCCTTGCGGAAGGCCCCTTCCACTTGACCACCCTAAACTTGGCTCAAATTCATGAAGTCTAAACGAAGGATCTTTGGAACTACCTTGGTCCACAAACATGGGCCTCTACTTGTGGAATACCCTTCGAGCTCCATCATTCAAATGTCCCTCTAACCCCACCTTTGTGGTGCGTGGACCCCGCCCTATTGATTGCTGACCAAACACAACCTTGCCAAAGTGACCAAGTCTCAATCCATCACGGGCTTCTCCCCGCCGACTTCCGCTTGAAGGTTTCCATTTAGACTTCGTCGTTTCAAATGACTTTTGTGACTCATCTTTCTGCCTAGCAGACTCCACCCTTCGGCGAGCCATCCAAGTCAAAATAGAAATCTATGTGATGCAGGTCATTTGATGTGGACCTCTGCTGGTGTTTCACCACCACACAAACTTGCTAACTCAAAATAGCAAAAGGGTGGCACCCACCTGGCAAGCGGGTCCCAACCCCGCCTCTGCCGTCAGACCCCTCTATGCTGTAAATTATTAAGTGTTGTCCCTTTCTGGACCATGCACCGTGGACCTCCATCTGTGGGTCGCAGCGACATGACCGCTGTCCCAAAAAAAATTTGCACATCAGCCTTCCGCATTGCAGGTCTTAAACCTCCTACCGCCGTTTGAACATTAAAATGCAAAAATAACTAAGGATAAAACTCTAAGCGGACCATCTCTTGCGGGTGGCTAGTCGCGGACTTCCGTCTCGCTCCTACCATTTTGAAATGACCACGAACCCCCATCAGCCCGCTATGCAGAGCCCGACCCTTCCATTTCCTCTTGACCAATGATAAATAAAGTGAACGCTTAGGCTCTCCGTGGGCCTGATGATGCGGGTCTCCTCCATTTGACCTCCATCTAGCCTTCAATGTTCCAAATAGCTGTGACCCACTGTTCGCTTGCACCTTTTGGTCCACATCCTTTGGAGTGATCCAAACTTTAACAATGGAGGACCCACCTTCCTCCAAAGCCGCAAGTCCTGCATGGCGAAATGCTACATGCAAAATGCCGCCTTGCCAGCATCGTTTCAATGACAAGCCCTCAAATAGCCAGGCCACCTCCTGCTTCCACCTGCCTTGGACCCGCATGACTAAAAGATGGTCTTAACACCTCCAAATCTTCAAAACGATTTCGACCCATGTGCCAAAATGGATTGACCTCCCCAGTGGACTCCACTTCATGCCTAAATCTTAATGTGGGTTGGGACATGTAGGCCACCGTGCCCTGATTTCCATCCCTCCTGCAACTGCCTCCAAAATAGCCACTAGCCCAAGGAAGTCCACACCCTTGGGCGCACACTATTATAACTTCCTCCAACAGAAGGCTAATGATAATTAGAAGATGTTACAATTTTTAAGTGATGGATTATCTAATGTAACATCATTTTGTGGGATTTTGGTAACTTTCCTTATGTTTCATGCTCGAATGTGTTTATTGCTCTCTCTCCCACATGATATATGGAACCAAGTGTAGGAGCTTCAGAGGTGGCCATGGAGAAAGAAAAGGGAAAGAAGCTAGCTAAAGCACCCAGGGTCAAAGAGGATAAGGATCAAATGAAGTACAAATTCCATGGGGAGCCCATTAACTCCAAAGTCACCATAGATTGGAAGGAGATCTCATACACTAATCTGGGACATATAGATATTGATGAATTCAAGAAAAGTGTCTGGATCAACCCTAAAATAGAAAATTCCAAAAAGATTAGAAGTAGTGGATTGGCCAAAGCTGTTGGTTTCCTACCCGCTCTCGTTGCTCCTGAGATTATGATGGCTTACAGGGAGGCCTATCAAGATGACACAAAAAGAATTGTGGACAGAGATGGAAATGTATTAGCTGACCTATCTACCAAATCAATAGGGAAGACCTTCCACATCCCTATCTTCACTGAGATGGAGGAAACATCCAAAGAATATGGAAAGCAGATGTGAGATGAAGACCCCCTCAAATGCAAAATGGTCATCAATTAGTATTGGTTAAAAGAAAAGAGGGGCAGTGCAACTAAATTTCCCCAAGAGCTCTTCTGTAGTGACTTCTACAAGGATTACCATGATTTAGTAACCCTATTGAGTAGAGTTATGGGCTTCCCAAATGCAGCTTACTTTTAGGAGTGGATGTTGTACTTTGTGGAAGAAATCCTCTGGGGTGAAGCTAAATTCTATTGGGCATGAATGATTAGTAATTTTTTGCATGAGCAATTTGTGGCAGTGAAAAAGACTCAAAATTTTTACATGACATCCTACTTGGTTTATCTTTTGGCTGACCAGATGTAATACAGAGGTTTTTTTGTAGCTCCAAGTGAGACTCAAGGGAGGGAGGTCAAGGTATATGATAAGTATACCCAACTCCAATACATAAATTTCAAGAGGGATTACTGCAGAGTTAATGACGCCTTCATAAGCCATATTATCAGACTGCTTGGAGGTGATTTTGAAAGGAAAGTCACCCAAAGTGCAAGTGCTTACATCCACCGATTCAACTTCCTGTTCATACAATTCCCAAAGTTTACCTTCTTTCGAGCCGAGGGTTTCTTAGAGAAACCATACAAGCTACCCCGGTACACAAATGACCGGATAATATTGCTTTAGCTCTCCCAACAACTGCAGCATGCACACACCCTCCTAAGTGACAAGCATAGAGTGGGGATTCCCTATCTCCTTTCCTTCGGGCAAGGAATGTATGAGCTCCACACATCCCAGTGTGTGGAATATTCTGATAAGGAACTTGTAGAGTATAACTTGGAGCTCCACACTGCCCGGCCACGGATGGATCCATATGGTAAGCTCAGGAAGATGGTTGGGATGGAACACACCCATGTACATAATGTTGAAGACTTTTGGGCTAACTATAGGGATTATAAAGAAGTGTGAATGAGGTAGTACATGCGCATGATGGCATACTTTTTCATGAAGGTCAACTTGTTCCCTATACCAGATTAGATAGTGGAGGATGAAAATACAGTGATTAATCCTCGATATGGTGCAATTGCAAACCTCCCATTGCCGTTAATTGATTGGAATGAAGAAGAGGTCAATGACCTTGATATTCTTACAAATCTGATTGAGGCAAAAAAAAAGAATGGATCTATGGGTAGATTTCCCAATTGAAGCTATAAGGAGCCACCCTGACATATGGGGAACTTGAAGATGAACTGGGGAGTGAGACCGATAGTGGGACAACTGCTTCCCCATCTGTAGAAACTTCAAAATCTTCTCCTGCCACTAGGCTGAGAAAGAGAAAAGAGACGGCAGAAAGGCAACCTAAACCCAGGGTGTATTCAAGAAAAGCCTCAAAGGTTGAACCCTCCAAGAAGCCAAAGACATCGGGTGGTTTTATAGAAATTCCTACCATCTAGGAGGACTCGTTCCATGAAGGAGAGGAACAAGAGGCTGAGCAACCAAAATCCCCACCTCCTGCCTCCACTTTGGCTATCACCATTGTTGTTGACATTGTCACCACTATTGCCCCTCTTCCTACTTCTCAAGCAATGGTTGCCACTTCTCCACCCATGGTGGATATCTTGGTCCACCTTGCTTCCACCCCACCCATTGCACAAATTCATGGTAATAGAATATTCCTCTGCCACTACCTCTCCACTCTCCTCTTCCTCCATGCCCCCATCATTATCTCTCCCACTAGCTACAAAAACAATACCAATTCCCACTCTCTCACTCCCGAAGGCCTTCATCCGCCACATGCAGAATATCCCAATGGAGTTGTCTAGGGTACTAATGAACCTTTCAATACATGCTACCTTGGAACAGATAATTGTAAACCTCCCTGTCCCTCCTCCAACTAAACCGCCAGAAATGAAAGCAACCATGAAAATATTAGAAAAGCTTGAGAGACAAGAAAGGGAGGCTACCAAAGGAATAGAAGAAGAAGCGGATGACTACCATGAACACCCTGAATACCAACATCTGACGATTGATAAAGTGGTGCGTGAAGGAGAGGAGGAAGAAATGCAATCATCTTAGGAGGACACTGAAGAGCTGGGTACCAAGTATATTGTGGAAACCTTTGACTTAGAGCTCAAAGGAGAGTTGGCCCAACAACTCAAAAATGTAGGAGAAGTAGAGAGATGTCCTTCCAATGAGGAGAAGAACGCAGAAGAGGAAATGGAAGAGGAAATTGAGCCTCCAATTGGGGAACAAGATAAAAGCCCCATGCATGATGAAGGAATGCCTCCTCAACATGAAGAAGAGGAAAGGAAAGAAGAAGATAAGCCTGAGGAAGAGGCTGAAGAACATGGGCATGACTAAGAAGAAGAAGAGAAAAATACTTAAGGGGAGGACAGCCCCAAAGAACACACAGCCACCGAATCTCTGCAAAATGAAACTGTCTTCATCTAGGATTCTGATGAAGAAGAAGAAGAAAAGATAGATCAAGAGGCTCTGAGTGAAAAATCAATAGAAATCCAATGCACCCATGAAGAAGAAGGTGATCAAGAATCACCAAAGGGAGAATCTCAGATGCCCGAATGGCTCGAGAAACAGTTGGAGAAGAAAACCCTAATTCCAATGGATCTAAAGGCAAGGTTGGAGGTCATCTTGGGTTGAGCCCAAATAATCAGAAAGAAGGAGAAGAAGCCAAAGGTTGGATCCCATCTAACGATGGACACGTCCAAAACTAGAACAGCGCAGATAACCACCCTAGTGATGGGAGAAGAAGGGGTGAGCTACAATATTTCCACCCTTGATTTGGGAACATCAATAAGAGAACAAAATATCGACCATCTTCAGGGATCTATCACCACCATTATGAACCAAATGCACAAAGATAAGACTTCCAAGGAGGAGTTAAAAGCATAGGTGGCTAACTTAACAACATATATTCAATAGTGGTCATCCATTGAAGAGCTCCCTACCACATCCTTGACACCACTGCAACTACTGTCCAAGGATCACATTGATAAATTTGAGAAAAGAAAGAATTGGACCAAGGCCACAAAGGATTGGTTCCAACAAGTCCTCTATAATGGAAACATGGGCATAGGTCATGCTATCAAGATAGTGAACAATTTCCTAGAGGTGAAAAAGATACTCGAGGGGATAAGTAAGTTTTGCACTGACTTCCTAGAGCTATACATAATTACATATCCCAAGCTTGAGGCTATTCTCAAGATACCTAATAAATCCTAGGAGGAGTTTTCTTTGGTGGAGGGTGACCATTGGCTTGTGGAGACATGGAAGTTGGGCTTAGATCACAGAAAGGAAGTGTTGGAATGAGTTCTCCATGAAGTGGAGCTGGATATTGATTGGGTCAAGGAGATCAAGGCATCCTGTGAAGAATATCTAAGGCTAATGACAGATTTTGATGTCCCCGCCATCAAGCTAGATCCAGAGAAAATAAAGCCATATTTTCACAAGGTGGAGAGTGGGACCATGGATGTGCTTATGCCAGATTTTATGGGTTTTGCTGCATGATCCTTCACCCTATCTGAATAGGTGATCAAGAATGCACAAAATCATGAAAAGGATTGGGACATGCTCACTAGCATATCAATGAGGTTGAACTTTCAAGTGATTTAGTTTGATATATTTGAGTGTAACAAGCTCTAGGAATTGATTGTGAAGTTTGCGGAATACGGAACTGTGAAGAGAAGTGAGGGAAATCCCATAATAGATGATGAGTTCCTCACCAAGTAGTTGCAGTAAAGGAAATCAACAAAAAGACAAAAGAGCTATAGTGTTGGCACTAAAAGACAAAATAGGCTAAATGACAAAATGTAATTTTATATTGTAAACTATTTGGGGGTAGGTGAAACCCTAGTTTTTAGTAAATCCTAGCCACACAATGAGACTAAATCTTGGCCATTCATTTTTCTTTTTGGACACTATAAATAGTGTGTCTCCTCTCATTTTCAAAAGAGAGTTGAGTTCTTGTAAAGGAATGCTGTTGGAATTTTAATAGAACTTCATTGATTTGGTGGATTCTTGAGTTCCAACATCATGTTGTGTGATTCTTCTTCTCATAGTTAGTTAACTTGAATAGATTTACTTTGCTATTTGTGAGTTTTACAAGTTATTAGTAAATTAGTTAATGTTGTGCATTGATATTGAAGAATTCTATTATGTGTTGGCAACCTTCCTTGTCCATACATTTTGTTGTTTATTGATGGTAAATGTCTATGTAAAGTTAGTTTGGGCATAAATTGAAAGTTGCACTAAATTTCTATCTTTTATTCATGCTTATGGTGAATGAATGGTTGAATATCTGCAGTCCTTAGAAGCTTGCACTAGTTTCATGAGACTGTGAAATAATCCGGTTAGGTGGAACTTAGTTCTAAGAAGGTTTTTTGTAGTAGGGTCCTCCATTATCATTGTTCATTGCTAATTTTAGGTCTAGGAACTTCTCCCTTCCCCTGTCCCTTTTTCCTTACTTTTAATAATGACTTTGAAGAAGGTTCATTGCACATTGTAAAGCCAAATCCAAAGCTGTAATAGGAGTTCTAGATTGTTGTTTGAACCTACAACAATTGTGCAATAAATTTCCCATCCCAAGAACTCCATTTCAAGATCCAATTATCCTCCAACTTAACTTCGTGAATCTTCCCCATGATTACCAACAAGATCACATCAAAACAACTGAGACATTCCATGCAAGTCATGACCTAACACCTGAGAGACCTTGGGGTGCAACTTGTTGTTGGAGACTGCCTTTCAAGAGAGGTAGTGCATTTGTGTGATGCTTGTGTTGAGAAGGTGCAAAAACACCCATCAATAGGTATAAAGATAAAATCCTTTGTGACATCATTCCCATGGATGTTTGTCATTTGCTGCTAGGAAGACCCTAACAGTATGACAAAAAAGCTAAGCATGATGGTCATAAAAACATTTATGTGATAAACAAAGATGGAACTTCATTCACCTTGACACCCATACAAGATGAGGAGTTTGATAAAAAAATTTGGGTCTAGTGTTATGGTAGTTGGGGAGAGAATTTTTGAAAACATCGAAGGATGAAGGTGGATAGGGATTTTCTTTAGTGATCAGACCTAAATTTGTTTTAGCAGCAAATAAGGTTGAGGGTATATCTAGTGAGGTTCAAGCATTATTAGACAAATACAAGGATATTGCAGTTGATGAGTTACCTATCTCTTTTCCTCCCATGAGATATGTAAGCCATCATATAAATCTGATCCCTGGTGCAAATTTTCCAAATAAGGTTGCATACAAGATGACTCCCAAACAAAATGAGGAAATAAGGAGGCAGGTCCAAGAATTGCTAGATAAAGGCCTAATACGGGAAATTTTGAGCCCTTTTGTTATCCCTACTATTTTAGCACCTAAAAAGGATGGGGACTAGAGAATGTGTAGTGACTCAAGGGAAATCAAAAAAATCACCATCATATATAGGTTTCCAATTCCTAGAATGGAGAATTTAATGGACTGCTTGGGAGGTGCATGTTATTTCTCAAAGATTGACTTAAAAAGTGGCTATCATTAGATTAGGATAAGAGAAGGGGATGAATGGAAAACTGCATTTAAAACATGAAGGTTTGTATTAGTGGATGTTAATGCCCTTTGGATTTTCAAATTATCCAAGCACATTTATGAGACTAATGAATGAAGTTTTGAAGCCTTTTATTGGAAAATTTGTGGTTGTGTATTTGGATGACATACTTGTGTTTAGTAAGACTAAAGAAGAGCACTTGCAACATCTTGACATGGTTTTGCAGAAGTTGGGGAGGTAAGAATCTTTCATGGACTTGCTAGTTTCTATAGGAATTTTATTAAGAATTTTAGTCATATCTGCTCACTGATTATTGACACCATTAAGGGAGATAAAAGAAAGAGATTTCAATGGACTGATGAGGCATAAAGAAGCTTTAAATATCTAAAAAATAGAGTGGCACAACAACCTATCCTTTCTTTACCTGATTTCAACAAGGTTTTCACTATAGAGTGTGATGCAAGTGGCTTTGCAATTGGTGCAGTCTTAAGCCAAGAAGGAAGACTGGTGGCTTTCTTTAGTGAAAAACTTAATGAAGCAAAAGGAGGTACTCATTATATGATTTGGAGCTATATGCAATGGTGCAGTCCCTTAAGAACTGAAGACACTACCTTTTGTCCAAGGAGTTCATTGTTTTCACCGACAATCATGCTTTGCAATTTCTGAACAGTCAAGACAAGCTAAGTCACAAACATGTAAAGTGGGTAGATTATTTGCAGAGCTATACCTTCACCATTAAACACAAAAAAGGACAATCCAACAAGGTAGAAAATTCTTTAAGTCAGTGGTCCATGTTGGTGCATGAAATACAACTTCAAAGTGTGGGAATAGAAGCCTTGAAGGATATGTATGCAGAAGATGAAGACTTCAAAGAAGTATATGCTATTTGTGATCAGTTTGAAGTTTCTTTTCATGATTAATATATATTTTTTGTTTTGCAAGATGGATTGTTGTTTAAAGGTGCTCAATTATGCATTCGAAAGTGCTCCATAAGAACTAATTTGATAAAGGAGAAACATTGTGGAGGTTTAGGGGGACATTTTGGGGTTGATAAGACATTGGAACAAATAAGGAGTTTCTACTTTTGGCCAAGGATGCAAGTACTGTCAGAAAGTTTGTGGAAAATTGTACAATCTACCAAAGAGACAAGGGTTCTAGTTCTAATGTAGGACTTTATCAGCCCTTACCAATACCTAACAGGCCATGGGAGAGTCTAAGTATGGATTTTGTGTTAGGTTTTCCAAAAAATTAGAGGGGTTATGATAGTGTATTTGATGTTGTGGATAGATTTAGTAAAATGGCTCACTTTATTCCATGCAAGTGCACAAATGATGCTTCTCATATTGTAGGGTTATTCTTCAAAGAAATAGTTAGAATTCATGGTCTTCCATTAACAATAGTTTCAAATAGGGATTCAAAGTTCATAGGTCACTTTTGGAGGACCCTTTGGAGGAAGCTTGGAAAAAATTTGACCTTTAGTACAACCTATCATCCACAAATGAATGGGCAAATTGAAGTTGTTAATAGATCACTTGGAAATATTTTGAGATGCCTAACAAAAGAGCATGGACAACAATGGGACTTGGTTTTTCCACAAGATGAATATTCTTACAATGATTCAATCAATAGAAGCATTGGGAAATGCCCTTTTGAAGTGGTGTATGATCTGAAACCTAGAGGTATTTCTGAGCTCAGAGATTTGAAGGGAATGGAGAAGAGGAGTGCTGAGGGAGAAGAATTTGTAGAGGCAATGAGGGAGATACATCAACAAGTTACAAATTTTTTGAAGAAAAGTGTTGATAAGTACAAGAAGCATGCCAATTTAAAAAGAAGGGATGTACAATTTAAGATGGGAGACTTGGTCCTTGCACATTTGAAGAAGGAAAGGTTTCCAAATGGAAAGTACACCAAGTTTTTGATGAAGAAAATTGGGCCATGTAGAGTGGTCCATAAGTTTGGAGCCAATGCTTATGAGATAGAACTTCGTCCTGGAGTCACTATCTCTCCAATATTTAATGTTGCTGACCTATACCCTTTCAAGGGATATATGGATGTAGGTATAGGTGCTAATACAGAGGTTGGTAATGAAGATTGGGTCAAAGATCTACCACCTACTGAGCCATTGAAGCTTGAAACCATTTTGGACACTAAGGAGGTGAAGAGAACAAGACACAAAGTCTATAATGAATATCTTATGAAGTGGCAAGGCCTACCTCCTAAAGATGTAACATGGATGTCAGAGGAGGATATCAAAAATCATGGAGCTACTGTCCAATAGCTAATCTCAGGTGGAACCTAAGATTCTTTTCTCTCCAGGTGTATGGTTTAGGGGCACAATGTTAATTTTGGTCTTTTGATGTAAATAAGTGTCTAGGTTTGGGTTTGGTGTGTTTTATCACACTTTTGATGTAATAAGGTCTAATTGAGACCATTTTTAAAGTTTTTAGGTCATATAGAATAATTGTGTTAAGTTTGGTCAAGTTGTCAAAATTTTGCAAAAAGTTGCTTTGCAACTTTGCAAATTTTGCCATGTAAGGAAGTTGAACAATCACCTTTTTGAAAGTTGGTTGGAGACCATTGGTTTTCAATTTGAATATGTTTGAAAAGGTCTCAAAAACTTTGAGGAAACTGCTGGAAGTTGTTAGTCGCTTTTTTTAGGTTGCCTTTAATTCTCTGGTTATGCGCTCTTTGATCTCTCTGGTGAGTCCCTGGTTTGGGGTTTTTTCCCTTTCATTCTGCACGTGGGACAAATGGGCTCCCATCAGGGTTGAGCTCAGCGTTCCAAGGGTTTGTTCGATCTCAGTTTTGATCATATGGTTTATCCTTGATGTCAAAATCCTTTTCAGTATGTTCTTATTGTTGATCTATCTCAGAATGGTTCTCCTTGCACATCACAGGTTTTGGTTGTTTGAAGAGTCTTCTTGATCCAATTTGAAATGTCTGAGTTGCCTATCGACAAGACATTTCAGAAGTCTTGGCGATTGAATTTATCATTCAGGTTGTATTCGGCAAGACTTCTATTGTATTTCGGCGACAAAAAGTATTCTCTATCGGCTTATGGTATATAGTCGGCATAAGGTCTTATCAAAATTGAAGTGTCACACTGACTCACTTTAGAATGAGCATTTCGGAAATATGTATTGCCATCAGTGCAAAGTCACAACGAATTTGCAAGGTCACACCGACCGATGGTGGATGGAAGCGTATCAGCAAGAGTTTGGGTTTTTAGAAGAGGTCTCGGCGAGTGACCTTCGGTCTCGCCGGTGGAACATAAAGGGTCTTTGTCGACATAGGTTTTGATTATCTCAGTGACACACAAGTGAATGAAGACTTTTGAAAAGACATGGTGTGCTCTACAAGAGGTCTTCCCGATATCTAATTGTTATAGCGATGCACAAAAGGAAAAAAGGTTTTAGTCGGTGTGAGATAATTAATGTCTTGGCGATCTATTGTGAGCTCGGGATGTTTCGGCAAAACATAGGACAGTCTATGTGATGTCTCCCTGAGGTCTCTCCTACCGGCCTATGTTCATTGTGTCAGAGAGATATCTCCCTGACTCCAGCTTATCTTCTAGACTGTGGTGGCCCCTTTCACTTCGGTGAGACTTTCCTCCCTCGTAGGGACTTCGTTGTGATGTCTCCCTGACCTGACCATCTCTCGTCGACTGTGTTGAGCACTCAGTGTAATGCACGGACTTCGGCCAGATGTCTCCCTAACTTGATGATGTCTTGCCGATATAATGGGCTCATCGGCATGACTTATTTCCCTTTGCTCATTGTCACCCTGATGTCTTCCCGTGTCCATCTTCTCTTGCCGATAGTGTGTCTGTTCGGGTGTCGCCATGACCTCTTGTCGAGTGAGCTTTCTGTCACCAATGGGCCATTATTCTAAGTTGAAATCTCACGCTGATGTGTGCCTGGTCTCGCCGACTTGACTGCTCGATCAAACACACAGATTCTCGCTATGATGTCTGTCTGAATGGTCAGCTGGGGAGGTGACCAATGTGGATCGATTTCAAGAATGTATTCAATGTGGTTGGTCACCTACTTGGGCTCGAGAATGACAATGAGGATCTCACTTGGGATCAACATGGTGACCCTGATTTGGTCCTGAGCCTCGAATGCTGGTGCGGGTTTGCATGGCAGAGGTGGAATTTATTGTAGAATTAGGGCAACAAACTGTCTGAGATGGAGAAATGGTTGGAATGGTTGAATTCTGCATTTGTGGCCTCTGGATCTGTGATGGTCACACCCGCGGATTTCCTAGATGGAATGATTGATGTTACTTCCTAGTCTGATTGCCATGGCTAGCCATCCCTATACCTGCTTGATTCGACCAGATTGTGTGACATTCTCCCTGTTCCACCTGACAGGAGCTTTCAAGATGATTCAAATTGGTTGGTGGAGGTTCGTGGTTGAGTTGCTTGATGTGCTTCCATTCCAGCTAGGGTTTCTGTTGGTTTCCACATAGACTCATGCTGACATGGTGACCCTGGCTGTATAAATGTATTTTCTTTCCACTTTGTAAGCGTTCGATGGCACTTTGAAAAAATTGTAAAGGGAACTAGTTATCATTGGTTGGGTAGCTAGGGCTCGATTTGAAGCAAGAACACTTAGGGAAAATCATATTATTGTCAATCTTTGGGATCTAGGGCATATTTCACTGAATGTAAGGTTTCTGGATGTAAATGGAATCATGAATATGACTGATTAAATTTAGAAATCTCTCCTTGTAATGGTGTGTGTGAAATTTTAATGAAACTAAATGATCAAGGATCATTTCATTTTCTGGTTCTAGTTGATGCTCTTTTTTAGGGAATGAGTTAAATTGCATTAATCAATCTAGAGTTTTCTATGCATTATTAAGGGATCTGATAAGAAGTTTGATAGATTCAATCACTGGTTTATGGGTTAATAAGGTTAACTTCATAAAGACTTAGATTTCCAGAGTTAAATACCCCTTCTGTTGCACATTTTCATGACTCCTTGCCCAAAGATATTGGCACTGATCTGGTGATAGTTTTATATCTTCACTAGCCTAATTACTCAATCAGATAACAATCTTTTAATTAATCAATTCTATTCTAATGTTACACTATATCTGTTTTATCATTCTCAGTGTGATATACACTGCTTGTTCGAAGGTTGCCAACTTTGAATAAACTCTGGCATATCACCTATAGTGAGATTGTATCTACTTTGTTCAAGGGATACTCCCCCTGGGTTTTGCAGAGCCCGAAGTGTAGGAGGTGTTTCAAACCCTCATCAGTTGGTCCAGGTCCTCCAAGCTTCCCTTGACTAGAGTTGGCTACTCCATAGGTAGAATAGGAGACCAACCTGGTTGCTCCATTAAAAACCACCAACAAGATGGTGACTCTATTGGGGACCTATGTTTCATATTGAATAGAATATCCAAGGTGTTTTATCCGACAGTTTGTTCATAGAGTCAATCAGTTGAGAACATTGATCAAGCATAGCTTCTGTCCCTGCCTTTATGTTTATATTCTTGAGTGATTCCTAGTCTTATTCTTGTCAAGTTATAGTTACCAAGCTCTGAAAGTTGCGTTGTTTAATAATTTGTCCCAAGAAGCTTGGGTGGCGACTCTAAGTCTTTGTACCAGTGCAAACCAATATTTAAAGATATAGAAGAAGTTCAGAGCAAAAATTCAAAGAGAGTCAGGAAGGCTGAAGGAATCCCAGTTCAAATGAGAACACGAGGTTATTATAGAAACCATCCAGAGCAGGAGCTGGAAGAAGAAGAGTTGCCTAGAAACAAAGGCAAATGGGTGAAGGCAAAACCAGCACAAAAAGGTATGTCTAGATTGCATCCCACCCCTGAACATCAAGTTTCTTCTCATTTCGGTTCACAAAGTGAAAAAGATTTGGTGGATTTAGATGATAATGTATTCAATGAGAGAGGGGAAGTGCATATGAAAAATATTGTAAATGAATATTCATCAGATCATGGCCAAAATGCCATACAATAAAGGGGAAGGGGTAGATTCCAAAGGAATAATAGGAATACCTAGCATGCTAGGACCATAGAATGCCCCACTCCCACACCTCTTGGGGCTACCTTTGTCCCAAATGATTCATCCACTGGGGATGACTATTCCCACAACCCGCATCTATACCAAACTGCTAGTACAACTTCTGATAGAGAGTCTACATTACCTGATGAGGATGAGATCTTTGATGATATACAAAGACTTAGTCAGCAAATTGCTGCACTAAATGAGAGTAGGAAATAGAGAGAAGCAGCAAAAGAGAAAAATATAAGAGATGCTATGGATAAGAGGGATGAGTTGCGTAGAAGGTTAAAAGAAATGGAAGCCATGGATAGATTGGCAGTCCAACAAAATGAGGAGGATACCCTGGTATTGCCAGAAACTTCAGGGAGGATCCTCTCTGACCCCCTGGTTAATAAGATCAGAAATAAACCTCAAAGTGATAGAGTTGAGGAACATGTTGTTCCTACTCCTAGGAATACCAGTAAACAACCTCAAAATGTGGACAAAGGTAAGCGTCCTATGCAGGAAAAGAGAGGAAATGAAGGAGTAAGGATAAATGAAGGAGGTGTTGAGAAGAACATAGATCACAATAACACTGCCTCACTTTTTGATAAGCTAACGAGAGAAAATGAGGAGTTGTAGAGAAAGACAAGGGAGATGGAATTGCTTGCAGCAAACAAAGAGATGAAAAGGAAGCTTAGTTTCCTAGAATCTACTTTGAAGGATCCTGTCCTTGATGCTCAAAACACATGTGGTCGATCTGTTTCTTCAAACCCTAATAATGGTAATAGAAACTCACCCAAAGATAATCCTTCTAGCTCCCTTCCACCCCCTAGAGGTCATGAAAAAGTTGTTCATTTTGTTGATCTACAAGAGCCTCAAGGTCGACAATCAGGTCATGAAGATGAAAGACAGAGAGACACCGATACCCAAGGTAAAGAAAGAAGACCTGTGGGAAGAAGAGTGACTCATACTGACAGATACATGCAATTATGTTTTAATAATATCCCTGGTTACCCAAACCCTGTATCTATAATGCATATGACACCAAGATGTGCTACTTGCTCAGAGATAAAGATCCACAATCTCTGCAAGAGGCTTACAAGATGGTTGTAAACATTGAAAATAATAGAAGAGCATCTGGTAAGATGGGTAGGAGAGATGATCCCAGGCTTACCAAAGCTTCTAAGCCTTCAAATGAGAAAGGGGTCAAAGATGCAGCACCAGAAACAGCGTGGGATCAAGTTTTGAGTTTGTTACAGAAACAAGCAAAGGCTGAAAAGCCTCAATTTCAGAGGAATGAGAGGCCCCCAAGGTTGCAGGACTATCCATATCACACTAACTGGAATAATGGAAGGCCTATCCAAAATAATCAAAGGAACTTCCATGGAGTGCCTGATCCACTACAGAAGAATACCTCAAACATGGCAGATAATCTGCCATGGTGTGATGCCTGTGAAATGCCACACTCCTCACATCAGTGTGTTGTTGCGGCCAAGGCAGTGGAAGAAAAGCAAGGCAGTTATGAGGAAGGTGATTATCTTGGCAACCCTAATGAGACTTCAAATGTGTTCGTGAACAAGTCAGATTTGGAGTATGAGGAATATTCCTCTGACTATGGTACTGATACAAATGAGATAGATATGCAAAGACAAGGTCTTCTTCATTAGCAGCAAGTATTTTCTAATGGAGAAGGAGATGATCAGTTTACTGCTTACAACCTTGAAACCTATGGCATTTCTTTGAGGAGACCTTCTAATGAAGAGATAGAAAGGTATGCAGTTGCATTGGCCGCCAGAGCTCAGGCTAGAAATGATATTCACCTCAGAAATAGGGTGGTAAAGGCTAATCCAGGTCACCAAGGGGGAATATTCATCAAAGAAAGTGGTACTGATCCTAAAGGGACTAGAGCTGAAAATATAAAGGTGAGTACCAAAGCTAAGGAAGTCAAAGAGCCAAGAATTTGGGCTAAAAAGAATGACAAAGCTAAGATAACCAATGAAGCTACTTCATCAGATACAAAGATGAAAGAATTGAGGCCTGCAAATCAAAGTGATGGTAAGAAAACAGATGCACTGACTTCTCATGAATTTATATTCCCAGACATTCCAAGTTATGCACTAGTTGACATGTTTCAGGTCCTATCTCAGATAAGGGTCATAGTCCCACTTCTTGAGATGATGAGGATTGATGACCATAAGCATAAAACAATGGCAGTCATCAAGAGCATTGCTGGGAATAATCAACCCAAAATGGAAGCTCAAATACCTGAAACAAGTGTAGGCCAGGTGAAGGATGATGCAGCTCGACTGAACACGGATGAGAATCCTGAAGTCTATCTAGGAACAATAACTGCTAACCCTGATCTGGTCAATCCCTTCTTTCTGAGCCTGATTATCAATGGAAACTTGCTCATAAATTATATGATTGATTTAGGTGCCTCAAATAATGTGATGCCCATTAAAATCATGGAGGAAATGGGCTTGAAGGTGGATAGCACTTATGGAAAATGCTATGCTATGGACTCAAGGGATATCCCTATGATTGGAATCATAAATGAAGTATCATATAGACTGGTAGCTTGCCCTGAGAAGGAACTTGTCATGAGTGTCATAGTAGCTAACATCCCTCCAGCATATGGAATGTTGCTGTCTAGGAAATGGTGTGCTTCTATGGGAGGAAGTATACAATGTGACTTATCCTTTGCTACCTTTTCCATTGATCAGAAGGATGTTAAGATTGCCCGGGAGTCAAGGTGAAAGCATATGATTGAATCTGCTGGTAAAACAAAAGAACCTCCACTTATCAACTTTGTTGATACTGATATGGATACCTTTCGAGTTGAGGAGGCAGAACAAGAAGATGGAAAGACCAAGTCAGTACCAATAGTCAAAGAGATCATGCACACTACTTCAGAGGAATCAATTTGGACCATGTACTTTGATGGAGCTTGCTCCAAGGATGGGTCAAGTGCTGGTGTCTTGCTGGTATCACCACAAGGTAAGACTTTTAAATACTCCTTTCTACTCCAATTTGCATGTACAAACAATGTGGCTGAGTATGAGGCTTTGCTACTTGGCCTAAAAATTACCTCTAAGCATGGGATAAAACTGTTAAGGGTATTTGGTGACTCAGAGTTGATTTTTTTTTAGGTCAGATCTATATTTGTCACTAAAGATAAGCACTTGAGGAAATATAGGAATGAAGTGTGGGATACAATTGAGGCACTTGATGCCTTCGGGATAGATTGGGTAGAAAGAGGGAAAAATGCCAAGGCTGACTTGCTGGCCAATATTGCTGTCAAACTGGATGAAGTGACCTTTAATGGCATTTCTGGTATTGAGGTACAAACCAGGCCTGTAGTGCCTGATAATATCTGCAATTGGCAAGTTTTTCAAGATGACAATGATATCTTGAAATTCCTGCACTGTGTAGACCAATATGAGTATCAGGAGATCAATTTTGGATCATATGTGGTAGAAGAGAATGGTAAAGAAACCTTGTTCGGGAATGAAGTAATTCAATTGACGACCAATAAAATCCCAAAAGGACTGGTAGCATTAGAAAGAATTTTTGAAGGACCAGAAAAGTCCAATACAAGACAAACAGCTACCCATAAAGAAGACCTATAGGAAATCAACCTAGGAACTGATGGTGCACCAAAGAAGGTATACATAGGCAAGAAGATGAAGCCCCATGTAAGGAATATGTTGATTACCTTATTAAGGAAATATAGGCATGTTTTCGCTTGGTCTTATGATGACTTAAAGGCTTACAGGGAAGACTTGTTCCAACATGAAATTCCCCTGAAACCTGATGTGAGACCATTTAGGCAGAAGCAAAGGCCTATCAATCCAACCTTGAAATCCAAGATGCAGGAATAACTAACAAAATTGAGTGATGCAAGAATTATTAAGCCTATAAGGCACTCATCATGGGTGTCAAACCTGGTTCTTGTAAGAAAAAAGAATGGTGATCTCAGGTTGTGTGTGGACTTCAGAAATTTAAATATTGCATCATTGAAAGACAACTATCCATTCCCAAACATGGAGGCTATGCTACAGAAAGTGACTGGATGTGAATTGATGTCCATGATGGATGGATTCTCTGGTTACAACCAAGTCATGGTGAAAGAATCAGAGCAGTACAAGACAACGTTCACCACACCCTGGGGAACTTATGTCTATGTGAGAATGCCTTTTGGCCTAATTAATGCTGGTGCCACTTTTCAAAGAGCCATGGATGTGGCCTTTGCTGAGTTTTTAGACCTATTCCTTGCTGTTTACCAAGATGACTTGACTACTCATAGCAAGAAAGAAGAGGACCATTGCTCTCACTTAGAGAAAATCTTTGTCAGGGCATTGGAATATGGTATTTCCCTTAATCCCAAGAAATGTGCCTTTGGGGTTAAGGAGGGAAAGTTACTGGGGCACATTGTCTCAAAAGATGGCATCAGAATTGATCCAGAAAGGATAGCAGCCATTGATAAGATCCAACCACCAAAGAATGTCAAGGGAGTACAATCTTTCTTTGGTCAAATAAACTTCTTGAGAAGGTTTGTCACTAACTTTGCAGAAATTAGCAGACCTATCTCCAAAATGCTGAAGAAGAATGAGAGGATAGTCTAGTCAGAAGAGCCCTTAAAGGCTTTTCAAGCCATTAAAGAAGCAATAAAAGATGCTCCTGTGTTGAAGACACCCGACTATTCAAAGCCTTTCCAGTTGTTCACCTTTGCTTCTTTTCACACTATAGCAGGGGTGTTGTTACAGAAGAATGATAATGGTTTCGAGCAGCCCATAGCCTTCTTCAGTAAGTCTTTACATGCTGCAGAATTGAAATATGACATAAATGAAAAACAAGCATATGCATTGGTAAAAATAGTCAAATCTTTCATGCCTTACTTAATGGGAGTTGTCATAATTGCGTATGTGCATAGTGCAGTTGTCAAAGACATTTTCACACAGTAGGAAGTGTCAGGAAGGAGATGCAGATGGATCAATAGGATCCAAGAATTTAACATTGAGGTCCTAATTACTAAATTGGTGAGAGGATAGGGATTGTCCAAGCTTATGGCCCAAGCCAATTTGGAAGCCAATCAGATAAACTCATTGGAAGAGGAAAACAGATCGAACATATGTGATATGGATCACTCTGACTGGTACAGGGATGTGATCTATTATCTGTAGAGGATGAAGTGCCCTGATGACCTGAATGAAAATCAGAAGAGGACATTGAAGTTACACGCTATCAGATATGTTATCATACAAGGAAATTTGAGGTGGAGAAGTAGAGAAGGAGTCATGCTGAAATGCGTTGATCAGAATCAAGCATTAGAACTTCTAAGGGAGATGCATGGTGGAGTCTGTGGCAGACATTACATGGCCAAGACAACTGCACACAAGGTGATGAGGGCTGGTTTTTGGTGGCCTACTATATTTAAAGATGCACATCAGTTTGTGAGGACATGTGATCCTTGTCAGCATTTTTTTGGTAAGTTAAAATTTTCTGGTAACCTTGCCCTCAGACCGGTTACTATGCAATCTCCATTTCAGATTTGGGGCATTGATTTTATAGGGGAAATAACATGCAAATCTAGTGGAGGCCACTCCTAGATATTAGTAGCCATTGATTATTTTACTAAGTGGGTGGAAGCAATCCCAACAAAGAAAGCAACTAGCAAGGTGGTGATTGATTTCTTGATAAACAATATACTGATAAGGTTTGGATGCCCAGAAAGAATTGTATCAGACAATGCTATGTGTTTCAGGTCTGAAGAATATACTGAATTTTGTGAAAAATATGGTATCCAAATTTCTTATTCATCACCATATCACCCACAAGGAAATGGACAAGCTGAATCAAGTAATAAGAGCCTGATAAGGATTATCAAGAGAATCTTGGATCAGAATAAGAGAGCCTGGGATTCTAAGTTGAAATTGGTTGTTTGGGCAGACAGGGTGACTGTGAAGAAGGCAATTGGTTGTGCCCCATTTCACTTGGTCTATGGCATAAATGCAAGGTTGCCCCGAAATAACCTCATGGAGATGTATAAGTTCGTTCAAGTATATGACGATGAAGTTGACAACAAGATGCAATTGAGAGTAGAGGCTCTCATAGAGCTAGAGGAAGCCAGGAGGGAGGCTCAGAGGAGAAATGCTGAATTGAAAATGCAGGTAAAGAACCTATATGATAAAAGGACATCAGCAAGGAACTTTGAGAAGGGAGATTTAGTCTTATTGTGGAATGCCAGATTAGAAAACAAAGGGAAGCATGGGAAGTTTGATGATATTTGGTTAGGCCCGTTCGTGATCAGTGATAAATGGGGAGAAGATTCATATTTTCTCCAAACTATGACAGGAAAGATTCTTGAACTGCCAGTTCATGGACAGTTCTTGAAGTTGTACTTCTCTTGAGGTATCTCTTTTCCATGAACAGTAGCTTAGGGTTTGCTTTCTGTTTTGTTTTCTTATTTGTGTCTACTGGCTCTGTCTGGGCCAATTCTTGGTTGGTTTTGGTCTTTTCTGTCTGGTCTACTCTCCCAGTGACCTTGATTCTTGCTATGCCCACAAGGGGCATACATCCCCCAACTGGAGCCTATGTTAGTCCCTTTTTCGGGTTGCCTTTCATTCTCTGGTTATGCATTCTTTGATCTCTCTGGTGAGTCCCTGGTTTGGGGTTTTTTCCCTTTCATTCTGCATGTGGGATAAATGGGCTCCCATCAGGGTTGAGCTCAACGTGCCAAGGGTTTGTTCGATCTTAGTTGTGATCATATGGTTTGTCCTTGATGTCAAAATCCTTTTCAGTATGTTCTCATTGTTGATATGTCTCAGAATGGTTCTCCTTGCACATCACAGGTTTTGGTTGTTTAAAGAGTCTTCCTGATCCAATTTGAAATGTCTGAGTTGCCTATCGGCAAGACATTTCAGAAGTCTTGGTGATTGAATTTATCATTCAGGCTATAGTCGGCAAGACTTCTATTGTATTTCGGCGACATAAAGTATTCTCTATCAGCTTATGGTATACAGTCGGCATAAGGTCTTATCAAAATTGAAGTGTCACACCGACTCGCTTTAGAATGAGCATTTCGGCAAAGTGTATTGCCATCGGTGTGAAGTCACATTGAATTTGCAAGGTCACACCAACTGATGGTGGATGGAAGTGTATCGGAAAGAGTCTGGGTTTTCGGAAGAGGTCTCGGTGAGTGACCCTCGGTCTCGCCAGTGGAACATAAAGGGTGTTCGTCGGCATAGGTTTTGATTGTCTCAGCGACACACAAGTGAATGAAGACTTTCGAAAAGACATGGTGTGCTCTGTAGGAGGTCTTCCCGATATCTAATTGTTATAGCGATGCACAAAAGGAAAAAAGGTTTCAGTTGGTGTGAGATCATTAATGTCTTGGCGATCTATTGTGAGCTTGGGATGTTTCGGCAAAACACAGGACAATCTATGTGATGTCTCCCTGAGGTCTCTCCTACCAGCCTGTGTTCGTTGTGTCGGAGAGATATCTCCTCGACTCCAGCTTATCTTCTTGACTGTGGTGGCCCCTTTCACTTCGGTGAGACTTTCCTCCGTCGTAGGGACTTCGTCGTGATGTCTCCTTGACCGGACCATCTCTCACCGACTGTGTTGAGCACTCGGTGTAACACGTGGACTTTGGCCAGATGTCTCCTCGACTTGATGATGTCTTGCCGATACAATGGGCTCCTCGGTGTGACTTCATGCCCTTTTCTCATTGTCACCCTGATGTCTTCCCATGTCCATCTTGCCTTGCCGATAGTGTGTCTATTCAGGTGTCACCATGACCTCTTGTCGAGTGAGCTTTCTCTCACCAATGGGGTGTTATTCTAAGTTGAAATCTCACACCGATGTGTGCCCGGTCTCGCCGACTTGACTGCTCGATCAAACACACAGATTCTCGCTATGATGTCTGGTCGACTGGTCAGCTGGGGAGGTGACCGATGTGGATCGATTTCAGGAATGTATTCAATGTGGTTGGTCACCTACTTGGGCTCGAGAATGAAAATGAGGATCTCACTTGGGATCAACATGGTGACCTCGATTTGGTCCTAAGCCTTGAATTCTGGTGCGGGTTGGCATGACAGAGGTGGAATTTATTGCAGAATTAGGGCAACAGACTGTCTGAGATGGAGAAGTGGTTGGAATGGCTGAATTTTGCATTTGTGGCCTCTGGATCTGTGATGGTTGCACCCATGGATTTCCTCAATGGCATGATTGATGTTACTTCCTAGTTTGATTTCCATGGATGGCCATCCCTGTACCTGCTCGATTTGACCAGATTGTGTGACATTCTCCCTATTCCACCTGACAGGAGCTTTCAAGATGATTCAGATTGGTTGGTGGAGGTTCGTACCCGAGTTGCTTGATGTTCTTCCATGTCAGCTAGGGTTTCTGTTGGTGTCCATGTAGACTCACGCTAACATGGTGACCTTGGCTATATAAATGTATTTTCTTTCCACTTTGTAAGCATTCGATGGCAGTTTGAAAAAATTGTAAAGGGAACCAGTTAGCACTGGTTGGGTAGCTAGGGCTCGATTTGAAGCAAGAACACTTAGGGAAAATTAGATTATTGTCAATCTTTGGGATCTAGGGCATATTTCACTAAATGTAAGGTTTCTGGATGTAAATGGAATCATGAATATGACTGATTAAATTTAGAAATCTCTCCTTGTAATGGTGTGTATGAAATTTTAATCAAACTAAATGATCAAGGATCATTTCATTTTCTGGTTCTAGTTGATGCTCTTGCTTAAGGAATGAGTTAAATTGCATTAATCAATCTAGAGTTTTCTATGCATTATTAAGGGATCTGATAAGAAGTTTGATAGATACAATCACTGGTTTATGGGTTAATAAGGTTAACTTCATAAAGACTTAGATTTCCAGAGTTAAATACCCCTTCTGTTGCACATTTTCATGACTCCTTGCCCAAGGATATTGGCACTGATCTGGTGATAGTTTTATATCTTCACTAGCCTAATTACTCAATCAGATAACAATCTTTTAATTAATCAATTCTGTTCTAATGTTACACTATATCTGTTTTATCATTCTCAGTGTGATATACACTGCTTGTTCGAAGGTTGCCAACTTTGAATAAACTCTGGCATATCACCTATAGTGAGATTGTATCTGCTTTGTTCAAAAGATACTCCCCTTGGGTTTTGCAGAACCCGAAGTGTAGGAGGTGTTTCAAACCCTCATCAGTTGGTCCAGGTCCTCCGAGCTACCCTTGATTGGAGTTGGCTACTCCATAGGTAGAATAGGAGACCAACCTAGTTGCTCCATTAAAAACCACCAACAGAAGTGATTTTGGTGGAAAGACAATAAAGAAAGCTCTGTTTTATGTGAATTTTCTAAGTTTTTTCTATAGTTTTTGAATCTATACTGCTCCATACACCCACTATTTGGCATGGATTGAATTGGAATTTGTAGAGTAATTTTTCTTCTTGACCTTTGTCCTTAACTAACCTAAAGAAGTTCACCATGGAGCTTTCCTCCACTCTATCAGTGCCCAATAATGTCACTCACTTCCAAGTGTTTAATGATGACAAACACATCCTTGACTTCATCACCAGTAAAAATGTATTCGCATCTCAAATCATTGATGAAACAGAGCCTAGAGAGGTTGAGATTGACATAGAGGGAGTGATCAACTTGAGTAATAACACAATACCATGAGGCATGGTCCAATTAGAAAGAATCTTTGATCTGGACCAGATAAGGGACCAAGATTAGCATACCAAGAAAGAGTCAATAGACAATTGATGTGATGCTCACAACTTGGGTATGGATGAAGAAGTTAGAATTTTTTTCGTTGGAAAGGTGTGCACCCCGAAGGAGAGAAAAGGAATTTTTGATACCTTGCACTCTTTTCATGATGTAATTTCTTGGGGATATGAAGACCTAAAAACATATGATATGTCAATCATCACTCATACCATTCCCCTTAAGCCAGATGTGAGGCCTTTCCAACAACGTCAATGCCTAATCAATGCACTATTAGAGCCTATTATCTTGAAAGAAGTTCAGAAGCTATTGTCTACTTGAATCATCTCTCCCATTAGGCACTCCACATGGGTAGATAATTTGGTTCTGGTTAGAAAGAAGAATGGGGAAATCAGACTGTGCGTGGATTTCTGGAACTTAAATCGAGCTTCCAAAAAGGACAACTATCTAGTGGCCTCATTGGATGAGGTATTTTAGATTGTAAATGGATCACAAATGATGTTGTTTCTTGATGACTACTCTGGATATAACTAGTTCATGGTGCAATATGAAGATAGATACAAAACTGCATTCACTACCAAACGAGGAATGTTTGCATATAGAAGGATGCCATTCAGATTGATCAATGCAGGTGCTACATTTCAACATGCAATGGAAATAGCCTTCAAAGACCTCATCATAAAATGCATCATTATATATATGGATGATCTCACTGTGTTTTCAAAGAAAAGGGGAAACCACATTTTAGACTTGTGCAAAGTTTTCCAAAAGTGTAGAGAGTTTGGCATCTTGCTAAACCCAAAGAAGTGCATATTTGGAGTGATAGAGGGAAAGCTACTAAGACATGTAATTTCAGGAAAAGGGATTTTCATAGACTTGGAGCACATATAGGCTATACCGAAGATTCAACCTCTTGGAAGCAAGAAAGAGATGAAATCCTTTTTTAGGAAAATTAACTTTGTCGAGAAATTTATCACAAGTTTTCTACAATAGTCAAGCCACTAAATGCCATGGTTAAATAGGATGCCAAATTAGAATGGACACCAAAATTCAAGCAGGATTTTGAAGAAATTAAAAGAGCCATTGTGGATGCCCCAGTACTGGTCAATCCAGATTATTTAGAGCCATTCTATAGCTACTCCTTTGCCTCAGATCACTCATGCACCACCATGTTAACGAAGAAAGATGACAAAAGAAATTAGCACCCCATTGCATTTATGAGTTCTTTGCTGAAGGATGCAAAATTACGTTACCATAATGTTGAGAAGCAAGCATATGCTTTGGTAAGAGGCATCAAGAAATTTTGACACTATATTCTATGTAACAAGGTGTTTGCAGCTATCCCAGATCTAGTAGTTAACACCCTGCTAATGTAGAATGAGTTAGGAGAAAGAAGATAAAAATGGGTCACGTTGCTAGAATAATATGACATGGAAATTTAGCCCATGAAGTTGGTCTAAGGACAAGCCCTCACTTGTACAATAGTAGAAATAGGACCTGAGCTTATAGTGTAGCAATACCACTTGCAGGATTTTTCCCCAGGTGAATGGTATGATGACATCATCTACTATTTTCTAAACAACAAGTTCCTTCCATGGCTGCAAGGAGTACAAAAACATGCTTTGATATTGAAGAGCAGCAGCTACATGCTGCAAGGATCCATATTGTACAAGAGGAATCATTAGGGAGTCTATCTTAGGTGCCTTGGAAAAGAAGAAACCTAGGTGTTGAAGGAGTTCCATGATAAGTTCAGGACTGGCCACGGATCTGACCCCTCGACTGCTCATCATATTCTACGAGTGGGGTACTATTGGAAAACACTATTCAAAGATGCACACAACCACATTAGATCCTACCATGTCTGTTAGACCACCACCACTAGGGAAAGAAATGCTATTGTCCCACTCTAGCTAGTTGTGGAGGTAAGGCCTTTTTCTCAATAGGGACTCGACTTCATTGGTTCAGTAAGCCCACCATCCTTTGTAGGCTACAGGTACATTCTGAATGCTACTAATTATTGCACTAGATGGACTAAAGCAATAGCATGTAGGAAATGTACAATTGAATTAGTTACTAATTTTCTAGAAAGTTTCATTTTAAATTGATTTGGTTACCCATTTTCTCTCGCTTGTGATAATGGACCCGCATTTGCATCTTAAGTTTTCCAGTTGGGACTTTTATTATAGAATTGCGCTTAAGTTTTCATCGAACTATTATCCCCAAGGGAATGGCCTAGCTGAATCCATGAACAAAAATCTACTGACTGTCATATGTAAATTGTTTGATAAGAACCCAAAATACTGACACACCCAATTGTGTTTTTCTCTTTGGGAAAACCACATGCATCACAAAGTTTCCTTGGGAAATTCCCCATTTCACCTTCTCTATGGTCTAGATCTTGTTTTCCCAGTCCACCTCAAGATCCCCACACTCCAATTCCTTAACAAATATAATGAGGAGGGAGAATGCCAAGAATCTCGCTTGGCTAAATTGCTGCATTTAGAGGAAGTCCACGACCAAGAAATATAATTTTTTTCAAAAGACCAGGGTGTAGTTAAGAGATGGTTTGATTGTAGAGCCAAAGTAAAGGCCTTTAGAATCACTGATTTAGTCCTTTGTTGAGATAAGGCCCATGAGAAGAAAGGCGGACATGACAAATTCGACAAGCTTTGACTTGGCCACTTTTAGATTTTTGAGATCTTAGGAGATAATTCCTTTCACCTTAAGACTCTCACTGGAGAGAATGTATCATTTCCTATCAATGGGAAGTACCTCAATATTTCCTTGCTTGAGTTGTCCAAGCACATCCCTTTGTATATAGTTGTATATAGTTAGGGTAGGTCTTCTGGTTTGTTGCTTTGCTTTTTCTTCACTTTCATTTGCTTTCTTGGCTTTTTCTTTTGTTGAGGGCATTTTCTGATCTTGATGTGGTAGATGTGCCTGGCTCGGCAGAGGGCCCACTTTGCTTCCCGTTCTCATTTATTCCTTAGATAAGTCTTCATCAATTATCATGAATTTTTGTTTGCCTCTGTGAGGTGGGTTTCCTTATTTGAACTCTAACGTGATTTAGGACAAAACCATTATTTGAATCCCTTTACATCTATCTCAAACTACACATGAAATACATGTTAAATACTCTTGATGAGCTATACGATAGTCATTATGAGTCTTCAGCAAGTGAAAAATCCTAAGTTTTCTCCAGTGACCACTGTGATTCCCAAGCCCACTGTGAGCTTTAGTGCTTATGCAGTTGAGAAAAAGAGTATCAAAAGAAATATGAGAAGAAAAGAGAAAAAGAAAAGAAGAGGGTAAATGTTGAAAATAGGAAACTATATGGGTGTGTGAGCAACTCTATTGAGGTTATGGATAACCACCCAACAATAGAGCAATGTTCGTGGGGTCATAGCGACAACTCTATCGGGGCTATGGATGCCCAACTAGTAGCGAAGCAACTCCCATGATACTTTTGGAGATTCATATCCTACATAGCTTGCCTTGGTTGATAGATCATTGTTTTGTATGCTCTCTATGGGAGGAGAATAAATTCACTGAACACATACTTCTAAGATATTTCATGATCTAATTCAACTAAGGATTCCTATCCTTCTTTAAGTCAATTCATTTGAGGAAACTGGCTTCTGGTCTATGAAACTAGAGACTCTGGGTACTTTTGAATGAATCCTTACCCTTAGAATGCTTGGGAGCATTCTCCTAGTAGAGTCACCATTTATTGTGCCTATAACACACACGCCCCATTCAGATCGGGGACCCCCTCTTTCTTTTTTGTCTTTTATCAGGTCATTTTCACTTTTTCCTCATTTTGCATGCCCCTATTTCTAAGCTTAAGTTGGTCACATGTAGTGAAGTCACCAAAACCCTCATTGACCAAGTTCACCTACCCAAAATTTGTTAAGTCTTTTGCCATTGCGGAAGTGTAGCTACGGGTTTCCCTTGGCTTTTGGCCCTAGTGTCCATCGACCTTGGTGGACCCACATTTGCAGGTCTCCCTCTATGGACCTTCATCATTGTTCTACTACTAGTTAGAAGATAACCCAAGGCTTTCGCCCCCATCATGGGCCTCACACTTGGTTTTTCCACCTAGGTCTTTGCCGAGCATCCAACCCAACATGGGTTTCCACAATCTCACCAACTTGACCTACCATCATACTAGAAATTAAATGTGCACCATTAATGTCAAAATTCCTATAAATAGGCACACCATGCCTATCATTTTCACCCCAAGAATCTGAAATTTTAGTAGAGAATGAAGAGCTCTCACCCATTCAAAGCCTCCAACAAATTTAGACAAAGTTTCCTTAAGATTTACTCGTAGATTTTGGGTAAGTTCACATTCAAACCATTGAGTAACATTTATTTTCACAAATTAGGGTTTCATAAATGTTAAGACCTTGGAAAATCAAGCTCTGCTTCCCCATATTAGCCTCATTAAAGCCTTTGCAATCCTTAGCCCCGCATGAACAACTTTCTCCCTACATTCAAAAATCCTCAGTATTGGTCAAAACTACGTCCTCGAACCCATGTAAAATCATGTTCCTTCATTGTCATTCTTCATGTACTAGAAAAACCATTGTAGCTTGCACCATCACCTCTGTCATCCTTAATAAAGTTTGAAAAATCTTGGAAAAATGGCTAAGTCCTCGACCCTGTGCGAGAATTACCATGTGGACTTCTACTTGTGGGAAACTGCCACCCCCATCACTGTTGTTTAGTAGATGACCCTTAATGCCTTCCTGCAACACGAGATCTACCTTTATCATTTTTGTCAAATGAATCAAGCTTGACACTTGCTAAAGTTGCCATGTCCAAACTATCTTGCAGGTCGCTACGTGTGGCTTGCCATTCTTTGATTGTCATTGTTTAATGGATAGGTTACCACATCCTCTCGCACTGTAGACTCCATGGGGTGTTTGTCCCTTTTCTGAATTTCAGAGGTTGTCAATGAAAAATTTAAGTATTAGCACCATTTGCGGGCCCACCTATGTGAACCGCTGTATATGGATCGTTGTCCCTTTGAGGCCATTCTTTAATGAAAAAATTTTAACGACAACCCGATGATTGACCTGCGCACGTCCCAAAACATTCAAACTTCATGGCATAATGCTTGACATCCTAAGCACCTGTGGGTTCCACAATGCAAACTTCCACATGTGGGTCACCATCTCCTGAATTATGTTGCTTAACGGCTAAGCTTCAAATGATATTCCACCTCAGGGAACCCACTTGTCCCAAACCCATAAGATCAACAGAGCCTCTTCTAAATACTTTAACTATTTTGTGACTCATTTCCTCATGTGCTGAATCAAACAAGCAATGTGAAATTTCTATTGTGGGTAGTTGTCTACAAAACTTCACTACCCCAGCATCGTTCTACTCCTAGCTACTCTTGATGGTTTCTGCCTAGGGGAAGCCGACGCTCTTGAACCCACATTTTCCCAAATGGTCCAAAATGAGCTATAAATGTTGAACAATGATGAATTTTATGATATTTTGATGATGTATAAATGGATCTAACCTTGGAAATGTGGGATTTCATGAAGACTTTCCTCATGTATATGTGAAAACACTTACTACATTCTGTGTGTATAGGATTTATGGAACCAGCTAAGGGAACATCAAGGAAGCCCATTGAGAAAGATGACAAAGGAAAGAATCCTGCTTCAATGCCAAGGGGGAAAGAGGAAAAAGAACAAATGAAGTATTAGTTCCACGAGGTGGAGAGCACCTCCAAGCTTGCCTTGACTTGAGACACAATGTTCGATACAAACTTGGGACACATGAATATTGATGAATTCAAGCAAAGGTTGATGGTCAACCCTACTACGAAGGATACCCAGAGGATTAAATGAAGTGGCCTTACAAAGGAAGTTAGCTTCCCTCTTGCACTAATCAGCCCTAAATTGGTCATGTCTTGTCGGGAGTGCTATCACTCCAACAGGAAGATCATTGAAAAATATGGAAGAGTACTGGTAGACTTGTCTGCCCAGTCTATTGGAAAGACATTTGGCATCCCAAAATTTGACAAAATGGAAGAGGTAGAAAATGAATTTTCTGAAGGCATGTGGAAGCAAGACCCTTTAGCAGGAAAAAGAACAATCAACCAACATTGGTTGAAGGAAAAAAGGGGCAGTGCCAACAAGGTACCCTAGAAACTATTCAAAAGTGATTTCTTCGAAGAGTACCATGACTTGGTTACTCTTGTGAGCAGAGTAATAGGCCTGCCAATGGTCACCTTTTTTGAAGAGATGTTCTACTTCGTAGAAGAGATCATCCGAGGTGATGCCAAATTCCACTAGGGCAAGATGATTAGCAACAACATGCACAATTAGCTTGATAGAGCTTCCAAAATCCTTACAAAATTTTGAGCAAATCATGATTTGAATCATGATTGTTAAACTTAGTGCCTAAGGATGGATTAAGGATGTGACCTGGAAACCCTTACCTTATAGGTTTATCTAAAACCCTTTGGATTTTTAATTTTGCATTGACTTGTTTTAGTTGGTCACTAGTCAAATTAGTTATCACTTGAGCCTTTGAATGCGTATGCTTACTGACCCCTTTGTCTAGGAAAGATGGTCACTTGCATGTTGTCCCATGTCAAACACGCATAAAGTTTTGCGAAATATTTCACCTCCAAAAGACTTAAGTTTAAGTCAATTTTCTCAAGGGTCTAATTGTTGTCGACCTAGTCATGGCCCCATTTTAAGAGTAACTTCTGGCATGTGCAGAAATCCTTCCCATTGGATTTGAAGATTAGATCTCAATCGTTGATTGCACACCACACATGCGTTAAAGAATAGCTGCCAGAAGCTGTGCGAGGTACGCAATGGATTGACGCATGTCCCTTCCATGGTGGGATCCAACCCTTTTCCAGGCACCCGATGACTAATGATTTGGAGATCAATGACTATTATGTAGAGTGAAATTTGAATCTTAACCATCCATTGCACACCTCGTGGCATTTTAATTAATGCCTGCCAAAAGCTTGTGAAGTATTTGATTGAAGGACATGTGGAATTTCTTGACTGCCATGCGGAGTGTGGTTGAGCTCGTGGATGAAATGATGTGACTTCCAGTCAATAGGTTTTTATTGGCCAAAAGTTGGCAAGCTATGGTCTTAGGATTTCAAACCCGATTTGACTAGATTTGGGTTGATATATTTTCCATCTCATCTACAAATCAACAACCGATATTCAAAATAATAAGTAGGCATGTGATAGCCTTTTTTACTTTGTAAGGAGTATGCATTAATGGCATGTGTTCTATAGGAGTGATCAATTTTATCTTGGTTTGAGTGAGGAATTAATCTCCTATCATCATTGAGAATAATACACGGATTTTCATGTACCTGGCTAATAAACCAAAGAGATGTGGATTTTAGTTGTCAATTACTTGCTCGCTCGTGAAATTTTCATCAAGCATTGATGATTATCATGCCTAATTTTCCTATTAAATGAAGGTTGATGGCCTCTATTTTCACCATTACAATTAAGAGTGTGAATTTTTGAATTCTAGAAGTGTGCGTTGTGTTCGTGAAGTTGCATTTTTGGAGAAGATGAGTAATTCAAGTATTTTTGTGTTAGCAATGCAAAGGTCCCCAAGATTTCATGTGCAGAAATCTCATGATGATGTCCTAGAGCATGAAAAAAATGTACCCGTAGCTACTACAACTCTAAGGGAAAAGGGCAAGGAGGAGGCTCATGGTGAGAAATCTACACCAACACTTACTAGATGTAGCCATAGGTTGAGAAGTCGAGTTGTGACCATAAAAGAAATTGAGGCTAGAGGACAAGATTCTATAGGTTTTGGAAGGGGAATATGAAGAAAGATTAGGTATGGTTGAGCTTCTTATGGAAGGAAAAATTCTCCCATTGTTTTCACTGACAGTCCTTCAGATAGCGAGACCGAGACAAATTATAGCTGCATACGATATCTCATGACCCTCAATCAATTGGCGGCCCTAAGGGAGGAAGTGATATTAGTTGCACTAATTTATGTGAAGACTTTGAGTGAGTGTGATTACTCAATGATTGGTAGAGACAATGACAAAGAAGGGGCGGTGTTTTTTCCTCTTCCTTCTACAAAAACATGAATTGGGCAGGTCTACCATGGCTCTGGTGTTGGTGTTGGTTCTTGTTCTGGGTAATGAAAATGGTGTTTGGGTCTCATATTTTTTTGGTGATGATAATATTGTTATAGTGGTTGTTGTTTGCATTCTCTGGGTACGTTGGTTTTTTGTCTTTATGCTAATTTGGAAAGCTTTGGCTCGATGTGGGTTTAGAATGAAATTTTTTTTGGTGGCTAAGGATAACTTTTCGTGGCATTGGTTGGTTCCCTCTTGGTGAAATGAAGTGAATTTTGCTTCCCCAGTTTAGCAAATGATTACAAGAAACTTTGTGGGTAATTTTTGAAATGAAATTAAAATTTGGGATGAAATGAAACTGTTGGCATATGGCTTCTAATGTTGTCATTGATGGCAACTGAAGTGATTTCCATGGTCCGCAGATCAGTATCTAGTCATACCGGTAGATAAATTGTAATACTGTGTTACCAGCAAAATACTTGAACAAGGTATCTAGTCAGGCAGTTAATCTATCTACTTCACCGAATCACCATTTTGAGTTGTGGATCCCCAGGATTGCTTGTTGAGCATGTATGTCATCTTATTATTGAATTTTGTGGTGTTGCATTAGTTGCTTGGAGGTCTGGTAGGATGTTTTCTAATTATTTGCTCATTATGGACAACTCAATGAATGTGGCGTGTTGTGGATGTATAGAGAGTAATTATTTAAATTGTTTTTATGTTCAAACATTTAATTATGGCTCTTAGCTATAGTCTAGCCAACTTGTATGGGTGTGCATCAAATTGTTCATGATTTAGGCTAACAGTTGATAATATTTCCAAGTTTTATTAAGGCCAACCTATAGTGACTTAATTTCTAGATGTGGATATATATAAGAGATTTGATATATTATTTGGTGCATGAGGAAGAGAAGTGTGGTGGTGGATAGTGAACATCAAAAGGGCGATTAAGTGATTATGCACAGTTTCACTTGTGCATTAATATTTTTGTAGTGTGAGTTGTGTAGAGCAGAGCATAATTGTTGGATTAGTCAGAAGGACAGAAGATTATCCATAGAGCTTAACAGGTACTGTAATCGGGAATAGTAGATGGTACTTCATCAATTCACTCTTTTGGATCTATTCCAAATCATTGTAGGGAAGTGGGCCCATCCATTTTGAGTAGTGAGCTCTAGGCAGTGAGCCTGAATGCAAGTGCATTCCCATTTTTGTACTTTTCATTTTGGGTATACTCATATTATATTGTGGATTGGCCATCCACCGTGGTTTTTCCCCTAACAGGGTTTCCATGTAAAAATTTTGGTGTTATGGTGTTGTGATTATTTTTTGTTGATGCATGTTTCTTTTGTTGAATGGTTAAGTGAGTTAAAAGACATAGTTACAATAAAATTGAATTTTTACACAACACTGATTTAGCCCCCCCCCTCTAAGTGTTGCTTGTTTCCAACAATTGGTATCAGAGCTAGTTCCTCGAAAAGAAGTCTTATAGTTTGAGGAGATCTTGGAAAATGTTTCTCCATGGATACAAGTAGTCTTCAACAACAACTTATGGTGGACCTAGATGATCTTGACCAGATAAAATATAAGAACTGGGAACTACAAGAAAATCTTGAGAATGCAGAAAAGTTCATTCAGTCACTAAAAGAAAAAATCAATGAATCAAGGGAGAAAAGAAAGGAATTATGTGGTCAACTCAAATAGAAGAACAAAAGCATGGAAGATGAAAAAATTAATCTGGCTCTAAAGAGAAAATAGAAGAATGTGAAAATTTCTCCAAAGAGAATGTTTCCTTGAAGCGTGAAATGGAATCTATCATGATGAGAATGACCAAGGAGATTGAGGACAAAAATAAGAATGAAGAAAAACTTCCATAGTCTATGAAATAAAAATCTGAACAATGTAGCCGACTAGATAATGAATTGGAGTAATCCAAGAACAATGAAGAAGTGCTTGAAAAGTAGCTTGATGATCTCAGAAATGAACTTGCTACTACAAACGAGTATAAGGAGAAATTCAAAGAAAGCTCAGCTAAACTTGATGAACTGATCAAAGGATAAATGACTAATGGTGATAGACAAGGTCTTGGATATGAAGAAGGAGAACGTTTCGGATCTAAACAAAGAAACTCTGGACAAAGGAATTTTGGACAAGGAAGATTCAGACAAGGAAATCAGATGAAAGGAGCCAGAAGAAATCCAGTCCAAATGCTCAAAGATTCAATGGCTATTGTTATGTTTGTGACAAATTTGGTCATGTGGCTTCTTAGTGTAGGAGTAGAATGTATACAGGTAGACCATCATTCTCAGGTCAATGTTTTAATTGCTATAAGTAAGGTCACAAGTCAAGTGAATGCAAAATTGTGATAAATAAATTTCATAGAGATGTCAGATGCTATGCATGCAATAGATATGGACATATTGCTAACAAATGCAGATCAAGACAAAGTCAGTGGAATAGTTGGCCTAGATAGAGAAATGATGTGTGCTACAACTGCAACAAATTTGGCCACATTGCTAGATTCTGTTAGAACAAAAGAGGTTCGGTAAAATAGAACATGCAATAGGATGTAAAAGGAAAAGGAAAAGTCACTGCTGATGTGATCAGAAAGCAAATGCAGAAGAAATGGGTGAAGAAGAATCCCTCTGTAGAGGGAAATGTGCCAGCACTAGAAGCAACTTCTGGTAATTCCATAGGAAATTAATTTTAGGCCTTGGCCTAGGGGGAGCTATCAAGAAAAACTCCTAAACCCCCCCTCTTTGCAAGTGATTGGTACTGGAATCCGAATGAGTCTAGTACGATAATTGATACTTTTTAGATGTTGAGAAGTGGATTAAAGCATTAGTGAAGAATATTGGAGATCCACATAAGAGTTGTCTATCTCGGTGTCATACGAAGTCTTGCATATTAAGGATATTAGGGCTTATGTGCATGCAAACATTGAAGATTTGGGAACCTCTCATTTGTTGGATTTGTATTCTCATCACATAATCCAAGAAGAGTTTACTGTGAAACCTGAATTTAAAACCCTAGAAGATAATAATTTTTCACAATTTGTGAAATTTCCCACATTTGAAGAAGATGAATGGGTTTGATATGTGTTGAGCCGTGTCCATGATGAATTCATGTGGCTGGATGTGTCATTCAAAATCACAAAAGAAGCTATATGTGTAGTTACATGTCTAAACTCCACCGGTAGACTTCCAGTTTTGAAGTCTGTGAAGAATGATAAGGTTAATGATGTGACAGGCTCGAAATGGGATAGAAGAGCAATGACAATAGACGATATTGCCGCAGTGGATGTAAAATTTGCATCAATGGTTATCAGCTATAAGATTTATCACTCAAGCCAGGAGAATTCAGTATCTAACACAGCTATCTATCCAGCATATGAGATGGTTAAACAGAATGCAGACTATGACTTGTGTGAACTACTCAGAAGCCAATTATTGGAGAATTTGGGAAAAATCAAGAAGGATAAGAACATATTCAAATACGGTAACCTGCTGATATGTCTATTTTTCTACTTCTCGGGTGAGGTTTCAGGAGTTGGTAAAGCTCAATGGAATAATGATGTGCCAATAGCTATTCAAATAAGGAATATGTTATTTGGACTGGGTGATTGACAGACCTGCAATACAATCCTATGGGGTTACTTTAAAAGTTTTCAGAATTTGATACATGCCAGAGAGAGAATTCCTGCCACAATAGTGGAATAGTAAAAAGACACTATTTGCTTCATGGTAGACACTGATGAGTCTCATATGGAAGTTGTTGATCCTAGAATAGTTTGGATCATGCCTATGGGTTATGAAGTAGATGAGAAAATTTTGAAGATGTATGTAGAACAGTTGTTGAATTCACCGCTGGATCAGGGAGAAGAAAGGTTTGGAACCTATGTAGAGAAAAGCTTGCAGGTTCATTTGGAATTGAAAAAGCCCTTAATAGTCAGAAGGGTAAGAAAAGAGAAAGAAGCTCTTGTAGAGAGTATGGGAATTCCTGTGCAACAACTGAAAGAAGTAAGAAGGAAAAGAGATGAAGTTGAAGTAGCTCAAAAGAAAGAAAAGGTAGAATCAGCTGTTCCAGGAACATCTCCTGCTCACACTAGATCTATGAGGAGTTCCCCTGCAGCTCAGTCTAATCAAGCTGAGGCTTTCAAAAAAAAGAAGAATAAAATCACAAGATCTTATAAAGCTATGTGTGCAGATGAAGAGGAAGAAACTGATTTGGAAGAAGTAGTCAGAGAGATAAAGGCTACTGGAATTTAGGCTGTCAAATTGAACAAGAGAAAATCATTCGGCAAAGGAGAAGAAGCAAAGGAAAAGGCCAAAGTTGACAAGCCCAATATGACTATTCAGGAAGTTGAGAATGTAGTGCTGAAAGATAGAAATCTCAAGCCACTCTATGATTGGTATGAGACCTTTGATGAATCTGGTAAGAGAACTCTTGAAGAAGCTACAATAAAGCATGTGAATGTTTTTAATAAAACCCTTGTTGAAATCATGTCTAGATTTCCTACAAGTCTGTATGATGCTTTGGAATCTAGGAGGTTGAGTGCCAGAACATAAGAAGAAAATATGAGGAAGAGAGTTCTTGCAGATTTGTGCCCGGAAATGACAATTGAAGAGATGGATTTATTCCTTGAAAAAGCTAAAAAGGAATTGAAGAGCAATACAAGGGTAAATAAACTCATGATTGGTGAAACTGATGCTATTAGCAGTGAAACTAAAGAAATTTTGGAAGAATTTTTATCTAGGGATAATATTAACATTGAGGAGATCAATACTGAAAATGTTCAAGAAAATGAAGAAGTGAATGTGGAGGTAAATGTAGATAAAGAAGAGAATGTGAATGAGGAGAACATGAATGTATATGATCCTCCAAAATTTGAGGATATTCTGACTTCTCCTAAAGAGGAAAATACAGAGACACCTGTGGTAACTAAGGTCCCTATTGAGGTGTTAGCTGAGGAAAAGGAAGTGCGTATTGAAGAAGTTGAAATGCCTAAAGTCAATCTTGAATAAGAATCCAAGGTTGCAAAAGAAAAGGATCAAGAAATCAGAATAGAAGAAGTGAAGAGATCTCTATTGGAGAAATAGGAAGAGTTTGATCCTAAGTTGGATGAAAGCTCAATTAACCTATCCACTTTGTCTCCAATTCAGATGATGGACACTAAAATTTCTCAAGCCAAAGCCAATGAGAGGATACAGGAATCTCACATAGAGGACAGTGAATTGCTAAATCTTGCATCTCGAGTCTTACAAAAATTAATGCCTACTTATGTTATGGACCCATTAGGTTCCTCCTTCGGTGAGTTAAAGAAGCTAATAAATTCTGTAAATTCTCATTTTGAATCTTTTGAGAAATCATCTTTGGTTGAAGTGAAAAGGGAGTTCAAGGAAAAGAGAGTTGGTAGCCTAAATGAATTAATTGCCAAATAAAAAGATATGTTAGGGACTTGCATAAAAAATATTCAAGGTACTATGTCTGAAGGAGGAAAAGTGTACATGTCTTGCTTGGTCTTGTGAAAATTTACTGAAGCAAATGAGAAGAAGGTGAAAGACATTGAACAACAATTGGTCACTATTTCCAATACTTTTGACCCATTAGCCGAAAATGTTGGTAAACAAGAAAGTCAGGTAATGTCTTTGTTCAACCAAATAAAGAGTTTGAAACTTGAAAATGAGAGAATTATTGGGAGAGTATGTGAACTCAAGGGACTAATAAGTACAAAGATTGAGATAATGGTGAATGCTTTGAAACAGGCTAAAGATGTTATGGTTGCTTCAGATTTGGTAAATCTCAAAGCAGCGAAAACTTTTTCATATCTTCTTTGTGGTCATATAACCATTTTGGAGAGTTTGAGAAGTGTTTGGGACTCAAACTTAAATGGACTAAAGAATGACTTTGTAGACGTTTTCAAATTTTTTTAAGTCTCAAGTTATATTTGGACAGTTTTGCAATTTTGGATTCCCCAATTTTGTCATTGATGTCAAAGGGGGAGAGAGTGCAGTGAAAAATGCCATGACATTCTTAGGGGGAGCAGTATTTTGAATTTTGGCAATGTACTTACCATCTTCGACACTTAGTCATTTTTCACTAAGTGTTTCCATCAATGCCAAAGGGGGAGATTGTTGGCATATGGCTCCTGATGTTGTCATTAATGGAAATTGAAGTCTTTTCCATGGTTCGCAGATCAGTATCTAGTCATATTAGAAGATAAATTGTAATATTGTGTGTTACTTGGAGAATACTTGAAGAACAGGGTATCTGGTCAGGCAGTTAATCCGTCTACTTCACCGGATCACCGTTTTGAGTTATGGATCCTTGGGATTGCTTGTTGAGAATGTATGGTATCTTATTACTGAATTTTGTGGTGTTGCATTAGTTGCTTGGAGGTCCGGTAGGATGTTTTCTGATTATTTGCTCATTGTGGCTAACTCAGTGAATGTGGCGTGTTGTGGATGTATAGAGAGTAATTATTTAATTTTTTTTATGTTCAAACATTTAATTATGGGTCCCAGCTATAGTCTAACCAACTTGTATGGGAGTGCATCAAATTGTTCATGATTTGGACCAATAGTTGATAATATTTCCAAGTTTTATTAAGGTTGACCTATAGCGACTTAATTACTAGATGTGGATATATATAAGAGATTTGATATATCATTTGGTGTATGAGGAAGAGAATTTTGGTGGTGGATAGCGAACATCAAAAGGGTGATTAGGCAATTATGCATAGTTTCACTTGTGCATTAAGATTTTTGCAGTGCGAGTTGTGCAAAGTAGAGCAAAATTGTTGGATCAGTCAGAAGGACAAAAGATTATCTACAAAGATTAACAAGAACTATAATCAGGCATAGTAGATGCCAATTCATCAGTTCACTCTTTTGGATCTATTCCAAATCATTGTAGGGCAGTGAGCCCATCCATTTTGAGCAGTGAGCTCTAGGCAATGAGCCTCAATGCAAGTGCATTCCCATTTTTTTAGTTTTCATTTTGGGTATACTCATATTATATTGTGGATTGGGCATCCATAGTGGTTTTCCCCCTAACTGGGTTTCCACATAAAAATTCTGGTGTTATGGTGTTGTGATTATTTTCTTTTGATGAATGTTTCTTTTGTTGAATGGTTAAGTTGAAAGATAGAACACCAAAATTGAATTTTTGCACAACATTGATTCACCCCTCCTCTCAGTGTTGCTTGTTTCCACCAGAAATATCTTTAAAATGTATCTATAATGAGCCTGATGCTTGTTGCTCCCTTGTTCTATAAAAGGGATTTCAAGGCTCATTACAGGGGGTTCAATTTTGAGTCTAGTAGACAGTCTGGGTAGGAATTAAGTACAAAAAGGATCTATTGTAAAATCTAATGAATAGAACAGTAGAATTGTCTTGGGTTTAGGTCTTATATGTAGTAGTCTTAAATTAGTTTTATACAAATTACTGATATCAAAACAAATCTTATCTTTGGAATGCATACTCTTCTTTTGTAAATTTCTACAAGTCATAAATAAAAATATCCAGCGTATTATCGTTTATCTTCAAATGTTCAATTGAATGTGTGTCCTTATTTCTGTTTTAACTCAAAGGGTTAATTAAATTCTTGAAGAGGGTAACAAATTTGTGAAAATTTACATAGGATCTGATAATTAGTTACCTTTCAGATATTGTGAGTTTTCAGATTGCAAGGCATTATGAAAATATTCCACCATTATTAGAGTTAAATTATTTGTATACTACTGGTTATTGCATGTTCAACTCCATTGCCCAATTAATGAAGCACTGGTCTGTTTGTTAGAGATTTTTGCAATTGAATGAGTTACTTATTTACCTGACCATGGATTTAGAATGAGAACACAATTCACTTAATATTTTTCAATTATGAAGCATGAGTTTGAAACATCTCCTTGTTACTAGTAAATAAGGTAGAAATTTACTTAAAGATCAACCAAATCTTTAGTGAGTTACATCTATTTGCAAAGTTAGGAACTAATATGTGCATAGAAGTGTTCTCCATCAAATAGATCATAATGAACACAATAAGGAACAATATCCTAAGTTCCGTCCCACAAAGCCTAAAGTGAAGGAGTAATGACCCTATAGTCCTTTACTCATTACATTGGCCATTCATCTTGAGGATTCTTGATTATAGGAATTGGCTACTCTTTAGAGAATTCTAAGGGTGTACTAGAAAAAACACCAACAGAATGGTGACTCTGCTGGGGATAATTTCCATTCTCAAAGTGCAGATCCCTATATCATAGAGTCAAATGGTGTGGTAAATTTCAACATCTTGTTTAGATATTGAAAATTTCTTGAACTTTGTAGAGGATTTGATTGCAGAAAAGTCTGAAGGATCTAAAAGTGACTCCGCTGTGGAAGCAAACCTACAGCATATTTTATTCTTAAGGAAACTTCATTTCATTTGAATTTTAATCCTCCATAATAGGAGGTGTCGACTCTAACTAAATAACTTGATAAAGAATACATCAAAGCTCTAGATCTGTAGATTTCAAGATGAAAGCTAGACGATTGCTGCAAAGTTCCAGGTATTCTCATAGAATTGAAGAAAATTTGATCATGTTTGTAGGAAAATTATCAGAAATATTTTGTACTCAAGATGTAAATAATTCCATATTAGGTGAAGTATCAGTAGATGAGGGAATAATAATGGTAATTTAGCATGCCTCTTGAATGTGAATTGAAATTTATGCACTTTCATGAAGAAGCATGTTATATTGTAAGGTCTTAAGCAAAATTTATAAGAGGTGTGTATTGTAAAGGCTTAAGGTCGTAATAGCAAGAGAAATTTGTATTGTTTTGTGTAATTGCAAAGAAAATTTGATCATCCTTTTCAAAGTGTGAGAGTGCATTGTCAAGCTACACATCCTTGTGTGGATATGAATGTAACCATGCGTAATGGACAACCTTTGTTATGTCAAGGAAATTTCAATATCGAGAGATACATGGAAATAAATTTTGGTAACATTTGTGGCTACCCAAATGTTGTACCACCTAAGATTAGAGATAGGATACCAAGATTTAATGGTGAAAACTTTGAATCAGCAAGCAAACATTTGCAATATTTTGTTGATGTGATGGGTGATTATGTATTGGACTTTGAAGATGTTGTCATGAAATTGTTTGTCCAATCCTTAAAGGGAAATGCTAGAGACTAGTTTTCATACTTACCAACATCCTCTATACATTCATGGGACGAGTTTAAAGTAGTGTCCATGGAACAGTTTGGCGAAAGGATTGATCCAATCCTAATTAGACAAAAATTCATGAGTATGTAGAAAGAAGAGGATGAGCTAGTTCCTTCTTTCAATCTCATATTTTCAAAGATTATAAGAGATATTCCTGAAAGCATAAGACTAAATGATGTAGTGTTTGGTTTACTTGGGTGCATTTGATAAAAAGATGAGTTACCTCTTAAGAGACAAAGAGCCCACAACATTGCATCAAGCATATCAAACTGCCATAGATATTGAAAACAATTTGAAGTATTCAATGATGAAGGGATATTCAGCCACCAATGGTAGTCATCCTAGCACATTTCATGCAAATACAAATAGTGGATCAATTAGTAGAAATTTATGCCAAGATTACAAGGTTGCTACTGTTCCAATTTCTCCATCACCCCAATATGAGAATCATGGTAAGACCCAAGTGAAATGCTCATAGGATCAAAGCAAAGATGATCAGGTATCTTCAATTAAGAGATTATATGAGATGAAAAGGTATCAGGGGGAATCACCTTATGATATTTTCTCTAGGTTTGTGGATACTCTGTTGGAAGTGCCTAAAAATTCTAGACTAGAAGATTCAATATGTATTGATTTGTTTTGTGAAATATATCAATCTGGATTGAGTACTTTACCAAATGAATTGAAGCCTCATGATTTAAGCCAAGTAATTTATTGAATAAGGGTTGTAGAGGATGCTAAGTATGGTTACACACAACACGTATTGCTTCAAGGTGTTAGTGGTGGCTGCCTTGTGCAAGAGTATTAAACGATAACACAAACAAGTGGAGAGAGTGTATCTGAACATGAAAATTTATCTTGTTGTGAGGGTGAATATAACGATTGTAATCAGTTTACAGATGACATACCTACAGTTCACTATAGCAGTAATGAAGATGAAGACACACCATATGAGGACAAGGTAATGGTGCATAATTATTGTCCTTGAGATGTCCTAAATTGTAAGCAAATACAAGGGGTGCAAGAGGAAGTCCCATGCCTTGATCTGATCAATGACAATGGTGTATATGTTATTGATATTGTGTCATAGATCAATGACCAACATGATGGAATTGAGATTGGTCAACCTTCTATTGATTATAGTTCTTCTTATGAAATTGAGATGGAATCTCTGGCTCCAAGTAGAGGATATGTCGATAGCCATGAGAGGGTGTACTTTCTTGGGAGTGAACAATTTTCTTCATGTGAAGAATTCTTAGAATGTGGATCAATAATATTGGATGCAAATGATGAAGATGATGTTGAAAATATTTCTCTTTTCTCTTCAAGTGATTACACTGACTTTGAATACACTCATGATTCTAGGGATTGGGATCCTCATACTGAGAAAGCAGGGGTATGTGTAACAACAACGAAGGTGTAGAAGAATCCACTATATGATGAACCTTCACCATTATGTGAGATGGAAAATGATGATCCTTACTGGTGTAGGAATAACCCAATTTTTATTGAAAATTCTAATGATGTATCTAACATAGAGTTAGAATGTGGCCTTAAACAAACAAAACAACATGCTAATGGGTTCTTGGCAAGTAGCACTTATGAATATATGAGATGTGATACAAATGGGATGGGAAGGAATGATGACTAGCCTAACATTAAGGTTTTTGATTGTATTCTTGAGGGCGGTGACCTTGAGTCAAAAGCTCCACAATCGCATGAAGGATGCAATGGTACAAGTATTGGTAAATTCACTTGTTCACAAGTGAATGCACAAATTGTATTGAATGATTACCAAAAATGCATGATGTAGAGCAGGGAGGAGTTTATTAAGAAAGAACACAATTCAATCAATTTGAAACAATATTTTCACCTTTAAGACCCTAACTTGATCTCTATCTGACAATTCCCTCAAGTTGCCTTGTAGCATTCCAAATAGTGTAAATTGAGCATATCTTTCAGAATACGTTTCAAACCCACAAAAGGATTGACATACTAGATACCATTTATCCTCTACTTTGACATATCATATTTTCTCATATACTTGTTTCAAAACATACCCTTCTAAAATGGACTACTACTCTGAAAAGAGGCTCAATTAGCCCTATTTGACAAAGCATCTACAACCCAAACACTCTCCCAATCAAAAATATATATATCCTTGAGTTCAACCAGGTCACAAATGGCTAGAATCAACAACCATTTCCCACTGAAACACTTTCTAATTGACCAAACCCCAAAACCCTTGTTTAGGCCTATTTAGGCTAGTTTACAAGAGGGTTTATTGAAACTCTATACTCTAGGTCTCAAACCTCTTCAAAAACACCTAAAACACACCATTCTAGGTCTACAAATGCTTCCTAGATCAACTCCCATGCTTTATCAATGCATTTTAATCAAACTCCAACGTCTAGCCATTACTCTTTGCTTGAAAAATGAATGAAATCAACAAGGGCATCACCATATCAACCAAAAACCTCCTTCCCTGCACCTACAAACCTAAAAAAATGAAATTATTCCCTAACTAACACCATTCCACTGAATTTCAGAGCATTTCATTGGTGGAATGGTCTCTTATGCTATTTTCACACTTTCAAACCCTCAAAACAGGGTTTTATAGACCGTTTCCAATAAAATTCCTTCAAAATCCTCCTACCTTGATGAAATCAATTCAAAAAAAATCCAAAACAGTCTTAGTACATGAAACCATAATATTCAATGCATTTTAGAACATAAACTCTCAGTACGAAACCATACTATAGCTTGTAGTAGCAAAATTATACAAGAAAATGCAGAAAATGAAGTTTCCTTATTACTTCAACAACAAAAATCTTCAACAGAACCTTGACATCAAGTTTTTAAAGCATATTTAAACTTGTATCACCAAAACCTATTGGTTCCAACCACCCTTTTAACTACTTAACCATTGGACTTCCAAAATAACAAAAGTTACAAAAGTTGCTAATGCCACATTTTACAAGATTTGCACAAAACATGATCACTTAACTAAAACCGACCCTAAATGACTTAATACATTGTAAATGGTCTATTATGACCTTATTATCCCACATTTAGACTCAACAACCCAAAAATCTAACATAAGACCAAAATTTACAGCATTGATTAGGTGCCCCTGCACTAATGCAACTTAGGTTTGTTGTTAATTGAACATGAGAGTTGCTCACATGATGAAGAATTTGAAGATAAGGATGCCATTATCCATGGTGATGATCCTAAATATAGTGCTAGCATTGAGGGAGATGTAGATGAAGATACTCATGTTCCTATGGTACATAGTTGTATGCTTGAAATATTGGTTGAATTGTTAGGCATACATGATAATAAGGATGACATATACATGGATGAAGAAAGGGGCCTATTCTTGGATGATCAAGTTATACATCCATATGTGTACATTGCTCCTAAAGTAGCATTGTTGCATGTTGATGAAGAGAAACTATTTGATGAATCTTCAGATTGTGTTGATATTTTAGGATTGTTTGATCTATGTGAAGAGCAACTTAGGGATGCAGATATCATGAAGTATGATGTTAATCAATACAAATGTGTAGTTGAATTCTTTGCTAATTCCCCTCATCATCTCATAATATTTATGGACTTGTTCACATCCCATAAGGATAACACCTATATAGAGTATAATGAAGGTGCTCCTAAATCTGTATCTTTTCTCTCTGATATATTAGGGGACTATTGGCCCAACATGCATCAAAGTGTTTATGAAGGATTTTAGTTTGATGTGCAAATTGAATGTGGTGTCCAAATTCATGATCAAGTGGAGTATGAATGTTTTACTTTTCCAATTCAATTTGATGAGCCTATGGTGGAACAGGTTAGTGAATGGGACAACATTACAATAGGTGGGATTGATGGTGCCAATCATGACTATGTTGGTTGTTTAGAAATGCTTAACACACATGTAGATCCATTACAAGTAAAATAGGACAAAGTTTTTGATAGAGGAAAGAATCATTCCTAAGTTCTTGGGGGCCATGGGCCTCCAATTTAAGGATTGAAGCCAATTGAATAAAAGAGGCTTTTGTAGAGATAAATTTCATTTTATAGTTTTGTAAATATTGTACATAGGCTTGGTGTGTTTGTTTTTCAGTTGTGTCTGCTTGTCTTGTTCGGGTAATCTCCTGGGTTTTTGTCTTTCTACCCTGGTTTGCTTCAACCCGAGATCTGGGTTCTCACTATACCCATAGGGGGTATACATCCCCGAGAATGAGCCACTAATAGAGATTCCAAAATCCTTGCCAAATTTTGAGTAAATCATGATTTGAATCATGATTGTTAACCTTAGTGCCTAAGGATGGATTAAGGATGTGACCTAGAAACCCTTACCTTATAGGTTTATCTAAAACCCTTTGGCATTTTAATTTTGCATTGACTTGTTTCAGTTGGTCACCGATTGAATTAGTTATCACCTGAGCCTTCAAATATGTATATTTACCGAGCCCTTTGTCTAGGAAAGACGGTCACCTACATATTGTCCGACGTCAAATACCCATAAAGTTTGGTGAAATATTTCACCTCCAAAAGACTTAAGTTTAAGTCAATTTTCTCAAGGGTCTAATTGTCATCAGCCTAGTCATGGCCCCATTTTAAGACTAACTTCTAGCATGTGTAAAAATCCTACCCATTGGATTTGAAGACTAGATCCTGATCATTGATTGCACACCACATAGAAGTTAAAGAATAACCGTCAGAAGCTGTGTGAGGTATGTGGTGGGACCCGACCCTTTTCCAAGCACCCGATGATAAATGATTTGGAGATCAAAAACTATTATGTAGAGTGAAAGTTGAATCTTAATCATCCATCGCACACCTCGTGGCATTTTAATTAATGCCCACCAGAAGCTTCTGAGGTACACGATTGAAGGAAAAATGGAGTTTCCTCACTATCATGTGGAGTGTGGTTGAGCATGTGGATGGAATGACGTGGCTCCCAATTAGTAGGTTTTTATTGGCTGGAAGTTAGCAAGCTATGGTCTTAGGATTTCAAACCCGATTTGACTCAATTTGGGATGATAGATTTTCCATCTCATTTGGAAATCAATGACTGATATTCAAAATAATAAATAGGCATGTGATAGCCATTTTTACTCTATGAGGAGTATGCATTGATGGAGTGTGTTCTACAGGAGTGATCAATTTGATCGTGGTGCGTGTGGGGAATTAATTTCTTGTCATCATTGAGAATAATACATGGATTTTCATGTACCTAGCTAATTAACCAAAGAGATGTGGATCCCAGTGGTCGATTACTTGCTCGCTCGTGTGATTTTCATCAAGCAGTGATGATTAGCACACCTGATTTTCCTATTAAATGAAGGTTGATGGCCTCTATTTTCACCATTGCAACTGAGAGTGCAAGTTTCTAAATTCCAGAAGTGTGCACTGTGTTTGTGAAGCTACATTTTTGGAGAAGATGAGTAAGCCAACTACTTTTGTGTTAGCAATGTGAAGGTCCCCTAGATTTCATGTACAGAAATCTCATGATGATGTCCCAGAGCATAGACAGAATGTACCCATAGCTACTACAACTCTATGGGAAGGAGGAGGCTCATGGTGAGAAATCTACACCAAATCTTACCAAATGTAGCCATAGGTTGAGAAGTCAAGTTGTGGCCATGGAAGCAACTGAGGCCAAAGGAAAAGAGTCTATAGGTTTTGCGAGGGGAATACAAAAAAAGATTAGGTACAACCAAGCTTCTTATAGAAGGCAGAATTCCCCCATTGCTGAAACTAACAGTCCTTTGGATAGCGAGATCGAGAAATATTCCAGCTACCAATGATATCTCATGCCCCTCAATCAATTGGTGGCCCCAAGGGAGGAAGTGATATCAGTTGCACCAGTTTTTGTGAAGACTCCAAGCAGGCATGATTACTCAATGACTGGTAGAGACAAAAAGGAAGAAGAGGTGATGTTTTCTCCTCTTCCTTCTGTAAAAACATGAAGTGGGTGGGTCTATTATGGCTCTGGTGTTGGCGCTGGTTCTTGTTCTAGGTAATGAAAATGGTGTTTGGGTCTCATGTTTATGTGGTGATGATAATATTGTTGCAGCCGTTATTGTTTGCACTCTCTGGGTACATTGGTTTTTTGACTTTATGGTAATTTGGAAAGCTTTGGCTCGATGTGGTTTGGAATGAAATTTTTTTTGGTGACTAAGGATAAATTTTTGGTGGCATTGGCCAGTTCCTTCTTGGTGAAATGAAGTGAATTTTGCTTCCCTAGTTCAACAAATTATTGCATGCAACTTTATGGGGAATTTTTGAAATGATTGAAATTTGGGATGAAATGATATATCTTTGAAATGTAAGTGTAATGAGCCCAATGCTTGTTTCTCCTTTGGTCTATAAAAAGGATTTCAAGGCTCACTATAGGGGGTTCAATTTTGAGTCCAGCAGATGGTTTGGGTAGGAATTAAGTATAGAAAGGATCTACTATAAAAGCTAATGAATAGAACAATAGAAATGTATTGGGTTTAGGTCTTATATGTAATAGTCTTAAATTAGTTTTATACAAATTATTGATATCGAAAAAAATATTATCTTTGGAACACATACTCTCCTTTTGTAAATTTCTACAAGTCATAAATGAGAATATCCAGGGTATTATTGTTTAACTTCAAATGTTCAATTGAATGTGTGTCCTTATTTCTTCTTTATCTCAAAGGGTTAATTAAATTCTTGAAGAGGGTCACAAATTTGTGAAAATTTACATAGGATCTGATAAGCAAATACATTTTAGATATTGTGAGTTTTTAGATTGCAAGGCATTGTGAAAATAGTCCACCATTATCAGAGTTAAATAATTTGTATACTATTGGTTATTGCATGTTTGACTCCATTGCCCAATCGATGAAGCACTGGTCTATTTGTTAGAGATTTTTTTAATTGAATGAGTTAATGATTTACCCGACCATGGATTTAGAATGAGAACACAATTCACTTAAAATATTTCAATTATGAAGCATGAGTTTGAAACACCTCCTTGTTCCTAGTAAATAAGGTAGCAATTTACTTATAGATCAACCAAATCTTTAGTGATTTATATCTATTTGCAAAGGTAGGAACTAATATGTGCATAGAAGTGTTCTCCATCAAATATATCATAATGAACACAATAAGGAACACCCTCCTAGGTCCCACAGAGCCTAAAGTGAAGGAGTAAAGACCCTATAGTCGTTTACTCAATACATTGTCCATTCATCTTGAGGATTCTTGATTATAGAAGTTGGCTACTCTTTAGAGAATTCTAAGGGTGTACTAGAAAAAACATGAACATAGCTCATTTTCGTAAAGAAAACCTCCCAATTTTATGTGACCTCATATTGATTCTACCTCCTTGCGGAGAAATTCCCATATAAAGGACTCTTCTGTGCAGGCCCACTACTGACAAAGAAAGGAGAACTTAAAGTTTATGACTGGTAACCTCAACTACAATATAGGAACTTCAGAAAATAATATAGAAGAGCAAATAATTCCTTCATTGGGCACATAATCAAACTCCTAGGAGGGGATTTTGAGAGGATGGTGTCACTCAACGTGAAGGCCTTCATAAAGGGATTCAGGTATTTGTTCATCTAGTTCCTGAAATTTACCTACATCAGAGCTGAAGGGTTCTCGGGAAGACCCTACCAGTTACTGCACTACCCTAATGATCAAATAATCTTGTTGGAAGTCTCTCAGTATGTACAAATTTCCCACACATTGTTGAGTAACAAGCATCAAGTTGGGATTCCATATCCCCTAACCTTCGAACAAGGAATGCATTCTTGTCTTGTCACCCAATGTGTTGAATATTTGGATAAGGAGCTAGCAGAGTACAACTTGGACCCCCACACAGACTGAGGAAGGCTTGATCCTCATAGAAAGCTAAAGAAATGGGTTGGGAGGCAATATTCCCATTGACCCCACATCGAGGAATTTTGGAACAATTTCAGTAATGACAAGGAGGTGTGAATGAGGCACTATATAAGGATGGCAACCCAGTTTGTGAAGTCGATAAATCTATTCCCCGTGCTTGATTAAATAGTGGAGGAAGATGATAATATTATTGATGATAGATACCATGTTGTGGAAAAATTTCCTCTACCTGTGATTGGTTGGAATGAAGAAGAGGTCACTAAACTTGATAGCCTCATCCGAACCATTGAAAATAGAACAAGGAAATGGGTAGATACACAAGTTGTTCAACTCAAGGAGTGGGGCGCTAAGTTGACATATGGCAAGCTCGAAGATGAGCTTGAAAGTGAAACTAACAATGGTGTAGGTTCTTGTTCATCAGAAGAAGCTCCCAAGTCCCCACCAACCACAAGATCTAAAAAGGGGAAGGATGCACTCGAGCATAAGCCTAAATAAAAGGTGTATTCCAGAAAGTCAATTGAGGGGCAATCATGTAAAAGAGAAAAGAGAATGGGGATGTTCATGCTCGATATTCCTACCATCCAAGAAGAGGAACACTATGAAGAAGAAGAAGAAATTGAGAATCTGTGCTCACCACTTGCCACATCCACTCCTGCTGTTGCCACTCCTCCATCTTCCGCTCCTTAGGCTTTTCCCGTTTCGTCTCCACCTCCCATGGACATCTTAGTCCACCTCACCTCCACCTCGTTGACTACCCTAGTAATAACACTTGAGTCCTCCTCTTCCACTACTTCCCCACTATCATCTTCCTTTCTCTCACCTTCGTTACCCACATTCTCTACTCTGACACCATCTATGCCCTCAATTTCTATCCCACCACCCATCCTGTGGCAAGCTTTCACAACCTTTATGTAGAACATGCCCATCGAGCTCTCTGGGGTAATCCTTGACCCCAAGGTTCAAGCTTTAATGGCTCAAATTTTTGCTACCCTACCTCTTCCTCCACCACCTACCGAGCCATAAAAAATGGAGGCCACAATGTAGATCTTAGAAGAGATAGAAAGATGCCATGCAAAGTAGCATAGGGAGGTTGCAAAGAAGATAGTTGATGAGCCTGAAGATTCTGATTGAGACAATTATTTTAAGCATCCAGAAGGTAGGCTACATGTAAACTTGGATAAATTTTCTTCTGATGAGGAGAGGTCCTATACTTCTGGAGAGGATGTTGAGGCTCTAGATGAGCATTATGTGATAGAAACATTAGATCAAGAGATAGATGAGGAGAGCCACCACAACAACACAGTGATGCAAGTGAAGAGGCTAACCCTGAGAAATGTTGCTCTAAAAAAGAAAAGGTAGATACTGATATGGATGTGGAGATATTAGATGAGCCTCCATTAATCAGCCAAGACAAGGGCCTAGTACTAGAAGAAGAGGTCCCCCCCAAGTAATAGATAGAGAAACAAGAAGAAAAGGTTACCCATGAAGAGAGCTCTGAGCCAAAACTTAGTGTCGAGATTGCACAAGAAGAAGAAAGGACACCCCAAGAAGAAAGCATCATTGAATAAGACATCACCAAAGAGAATGTGGAGATCACTGGTCCTGATATTGAAGAGAAAGCCACACATGAAAAGAAACCAAGTAAAGAAGAAAAGCATGATGAAGAATTTCCAAGTGACGAGGAGAACCAGCCTTGAAACGAGCAAGAAGAGGAAGGTGATCATGAATCACCCAAGGGTTAAACTAATATTCCTAACTAAATGGAGCAACAGTTGAAGAAGAAATCCCTTGTGGCCGTAGACCCAAAAGTGAGGCTATAGGAAATCCTAGCCTGAGTCCAAATAAGGACCAAAAAAGAAAAGAAACCCAAAATCAGATCACACATCACGATAGATGCTTCTGGATCCCAAATACTATAGGTTACCACTCCAGTAACCGATGGACGTACAAGAGCTATACAAGGGTAGGAATATGAGATATCAATGATTAACCTAGGCCTGATGACTTGTGATCAAAAGATAGATGAATTCCAGGGGTCAGTGACAACCATAATACAATAGATGAACAAATATCAATCCACCAAGGATGAGGTAAAAGCACAAGTGGTGAATCTTACAACCTACATTCAATAGTGGAAATATATAGAAGAGGAGACTCCAATGGAATCATCAACACCACCCTCCTTAATCTCAAAAGAAGATATCAATAAAATGGAGAAAAGGAAGAATTGGACCAAGTCTATGACTGATTGGTTCAACAAAGTGATATCTATTGGTGACAGAGGGATCAACCATGCAGTCGCAATGTATAACAGATATCAAAGCTTATGAAAAGATATAGAAGGAATGATAAACACCTATAAGGAGTTCCCTGAAATGTAGAAGATCACCTACACTAAGTTGGAAAGCATCTTTAAGCTTTCTTGAGATATTTGGGAAAATGACCTAGAAATGCCAAAAGAAGATCACTGGTAGGTGGAAACTTGGTTAATGAACCCGCATTATAGAAAGGATGTTTTGGGGAGGGTCTTGCATGACCTCAAATTTGATCATGAGTGGGTTGTCGAACATAGAACAAATAGCGCAAGATACCTGAAACTGATGACCGACTATGAGGTGCCCGCCTAGAGCTAGATCTAGAGAGCGTCAAGCCTTTGTTCCACTAGAAAATGGAGCAAGGAGCTGGTGACATGCTGTCACTAGATTTTATGGATTTTTCCACTAGGGCTTTCATTCGAACAGAATAGATCATTGAGGTTGGGTCAAATTTTTTTTAGAATTGAAGAGAAATCATACAAAGAGTCAAGAGGATGTTCTTCCAGATCCTCAAATTTGAGCTCTCTGAGGAGAAGAAACTTGTGGATGTGTTTGGAAAGTTCATAGAGTATGTGAATGCTCATAAATTGGCTAGAAATCCCATCATATATGATGAATACTTGTCAAAATAGGTGTAAAGGTTGGTAGTCAGTACAAGAAAAAACAACTATAGTGTCAAGGGCACAAGATGATGAAATAGGGAAAAGACAATGTCTATTTTTATAGTGCTATATATTTGGAGGTAGGTGAAACCCTAGTGTAAAATGAATCTGAACCACACAATGTGAATGAATCTTATCCATTCATTTTTCTTTTGGAAAACTATAAATAGAGGCATCCTCTCATTTTCAAAGAGAGAGATGAGTTGTTGTGTAAAGGCATGTTGAAGAAAATTAATGAGAATAGCATTGTTTGATGGATTCTTGTGTTTTCTTCTCATGTGTGCATGATTCATTCTCCCAATCTTAGATTTCAACTTCATTGTTCTTAGTTTTAATTTATTGTTAGTTGTTAGTTCATATTGTGCTTTAATGGTGAAGAATGCTATGGTGTTTCATGTCTTCTTAGCTCATACTCTTTTTTTTTATTGTTGTTAAACTGATGTGTAAAATTAGTCTCAACATTATCTACATTGTTGCAATTAAGTTCAGTTGTTATTCATACTTCAATAGTGAATGAATGGTTTGAAAATCTGTAGACCTTAGAAGATTGTACTAGTCTCATGAGACTGTAGGTTGTCCTTGGTTAAATGGAACTTAGTTTTAGGAAGTCTGTCTAATATAGCATCCTCCATTGTTACTACTCAACATTAGTTGCAGGTCTAGGAAACTTCTTACCCCTTTTCCCTTTTGACCTTTCTTTAAATCTCAAATTTAAACAAAGTTCTAGCGTCACCAAAAAGCTAAATATGATGGAAAATGTGGAGTTTTAGTCTACTGTCCTAAACTTGCAATAGTTGTTCTTCATTTCTAGAATTCAAAAAACTCCATTTGCAAGACTCAATTCCCTCCAAACTTAGTGACCATAAATTCCCTTTGTGATTACTAGAAAATCACATCAACCAATTCAACTATTCCAAGCTTAGTCATGACCTAACACTCGAGAGACCTTGGGGTGATTTCTAAAACTTAGTTGTAGAATTTACCTTCCAAGAGAGACATCATACATGTGTGTTGCCTATGTTGAGAAAGTGCTAACACACCCATCAACAGATCCAACCTCTCTTTGGCACATAAGTAAGTGCCTAGGCTATCACCAACTTCTTCTAGGATCTTTGGGTTCCAATACTCCAATGGAACATTTGGATTTTTATACCAAATTTGTAAGGTATCCATCTAGTGTCGCAGTAGATCAAAGCCAACCCTCCATCGTTGGATGTAGAAACTGCATCCATCCAATATCAAAATTTCATTCAGTATCTCCTCCTTGATGTCGAGAGAAGGGAATACCACCACAAAATATCCATTGGTGAGGGATTTAAAATATAAATCAAGTTCACATTTCATGTGCCACCATGCCTTTAGGCTCTCCGAATTTAGGTTTCTGCCATGCCAGTTGTCTAGTAGTGCAAGATTCTCTAGCCATGAGATCTTTGCTTGGAGATTAGTCATGTTTAATACTACTATTTTCCTGGTGCAACCTCTTGGATTCAAACCTTCCATGTTTTCCCTAACACACCACCACTCTAGAAAATTAGGGTTTCTAGGAGGAGGGCTAAAATCTTGATTTCTATCATTCATGCACCAACCATTCTAGCCCCTATTTTGACCCCACCTAGGGTTACAACCACCTCTTTGTTTTGTGCTGATCTCCTTGGGACTTTGATGATTCCATCGCCTTTGATCTTGTTATCTAGGTCTTCGAAAATTAGTTTTATCATATCACATCCTCCCTCTTCTAGCATAATCCCCATTCTCCTCTAACCTTGATCACCAGGGGTGCTTGGCATTCGCCTAATGGTGAATCCTTTCCATCTGGATATCAACTTCTAAATCTCTTGCCCATCTCCCTTGATGCTAGATTTCTATGATGTCCACTTGACATTGTAGCCTTCTTGCTCCATTCACCCCTTGGGCAACACCTTCAACCCTCTACGCCTCACCATTTTTCCACTGCTCTACCTTTGTGCATGCCATTTCATTCCCATGAAGGATATAATTATTTTATCTATTTTTAACTAGTTCTTCATTTTTAATTGATGTCTTTGTGAAAAATGATCTTTATGCAATCATTGACACTAATTCATTTGGAAAATTACCTAGTAATGTTTTAATTTTGGTTTTCAGGAGTTTATTAAATAAATGAAATTTATTTAATTTGTCAAAAATGATGACAAAGTGAATTAATTAAATATTGTATAATTATTCAATTAATAGAGGAAATTAGAGTTTTTGATGTAATTGATGTGAAACACAGTGATATTCAATGATAATGATGTCGATGATGCAAAAAATGTCATTTAAGGTGTGCGATAAGTGTTAGGTCAATTTTACACATCTACATTTTTCCCATCTTTGGGACAAAGTATTGGTTGCTTTTTTCAAATATTTTGATGTTAAGATCAAGTTTTTTAAAAAATTCTATGCCCCACTGTGCCCCAGCATTCAACAAAATTATGGTAGGACTCTGGGCTGCCCACTCGAGAGGTTGGCTAAAAATATCAATTTTGAGGTCAGGCTCATGACACTATTTCATTTTAGTTTAGATGTGTAGAGAACAAAAAATTAAGCCTATATGTCTCTTGCTACTAGTTCAAATCTTCCTGGGAGATCCTAATTTTAACCTAGGAAGGTTTTCTAAGTAAAAATTAGGGTTTTGGGGGTTTATAATTGGTAATTAGGGTTCTAATTACCTCATTTGCACTTTAAGCCTATAGAAAATTCTTTCCTCTAGTTTTCTTGTTTCTTCAGTTGTCAAGGAGCTATGGCGAGGATTTGGGGAGCCCCAAATGTCATGGATGCGGTTCGTGAATTTGGATGACCTATAGGTGTTGGTGCCCTGGTATGTACCCTTTTATTTCTTGTTTTCAACTTTTTGTGTTTACATAATTAATGCCTGAAGTCGAAGTAGTCGATAGCACTAGGTTTAGGAATTTTTCACTTTTGCATTGTTTTTCTCACTTTTCCTCTTTGTAAACATTTTTCTTTGATATTTTCTCACACCTGCTCAAAACTTGTGCACTTGACCTAAGTTTGTAGTTTTGATTTTCACCATTGTTAGAAAATTTTGCTTTTGATATTCTTGCTTCAGTTTTGTCGCTCTTGTTGATTTTTTTTTTATTATGACAAAAAGTTGTGCTATTGAAATTTGCATTTGAAATTTGGTATCAATTTGACTAATAGTTTTGTGCTTTCACCTATTTTGTTCACTCTTGACAAATAATTTTGCGCTTTTGAAAAAAAATTGCTTCTAATCATTTTGTCATCCTAAATCATTTTTTCCATCGTTTTAGGTTCGCTTTGCATTTTCATAGCAATCTTCAACATCGTGGGTTAAATGGTTGTAGGAAATTCTTAATCCGCTCTATATGAGGGAGTGGCAAACGTGTGATCTCTTTGATTTTATTGCCAGGTTTCATGAGCTAGAGCGAGATATTTTAGTTGTTGTTGGCTTTCGACACATTTTCTACATGCCTACCATTAGAGGTCATAGAGCAATGATTACTACACTTGTGGAGAGGTGGCACTCAGAGACCTTGTCCTTTCATTTACCTATAGGGGAGGCCACTGTCACTCTTGAGGATGTGTGGAGGATCCTTTGCATACCCATTCATGGAGATCTCATTACATATTCCATTTGACGGGGTACCCACGCTATATGTCGCATTCTTGGTATGAGACATCTGGAGGTTCGACAGTCAGAGATAGAATTATTAGTGTTGAATAGGACAACTGAGAGGGGGGTGAATCATTTGTCACAAAATTGAACCTTTAATTCAATCAACGAACTAATACTTAATATTTCTTAAATGATTAATCATCAAATGCCAGTGCAAAAACTCAATTCCAACCCATAAACACAATAACACCAAATTTACATGGAAAACCTAATGAGGGAAAAACCACGGTGAGGATTAAGTCACACTATAGAGAATATCAAAACTGATTATAAGAGGCTCACTACCTGAAATAAGGCTCACTGCCTAAAATAAGGACTCACCATCCAGAACAAGGACTCACTGTCTAACATGGCTAATAGCCCGAAGGGCTCACTGCCACAGAGATACAAAGAAGACAAAGAGTACTTGTTATAGATAGGCTACAATCCCAATGCAACAAAGGATTCCACCACAATCACTCGATCAACTTGCGTGAATGATAGAGTTCACCTTTTTCTCACTACATCCGGAAACTCATCATTATGCTTCACACTGATCTTCCACACTCGCAACACAAAAACTTTCTAAATAGAATCAATGTCACACAAAACTATGCTTTCTCTTTTCACTTATCGCTCTTCTTCTTCGCTCTTGTATATTTTCTATCACTTAGCTTATCTTGCATTTATACCACCTTCAACTTTGAAACATATCCAAAGTTAGTGATCCAAATCCAAATTCAAATTAGGTCAGCACCAAAACATTCTAGGGTGGAATTATAATGAGGGCAACCCAAATAGATCGAACATGCTTCATCATCCTTGAAAGTAGTGTTTCACACAAGGTTGGTCAAACCAATGTAAAACACATAGAACCATTAAGCATGAACTTTCCAAATTTCAAAATTAACTTTAATACAATTAGGGCAACTTAACTTTAGAACTGCACACCATAGAATTCAAAGAGAAATTCGTACCAACAACATTTCTCTCGGACCTCAACCAGAAACACAAAAAACTATAGTTCACAACTAGTGAACAAACTTGGATTGTACAATAAATCAACAACCAAAAATTTGGATATAGCATCTTCCAACACCCATAAAAAACATATTTGAACCACAAAAAGAAAGGAGTAAATTTGGACCAAAACCTGGAGCAACCACTGAACACCTACAACATATCTTTATTACAATTTTCTAAATATCCTTGACATATACAACCAATAGCAACTAGTTGATAACCAATTGACTAGTTGGCATCAATGACAACACCTTCAATCTTTCCATGCTTGCAACAATCTCCCCCTTTTTTATTGATGGAAACACATGATGTGAAAAACCATCAAAGACAACATTTAAGCTCTGGATACACTTTTATGTTTCTTCCCCTTAGAAGATAATTTCTTATATGCTTCTTCTCTCATTCTTCCTTTCCTTTTTCACATGCTTCTTCTCCCCCTTTGACATCAATGGAAAATGAAAACTAATATTTTACATTGATTTCTCCTTTGACATGAAAAATAGAATACTCATAATGACAACACCTAGTACTACTTGCTCCCCCTGAGAGGTAGCCACCAAAACATCAACCCATAAGAAAGATATATCCACCAGACTGATGCATCTTCATATGCATCTAGTTTAAGAAAGGGGGGGAAATAACCCCTAACTTCTCCCAGAGATACTCAAAAGTATCTTTAGGAAGAGCCTTTGTGAAAATATCAACAATCTAATCCTTTGTTAGAACATACCCAAGCTTTACTTCATTCTCCATGACCTTCTCTCTCAAGAAATGATATTTGATAAATATATGCTTTGTCCTTGAGTGCATCACATGATTCTTTGAAATATTAATTACACTTGCATTATTATAGAAAATAGAAATTGGATCATCATATACCACTGCGATATCTTTCAATGTCTATTTCATCCATAGAACTTGTGTACAAAAAGATGTAGCAGCAATATACTTAGCTTTAGCAGTAGACAAGGAGACTGAATCTTTCTTTTTACTCAACCATGCCACCAATCTACATCCAAGAAGGAATGCATCACCACTTGTACATTTTTTTCTACACATCCAGCCTAGTTTGGATCTCTATAGGCACTAAGTGTAAAATTAGTATCTTTAGGATACCACAATCCATAATTTGGATTTCCATTCAAATATGTAAAAATTCGTTTAATAGCAACAACACGAGATTCCTTAGGGTCTTCTTAAAATATAGCCACAAGAGAGACAACATGCATGATATTCGGTCTAGTAGCAGTCAAGTACAATAGTCCACCAATCATAGATCTATGCTTGCTCTGATCAGCCTTAGGTGAATTATCATTATTACTCAATTTTCAGCTAGTCACCATTGGAGTACTTACCATTTTGGAACCATCCATCCCAAAAAAATTCAACATCTCTCTCACATACTTAGACTATGAAATGAAAATTCCCTTCTCTATTTGATTAATCTATAGCCCAAGAAAGAAATTTGTTTCCCCAAACATAGACATTTCAAATTCTTCCCGCATCTCTTTTATAAACCTCTTGCACATATTTTCATTTCCTCCATAGATAATGTCATCAACATACACTATTACAATCAAGATTCTTTCATTTTCAATCTTAAAGTATAGATTACTATCTACAATACCTTTGTTAAAGCCTTGCTGAATTAAATACCTATCTAACCCTGCATACCAAGCTCTAGGGGCTTGCTTCAACCCATATAAAGCTTTCTTCAATTTGCACACCATATTTGGTTGATCTGTTAACTGAAATCCTTCTAGTTGTTCCATATAAACTTCTTCTAGTTCACCGTTTAAAATTGTTGACTTGACATCCATCTAATAGACCTTAAAGCCTTTATGAGTATTAAATTCCAAGAACATCCTTATAGATTCCATTCTTGCTATTGGAGAAATTTTTTCTTGAAAATCTATGCCTTCTACTTGTGAGTAGCCTTTACACACAAGCCTCACTTTGTTTCTAACAAATTCTCCATTCTCATTCAACTTATTTTTGAATACCCACTTCGATCCAATGATGTTTTTATCTGCCAGTCTTGGGACCAATTCCCAAGTTTGATTCTTCTCAATTTGCATAAGTTATTTCATTGCTTCCTTGCAATTTTCATCTTTACAATATTCACTTATAGTCTTCAGTTCAATCTTAGAAAGTAAACATAGATTCACTTTAGCAACAACTCTACTTCTAGTCAACACACCTTTTGTCTTGTCTCCAATAATCTAATTTTATGAATGATTCTTCTATACATATTTCAGTGTCTTTAAGGACATCACCGAAGCATCTTCTTCTATTTCATTTTGTTCATCCTACTTCCCTTGCTCATCTTTATCTTGTTCTTCCACAATCCCCTCCAAAGTTTCTTCATCTCTTATGATATAACACTTGATTTTGAATACCTTGAAATATTTAATAGTAGGAATTTTTCCATGCCATAACTCATAGGGAGTCTTTGTACTATTTTCTCTTGCTTGAACTTGATTGAATACATAAGCAACAATAAGAAGAGCTTCTTTCTAGTAAACTTCCAGTAAACCAGCCTCAATAATCATTGATCTAGCAGCTTCTTGAACTATTCTATCTTTTGAACTATTCTATTTTTCCTTTCAACAACTCCAATCTGGTTAGTATTTCTCGAGGTAGATAACTATCCTTTTATTCCATGCACTTCAAAAAACATTTTAAACTCATAGGAGGTGAATTCTCCACCTCTTTCAGACCTTGAGAATTTTATCATCAAGTTCACTACATTTGCAACCATTGTTTTGAATGCCTTAAATCTATCTAATGCATCTAATTTCTCTCTAAGAATTGTAACCCATGTATATCTAGAATAATCACCAATTAAAAGAATAAAGTACCTTTCACCAAGTAGACTTCTTACACTTGTAGGACCATGAATATCTGTATGAACAAAATCCAGTAGTTTGGTAGTGGACTGTTCCTTTGATCTATAATGATTTCTTGCTTGCTTTCCAAACTGACAATTTCTACAAATAGCATTAACATGATTTGTAATTCTCGGTAAATATGTCACGACTTGAACAACACTAATCCTTTCCAAGTTATCAAAATTTGTATGACACATTCTCCTATGCCATAACCAACTGTCATTAATTTGAGTCATAAAACATCATCCATCAACACCCTTAAGTTGATAGATATTTCCTTCAGGTTTCTTTCCTATAACAATCAATGTTCCAGATCCTTTCTTGATCTCACATATCTCATCCTTAAACACAAGATCATATCATTTTCTACACATCTGACCAACACTCAACAAATTATTCCTTAAGCCATTAACATAGTAGACATCGTCAATATGATGCTTGCCATCAAAACTCACTAAACCTATCCCACATATTTTAGCACCAGTATCATCTCCAAACATAACCAAGCCTCCATTATATTTTTCAAGCTTAAAAAACTTACTTTTATCACTATTCATGTGATGTGAACGACTGCAGTCAAATACCCAAAAAAATTTCTCTTGTTTATCATGTAGGGTAGAGATAATCGTACCTTCATTTTTCTCCTTCTTCGAAGGGATTTATTTTACATTTTTAAAGAATTAGTAGAAGTAGGTTCATCCTTAATCACCAAGAAAAATAATTCATTGTCATCAGGATCTTCATATTCTAAATCCTCATCAGATATACTAGCATTCTCATTCACATAGTAAGCTTTGTTAATCTTTCCTTTCTTTTCTTTCTCATATCTTTTTTCATTCCTTTTAGCTCTTTTCTGACACTTTGCAGCATAATGACCTATTTCTCCACAACTAAAGCACTTAAATGGAAATTTAGCTTCATATTTATCAAAGCCTTTCATCATTCTTCTTACAAAGTTATCATCTATTTCATCAATGTATTCTTCATCCAGATCTTAAGCTTTTTTAGCTTTAAAAATAGTCTTTGATTTGCACCCATTCCTTAGACTCGGCTTCATCTCATAACATGTCAAAAATCCTAACAACAGATCCTTAGTATAGGTCTTATAATCTATAGTATTCTCAATAGAACTCACCTTCTCACTGTAAGCATCAGGAAGAGTTCTGAGAATCTTCTTTTCAATCCTGGTTTCATCTATAGTAGCACCAAGTTTTCACATTCCAACCACTATCTCAACCAGTCTTTGTACATAAGCTTTAATATTCTCATCTTCAGACATATGTAGAAGACCAAACTGTGTCTCCAAGTTCTACAGTTTTTCCTCTTTGATTCTTTCATCACCATCATGTGCTCCTTCCAAAGCATCCTAGACTTCCTTAGTTGTCTTCAAATTCTGAAACTTAATCAACTCGGAATGTACCAAACTATTCTTCAATATGAACTTTACCTTATTGTTTGCTTCATGTGCTTTGATCTCTTCAAGTCTACTCAGACCATTAGTATGAGGAGTGCAAGGATTTTTGTAAGATTTCTCCAAATCGTATTCACAGTACTCCAAAATTCTTCCATCAATACTTTCTGGATACCATAATTAGTTCCATCGAACCACAGATAATCATAAACCATTTTTCCAGCCATCTGAGACCTTCATCAAGCAATTAAGGTCTTCACCAAGGAACCTTGATATGATACCAATTTTTGAATAAGACAACTGAGAGGGGGGTGAATCAATTGTCATAGAATTAAACTTTTAATTCAATCACTAGAACTAATACTTAATACTACTTAAATGATTAATCATCAAATGCCAATGCAGAAACTCAAATCCAATAGATAAAAAAATAACACCAGATTTACATGGAAAACCCAATGAGGGAAAAACCACGGTGAGGATTAACTCACACTATAGAGAATATCAAAACTGATTACAAGAGGCTCACTACCTGAAAGAAGGACTCATTGTCTAGAACAAGGGCTCGCTGTCCAATAGGGCTAACAACCCGGAGGGCTCACTACCACAAAGATACAAAGAAGACAAAGAAGACTTGTTATAGAGAGACTATAATCCCAATGCAACAAAGGATTCCACCAAAATCACTCAATGAACTTGCATGAATGATAGAGTTCACCTTCTACTCACTGCATCCAAAAAATCGACATTAAGCTTCGCACTGATCTTTCACACTCACAACACACACAATTAATGAATAGAATCAATGTCACACAAAATTGTACTTTCTCTTTTCTCTTATCACTCTTCTTCTTCACTCTTATATATTTTCTATCACTTAACTTAGCTTGCATTTATACCATCGAAATCCAAATCTAAATAAGGTCAACACCAAAAAATTCTAGGTTGGAATTAGAATTATGGCGATCCAATCACATGCTTCATAGGGAATCAAATAGATCCAACATGATTCATCATCCTCGAAAGTAGTATTTCACACAAGCTTAGCCAAACCAATGTAAAACACAGAGAACCATTAAGCATGAACTTTTCGAATGCCAAAAATAACTTTAATACAATCAAGGCAACTTAACTTTAGAACTGCATGCCATAAGACTACATCAAAGAGAAATCCATAGCAACAACATTTCTCTTGAACCTCAACAAGAAAAATAGAAAACCATAGCTCACAACTGGTGAACATAACTTGCACCATACAATAAATCAACAACCAAAAATTTGGATATAGCATCTTCCAACACCCATAAACAATATATCTGAACCACACAAACATAAGAGTAAAGCCAGACCACAACCCAGAGCAACCATTGAGCACCTACAACATATCTTTATTACAATTTTCCCAATATCCTCGACATACACAACCAACAACAACTAGTCGATAACCAGTTGACTGGTTGACATCAATCACAAAACCTTCAATCTTTCCATTCTTGCAACAATCAATTTTTTTGGCAGTGTTGATCCCATTTCACTTGTTGTCTATGGTTTGGTCATGGGGCTTGTTGTTCCTGATAGGAGAGGCTGATAGTTTCCCATTGGTTGGGGTGTGTGTATAGATCAGATGTTCAAGCACGGTACTAGATACACATGGGGTCCATGTCTTCTTTCCCACCTGCAAAGAGATATGTGTGAGATTGTGTATCATGGAGGGAGGTCTATTTTATTGGTCTCTCCCTTCTACATGTATGGGCCTGGGAGCACATCCTAGTTACTCAACCTGATGGTGTATTGGATCATACTACTGGGAATCCATACTCTTATCGCTATGGATATTTCCTATATTATACTTTACCTGGAAAAATTCCCTACTAGCATCACAATTTCAATGATATGCCAAGTTTTATATCGAGACCATATATTGATTGTGAGGCATGGCCTAATGATCAAGATCATTTGTTATATTGCATACAGACTAGATGGCTCATTGGTCACGTGCACTCTCTTCTAGAGAGATATCTACTTGATAGGGTTTGTAGGTAGTTTGGAGAGAGACAACACCATTTCCTAGATGAATATGAGGCTCGGTTTGGTCGGGCTACTAGAGAGGTCTATGTATTTGGCCTTCAGGCCAATCACAATGTAGCTATTGTAGGTTTCAGACTGCTTTCCCCATTCGAATGGGGTTGGCTAGTGGGTTTAGCAGATCTGAGGACTACTCCAAACTTTGATCAGTGGTTGGAATGATGCCTTCCTTTAATATTTACAAATCCTGCTAGTATTCCCACAGTGGGTAGAGCAAGCATTACGGGTTATCGTGGGGAGAGGTAGCGTTTCAAGATCATTATTGAGTAGCTTTCTAGGACAAAGCAGGATGGTGCATAGGGTGATTCAATGCAAGAAAATCAGGGATAGGTTGCAAGTCATCCTCCACCACCTAGACATGGAGGTGTACAGTTAGCACAATTGATAACTGCAAGGGATACTAAGATATTGCAGTGATAGGCCGCAGAGGCACATATTGTTACACACTACAAAGAAAGACACAACTCGACAGGAGAGAGAGGGCTTTAGGATGGAGAGAGACATTGAGATTGGGTGCCATCTAGTTGTTGAGATAGTTGTAGGCTATTACCAGTAAGAGGGATAGTCTTAGGATAAACTTTGATAGTCTTCATGTCAAGCGAGATCAGTTGCTACATAGGGTGACATATTATCAAACCTTGTATGAGGCCTCTATTTCTAGAGCACAACAACATTCATGGTTTTTAGAGCCCAATGTTGCTACAAGTGTCGAGTCAGGTAGTCACTTAGTAAGACAACCTTATCAACCTGATCCTTAGAGTCCTTCTGCTTCAACTGGGCAGTGGCATATTTTTTCTTGATCTTTATGATGTTTACTATTTAGAGACTTATATTATAGACATGATTTCGTATATATTTTCATTGGCTCATTAAAGGCCTCGTATATATGTATATTTTTGTAGTATCCTATCACACATGTTTTACTGATGATGTACCATGACATTCTCCAAATTTTTTTGATGATATTTATGAGATATACATGCTTTGATTCGGCTTCATTATATGTTTATGTAATGATTTATGGATGAAAATGTATGATGATGTATGTTTATACATGTTTTTTTACTTTTTCTAATGTATGCATATGATGTAGATGGATGGATTGATCACATTTTATTTCATATGATGTTTTATTATGTATATGATGGATTTTGATATATGATGGATGTAGGATGGATATGGTACTATTGGTATTGTGATGCAGGATGGATGTTTGTTAGATAGAAGAATTGGATGTATGTTTGTACTATTGATAATTTTTCTATTTCTTTGCTTGGAGGCTTCACATTTTTAACAATCATTTTTGATGTAGCAAACAAATATGATGCACCATAGTATTAATGACCAAGGAGACTTTGTATCCATTGCATGGACTTTGAATTGACATACAAAGAATATTCTTGCTCATACCATACATATGGAAACTTTGTTTAAAATATATGGTTGGGTTGTGTTAAAATTTTTTAGATCAATTACACAAAGAGGTATGAAATACCTAACATGCATCTACTACAAAAATTGTCTTAAAATATTCCTTGAAGCTATCCACCATTCTTTTATACGACATTATATTTTCATCTTTTGTTTGGTACTCATTATTCACTTGTCTAATCACTAGTTGAGAGTCTCTGAAGACGTACAGTTCTTTTATCCTCCATTCAATAGCCATATTGAGCCATGTAATTAGAGCTTCAAACTTTGAGATATTGTTTGTGCAGGGGAAAGCAATTTGGTATGCCTTGGGTATACTATATTCCTGTGGTGTGAGAAATAGGATACTTGCACTAGAGTAATGTTGAGTATGGGACCCATCAAAATACAAGGTCTAATTACCTATCTATTCTATCAACAATATACTCTTGTACGGGAAGTCTATTATGAGAGGCTTATGATCCTCCATCGATGCCTCTACTAGCTAGTCTGCCATGATTTATCCCTTAATGGATATTCTATCCAAATAGAGTCACTTAGAATCATTACCCATTTAGCAATTATTCCTGTTAGAGTTGCTTTTATTAGTAGGTACTTTAGTGGATCTACCTTTAAAATCAAGTTTAGTTGTTTGTTTAAGATATAGTGTCTCAGCTTCTCTGTCGCAAATATGATCGAGAGACACACTCTTTCTATGGGTGAGTAGTTCAACTCGTATCCCACCAGTGTTCTACTGATGTAGTAGACCACTCTTTCTTTGTTATTATCATCTAGCTTTGCTAGGAGAGCTCCCAACATTGCTTGTGTGATAGACACATAGAGTATCATTTCTTTGTATGGAATAGGCATCATCAAGAATGGAGGAGTGAGTAGGTACTCCTTGACTTTCTGGTATGCTTGGTCACATCTCCCATCCCACTTGAATGTGATGTCCTTGTGTAGGATATGGGTGAATGTGTGACATTTTTTTGCTAGTTGTGTGATAAATTGCCTAATAGATTGTAGCTTCCCTTGTAAACTTCTTAGTTGCTTCAATGTCTTTGGTGGAGGCATCTCTTGTATTGCTTTTACTTTCACATGATCTATTTCAATTCCCCTTCTTGACACTATATAGCCTAGTAGCTTTCTGGATGTTACTCCGAACACACTTTTTTGGGTTGAGTCTCAAGTTATATTGTTCAATCCGATCAAACACCTTTACAAGATTGGTCAAGTGATCTTCTCTTTTGACGGTCTTGCTAGAATTTCATCGACATAGTCTTCCATAATTGTATGTAGCATATCATGGAAGATGGTCCTCATTTCTCTTTGATATGTCACTCTTGAATTCTTTAGACCAAATGGCATGACATTCTAGTAGAAGGTTCCCATGGCACAAGTAAATGAAATTTTATGCTAATCATGAGGGGATATTTTTATCTGATTATACCTAGAGAAACCATCCATTAAAGATAGAATCTCATATCCTATTGGTAAATCTATGATCATTTCTATACTTGGAAGAGGAAAGTCATCCTTTGGAAAATATTTGTTCAAGTCTCGGAAGTTCGTGCAGATCCTTATGCCCCAGTAGGCTTTTGACACTGGTACTAGATTTGATATCCATTTCAGATAATTAATGGGTTTGATGAAACCAACATCTAGTAATTTCTTTAGTTCTACCTTTTCCAATAGTGCTATTTAAGGATGCATTTTCCTTAGTTTCTATTTGATAGATTTTGCTCCAGGGAATACAACCAAATGATGTACAGCTAGTGTTGGATCTAGTCTAGGCATATCTGCATAGGTCCACACAAAGTTTATCCTTCTATCATTGATGAACACTGTGAAGTTCGCTTTCTCATCAGGATTGAGTGACACCACATGGTATGTGATCTTTGGGTTCTCTGTTGTGCTGACATTGATGGATTATGCTTCTTCAACTAGGAGTGATGCCTTTTCTTGATATTCAAATATGGGCAGATTGAATCCTCCATCCTCAAGTTCCTTGGAGAGGTTTTCACCTTTAGATGCATCCTTTATTTTCTTCTTTTCAAGATCCGATAGAGCCACATTGTGGTCCTCTCTAGGGGATCACATTTTTATTTTTATATTATCTTTTTCACTCTCATAACTAGATGATACAATCTCCCCACCGAAGTATGCATCCTGTTCAAGTTCCATGATGAACCCTGCTTTGTGATCTCCTACCGGTATGTCCGTTTGAAGTCCCATGAGCTAATTTAACCCATGAGATAGTTCTTCTAATTTGAATGAGAAACCTAAAATTTGGGCCAAGAACAAAAATATTACAAGAATTTAGAGAATCAATATCATTCACATAATGAAGTAATGCAAAGATCTTAATTGAGCTTTTGACATCTTCTAACACACATCTTCTATAAACACATGCACATTCTTCAAGCTTTCACACACACAATGGATGATTCACATTGATATGAACAACCCAACATCTTTCCGAACACACTTGGACACAGTATGGTAAAACTACTTTGTCTTTGAATTAAATTATTATTGTTCTTGAATTCATTAGTTTATAGTTTCATTTCATGAGATGGGAATGAATCATTAGCATTTTTTAATTCTCATTACTCATGAAATGAAGCTAAAAATTAACGAATTTAGGAACGATATATATTGAAAGAACAATAACAATTGAATTAAAAAATAAAGTACATAACCCGTGTCGGAGTGCGTTCACAAAGATGTTTGGTTGTTCGTATCAATGCAAAGCCTCCATTGTGCATGCAAAATCTTGATGTACGTGTGTGTGTTGATCGAACATGTGTGTTCAAAGATGTCAAAGGCTTGATTAAGATCTCTTCATTACTTCATTGTGTGAATGATATTGATTCTCTAATCGGTTTTGAGTGTTTCAAAATGAACACTCTAGATCATGTAGTAGAATATCTTGATCAACGGTTGAAAGATGTTAATAGGAAATAGATAGGAATAATCAGTGCAAATTGATTACGTAATTAGTGTGATTGAAGAAATTGGTTTGAGTGTTCAATGGGATTGACAAAATAGATTGAATAATTTGTGGGATTGAAGAATAGATTGATCTATTAGGAAATAGATGGATCAGTCAGCAAATCAGAGTGAGCAATCAATGGTTCGTAATTTTCTCAATCATGAAAGTGGGTGAGGATAATTAATTAATTGATTTAATTAATTAATTTTTTTGGAGTTGAACATGCAAATCAAGTTTGAATTTTACGAACAATGTTTTATTTTTTTGATTTGATTTTTGATGATGTTTTTAATAATTAAATTCAATTATTCAAATTTAGGGGAAAGTGACATAGTTAAATTATTATGCTTTAATAATTTAATTGACTTAGGGGAATAAAGTGAATTAGTGACATAATTAAATAATTGGTGTTATTTAATTAACCAGGAAGAATAAAGTTATATTAGGATTTTATTAAATAAATGTAATTTATTTAATTGGTTGAAAATGATGAAAACATGAAGTAATTAAATAATGTATAATTATTTAATTAATAGCAAAAATTAGGGTTTTTAGTAGTTTATTAAATAAATGAAATTTATTTAATTTATCAAAAATGATGATAAAGTGAGTTAATTAAATAATGCATAATTATTCAATTAATAGAGGAAATTAGGGTTTTTGATGCAATTGATGTGAAATGCAGTGATATTCAGTGATAATGATGTTGATGCAACAAATTTCATTTAAGGTGTGCGATAAGTGTTAGGTAAAATTTACATGTCTACAACATCTAGTTGATTACCCTTCTATACATAATGTTTCACTTAAATCTATTCCCACATGTTTATAGCCCTCCTTAAAATAAATTTGCAACATAATGCCTCAAAAGGTTACTTTGAAACCCATAAGATACAACTAGATTCTACTATGCAAAATAAAAATGAGTAATGAAGCCTCCTTTTATTTCTCATTACTTTTTGCACTCATGACAATTCAATTCATCAAGTAGATTCCCTTTAAACAATTTTTTTTTGCAAACCATAGTATAATAAATCCTTCCAAAAACAACTTACACATAATAAATGAACATTCCTTTTCTTTAAAGAAACACAACATGATAAGATTTTTTTATGTATTACAAATTTATAAAGATTAAAGGACTTTGATGTATAAATCTAAACCAAATAAGAACAAAGAACAAATATGGAAAACAACATTGTACTGGTGGGTTCTAATCCCATCCATAGAGTTGTAAAAAATAACTCACCCCTAAGAATGGGGTACTCAATTAGCAATTTAAACCAAGACTCAACACATGTAAACAACATCACTACACATATGCAATAAATCTCTTGAAAAGACTCTCACATAAAGTCACAACACACTTCTAGCACATTGGTTCACCCCTAAGGTAATCCACATAGGGGAGTAGGGGCTCAACCAGATGTGGGGAGAAATAAATTATATCATCATATTGCATCTCAGTATTAATGCTACACAAAATATCCATACCAACACCTCAACACAACCCATCACCACAAAACCTAAAATCATCCCACACACTTATTCCTCCCAACAATACAATTGTGAATAACAATGAGATACTCATATCCCATAAATGTAAGGGAACTCATACCCCCAGTAATCGCCACTAGCTAAATGGGATACTCTTATCCGAAAATAAAAAGACCCTATGTGACGGAGCTACTCCCACTCAAACCGCACACATGGAGGACCAAAAAATTCTCTATACAAGAGGGGGTCACTTCCCCTAAAAGGAAACCACAAAAATGATACAATACATACAACACAACCTATCACAACAAAAGAAACCCCAAAATGAAACCCTCAAATAAAATTCACCTTTCAATATGCACAACATATCACTATGAAACATCAAGGAAGATAAAAGACCTCCAAATGTTATAATCCCTATAATGGTAGACTCAAATGGATGGTTGGCTCCTCCTCTCTCCAATAATCTCCTCCTTCCTTCTCCCAAAATTTCCCCAAAAGAAACAATTTTAGATCACAAAAGAGAAAATAGTAAAATAAGCATGGAAACCCTTTCCTCTCCATGAGGAAGAGGTTTTAAAGGAGAGGGGGAAATAACTCCCTGACATAACCACCTCAAACACTTAACCAACCTCCCTCTTTCATCACTCTTATGAGTGGGACAAAATAAGTGTAATTTTGTTTTTAAAATAATTACAAATAACGAAAATAAGCTTCCCACTTATACCTTTAGGTCCTAGGCTCACTTTTAGCACACAAAATACACCCTAGAACCCTCTAAACACATTTTAAAATTCACTTTCCTAAAATTTGAAATTCAAAACTCACATAAAGCATAATCGTAAAAATACATGATGCTCACCATATATGGAACTCACACAACTCAACATAAAAATCAATACCCATAGGATCCTGTGCACAACAATACATGGTGGTTGAGTGAATCCCCTCAAATCCATCGGTATTAGAAATCCCTATTCACTCAACAAGATGTGTCAGCATGATAGAAATATAGACATATTAATCAAATAAAATATATCATCTTGCATATCAATACAAATCAACTAATCTAACATAAAATATAATATATGATTCTCCACTTAAAAATACATTAATCAAATAACCATACCATGATTATTACAAAAACAATATAAAACATATCATCCATCAATTTCACCCATGAAATATAAAAGTACATCATCATTATCATAAATACTATGTATCAAAATGTATCAAATGTATCTAGTGCATTATCTAACATAAGAAAACATGAGTGCACAAGTAGGGGTCTCACATCCTCCCCCCTAGAATTTGAATTCTTGTTGGAAGTCCTTGAACAAATGTGGGTAGAGGGACCTCATATGGGAAGCCTCCTCCCAAGTAGATGCAACCTCATAATACTTGTACCACTGGACCCTGACTTGATCTAGCTCTCACCCTTGAAGGGCCAAATTCCACCACCCAAGTATACATATTGGCTCCATGGCCAACTGCCCCTCCTCCTCCACCTGTGAACCATCCCAATCCAAATTGTGAGAAGTATCATGTATATATCTCCATAAAACTAAAATGTGAAAAACATCGTGCACATGAGACAGGCTAGGCGACAATGCTAAGTGGTAAGTAATGGGTCTGACTCTCTCTAGCACCTCAAATGCGCCAACAAAATAAAGAGATAACTTAGAAACTTTTTCATAATGGATCAGGTTCTTATGCGGTCACACCCTCAAGAAAACCTTATCACCCATAGAAAAAATATGATCTACCCTCTTGGCATATAAATACTTATGTTTCCTAGCTTGTGCCTCTTGCAACCTCTATTAGATTAATGCCACTTGCTTTTCCATTTCCTAAACTAATTCGTGCCCAATTGCAACTTTTTCCTCGATATAGTCACATCTCAGAGGGGTTCTGTAAGGCATACCATACAAATCCTAATATGGTGGAATACCCAAGAACTATGGAAACTATTGGTGTAAGAAAACTTAACCAAGTATAAATACTCCTCCGATCAAGACTGATGATCCATAACATACATCATCAACATATCCTCTAGCACCTAGTTGAACCTTTCTATTTGACCATCAATTTTAGGATGATACGTAGTACTGAAGTTAAGATGTGTTCCCAAGGCCTATTGAAGAGACCTCCAAAAAGATGAGGTGAATATAGGATCCCTATCTGAGATGATCTTTCATGGAACACCATGAAGCCTTACTATATCATTTAGAAATACCTATGCCACTACAGGCATTGCATAAGTAGTCCTGCCTAGAGAAATATGAGCCACCTTGGGCAATTTTTTCACTATCACCATAATAGAATCATGACGTCTAAAAGATAAGGGAAACCCCACAATGAAATCCATAGAGATCACATCCCACTCCCACTCAGGGATCTCACATGGATACTGCAATCCAGCTGGATGTTAATGTTTCACTTTAAACCTCTGACACTCCAAACACTTGGCCACATATTTTGTAGTATCCCATCCCATTTAAAGTTTTCTAAGGTGCACATGCATCTTCTTAACACCTAGATGAGTTGCATATGGTGATCTATGAGCCTCCACCAAGATAACATTTCAAAGATTTCCCACTAATTGTACATGTATGTTCCATTCATGATGCAACAAGCCATCTTTCTCAAGTGCATATCCTACCAAATTACCTTCCAAAACTTGTTGAGACCTCAACTTCTATTAAACCTCACAATACCATTCATCTTGAGGTGAGGACTGCAAAATTTGAGACCGCAAGTCTAAACTCAAAGATAAAGACATCAATTCATGCCTACACCTACTTAACGCATCAGTAACCACATTTTCCTTTCCTCGAATATAATGGAAATCAAAATAATACTCACATAGGAGTTCCATCCACCTTCTCTACCGTGCATTTAGATTCAACTATGTGAATATGTATTAGAGACAGTAGTGGTTGGAATGCAACTCAAAATGATTCCCTAATAGAAAGTTTCACCACTAAGTTAGCATATGCACCACAACTACAAGCTCTAAATCATGAGTGAGATAATTAAGGGTATGTGCATGATCATCATGGAAAAAACAGGCCCTTAAGTGACAAAAAATTCAGAAAAATCAGAGTTAGGCAATTTGACGTAAAAATTTGAATAAGTTATTGTGAACCAAGTTTCCCAACTTGCACAAACACAACAAACAATCAATAGATTAGATCAAATGCAAGGTTAGAACTATGATTCCTCAAGAAATCCATTTGAATGCAAGAGAAAAGGAATAAAATGAAGAAGACAACACAGTTAAAACAAATATATCAAATCCTATTCTAAAACAAAGAAAACTCTTAATCTCTTGAGGGAGTTGGTGCCAATTTGATGTGAAAATTGGCCCTTTCCCAACTCCAATGATGATGAAGATGATTGATGATGAAGAGTGATCCACTTGATGAAGACCTCCAATGTGCTCCTAGATAAAAATCTGCATAACCTAGCTAAGATTGGATGAAATTGGATGAAAATTGCTATGAGTTTGAGTATATTAAGTTTACTCAAGTTGTGGATGATCAAATGAAGAATACAACCTCTTATTTATAGAATGTCAAGTTGGAAGAATTCCCAAAAGAGAGCAATGTGCGACTAAGATTCAACAAATGGAAAGATGCCACTTGTCAACATGTGAATGGATGGAGGATGTGCAAGTTTTGAAGAATGTGTCAATAAATGCATATATTTGAAATTTAAAATTGTTGAAATGACATGTAAAAGGGAAAGAACGTGCATTGAATGCCACTTGGCTCAAGGCAAAAGGAATTTTTAGGTGGAGTAAATGTCTTGTTGGAAGGACAAAGTCCACTTGGATTTTGAATTCAAATTTGAGGAATATTCCTTTATTATGCCTTTTGAGAGAAAATGGAGATTTAATAAATGAATTAAATCTATTTTCATGTGCAAGTTGCAAAAGCTAGAGGATGGGACATGGATTAGGATTAAATTAATCAAGGTTAATTAATTTAATGAGAGGTCAAAATGATGTGACATATTGATTTAGATTTATGGATTGATTTAAATCAGATATGAGAAGAATATGATTTCAAGATTAATTAAATAAAGATTTTTGTTTTATTTAACCAAGGAGATGAAGTTAGATTTAAACTAAATAATATTTTAATTTATTTAATTAAATGGATGGACTTTAAAGATTTAATCAAATAAAAATGATTATTTAATTAAATAGGGATAATTAGATCAAACTAATTGATTTAATTAGCAAGAAAGGATGACTTAATTAGATAAATTATTTATTTAATTAAGAGAGGAACATTGATGAATTTAATCAAATAAAGGTATTCAATTAAATGGTTAGATTGAGGGATGATTTAGGATGAAACAGTGTTAGTGATCAGGATCAAATGTGCAATGTCAATCAGTACATTTTCTATGTCTACATTTTGCCCCTCTTTGAAGCAATGCACTCATTGTGTTGGTTCAAAGAATAAATGGTCTTGATCAAAAGCCAAAAAAAATCTAATTTTAAAAATTGCCTTACTGCTGCCCCGATGAAGGAAATTATGGTAATATACTGCCCCCTCAAGAGATCGGACGAAAATTCTAATTTTTTGGGTGATCTTCCAAAAAAAAGACAAGGTGGCCGACAGGTCCAAAAAGGATCCAAGAGGTCAAAAAACAAGGTAAAACTCCAAAAAATGAAGTGAAATGACCTTCAGATGGATGAAAATAGGTTTGGGGGACCTAGACCTCTTATGGATGGCTAAATACGGTAAAAAATGAGCTTAAATAGGCCTTAGGAGGCCACTTCCAATTCATTTCCACACTTAGCTCCTTTAGAGTCGCGATTTTGACCCTTGATACCCTGACGAGATGGCACAACGACAGCTCCCGTTGCATATCTCTGACTGAGTATGGATATACCAGTGACCTCCCGGCATTGGGGCAATAGTAAGTGACCCTTACTTGATCTTTTGTTTTCATTTTACATGGTTCATTTATTACATTAGCTAGGTCACTTGCAGCGGTGCTATATGGTGCCGCTTAAATTCCAAAATGGACCGCTCAATCTTTTAAACTAGACCGCCATCACAAGATGGACCGCCGCAGTGGAGTTTGGAGTTTGGGAACAAACTTCAAACTATGACGCATTCATGAAATGGAGCACTGGATTTCAAACTCGACGCCGCGGCAAAATTTAGAACTAGGGTTTGGGACGCTTAAGTAAAGTGCACTGCCGCGGTGCAGTTTGGGATTTGAAGCTACCAACATCGTTGTTTGAAAATTTCAAACTACAACACCTTCACAGTTTGCAACACTGGGCTTCTTTCTTGAACACTCAAGATAAATTTTCCTGATGATTTTAACATAGTGACCTTTCCAGATGTAGGAGGTGGCGAGGGAGCTCTATTCTCATGAGCACAGATTGTGGTAGATATTCGACTACTTGTGAGATCTGACTGACAGGGAGTAGGACCAACTTCAAGAGATGGGGCTATGGTACATTGCCTACATAGCACCTGTGTGGACACATCTTGGCATGATGTTTACACTTGCCGAGAGATGGAACAATGGGATGTCATCCTTTCATTTTCCCATTGGCAACGCCACCGTTACCTTGGAGGACGTGTGGCGCATCCTTAGATTGTTGATACATGGTCGGTGAGTTATTCACGATATGGATGTCAGACGAGATGCTTGCATTGCAGTCCTAGCCATAGAGGATGTTATTTATTGTGAGAGCCAGATAGAGCTAGAGTACCACAGGATGCTCACGATGCCCTTCTGACTAGTGATTGTTGCCATCATGTCAGGTCTTGTCATTCCGTATCGATGAGGCTGGTACTTTAGTCCTAGCTAGGGGCTTTGCTAGGAGTGGATGGTTCGTGACAGGCTAGTCTATTTTGTGTGGGGTCTCATTCTTCTTGTCTCCCTTTACAGGGATTTACATGAGTATGCATACTTGGATGGTAGGGCAATTGGTGCACGTTTCACACTCCTTCATGTGTGGGCATGGGAGCATATCTCCATTCTTCGGTCGCAGGTTGTTGAAGTGTCAGTCGGGCCCAATGCTCTAGTGGTTTGGCATTACAAGGGTGGTGTGTCATTCACACACATAGGCGAGCACGAGATCCCTCACTAGAGGAGGGTAATTGATGAGATGATGGTGTTCAGATGGCACCCATACCTTGGACAACCCGAATGGGCTGATGATGTAAAACAATTCTTCTTTGCCCACCAGGACCAGCTAATGCAGGGGCAGGAGCACACTATGATCGAGAGGTATTTTCTGGGATGAGTTCAGCGCCAGTTTGGCGAGCTACAGGACATGCCAGATGATGACTATGTGGCCATTTTTGCTTGTACAATATCATAGGGTGCCTAGGGGCAATATATTCCTACCTCTGAGGCAGTGGATAGTTTCAGGTAGTTGGTGGCCCGAGCATGGGACTATGATTAGGGGGTCGCAGATCCAAGAGTGACTCAGGCGTACAGAGATTGGTTTCAACCGCCTCTATGTTTGACAGCTCCAAGTGCACCCTCTGTTCGACAGAGAGCCAAGGGGAGGGGGGCAGGTCAAGGATGAGGAGGTGACAGTCCTCCAGTAGGACAACCAGCATAGGACCAACCAACACAGGTCTAGCCAACATAGGTTCAGATGGATCAACCTCATGCTGATGTACACATGCAGGACCAAGATCAGGGGCTGGAGGGTGGACATGACGGGCACCAGGATCGGGTTGCCACACCACCACGAGTCAAGGGTGAGGACCAACCTTACTTGCAACCTCCACTAGTACAACTAGCGGGTCAGCCGGATCTGAGGGATGGGTTGATATTATAGTTGTAGACCTAGGTCCAGGCCTTGAAAGAAGAGAGGCACCAGGCCCATGGGGAGAGAGATCAGGCGATTTTACAGGCGGCCGCAGAGATGGGTCGTAGACAACAGCTAGAGAGTATGGCAACTTCCTCCTCTCACAACACAGTGCCTCTTCGCTCATTTAGGGAGGCCATCCAGGAGGCAGATTACTATTAGTTGCTTTACCATCAGGCCATACCTAGAGCAGCCCAGGCCCCAGATTATTCACAACGGACCAGCCACAGACCGACAGAGGCAAGGGCAGCAGATAGGAGGGTTAGACCTCTTTTTTGATCGAGATATTATTCTTTCGTGCCATATGGGATCATTTTTTATAGCCCTTTGGGAATTTTTGTACTCATTGACATACACACATGTATACTGATTTGATTATTATTTTGTACTATGACAGTTACTTGATGATATATATGAGATGATGATATTGATGTGATGTGTCATGTACCATTTATTTATTATGCATTTATGGATGGTTCTATTTCTATATGCAATACAATAATGTTATGGTATTATGTGATGGATATACTATATATGGATGCATTTCTTTTTGATGGTGTATGCGTTATGTGATGGTTATGTGGCTAATAGATCTATATTATGCCTCTAATGAATGATAACATATGATATGCGTTTGTGATGATTATGGATTTAATGGATTTATATGATATGTGATATGGGTGGATTTTATGATGGTAGATTTCTCATGTAGTACCCTTTTTATGTATGCTTTTATGATGGTGCAATCTATATGATGATTTTATGTATGTTGATGAAAATGTGATGATTTATGAAATGATTTATTTTTTGATATTTTTTTCTTTTATGATGGTGATGATGATGTGAATGTAGTGATCATGATATGTGGCTATGCAATGATGAATGTATGTGATTTTCCATGTATGATATGTAATTATGACGATGTTATATAATGATGTGATGTGATGTTATATATGAAATGATATGGAGATGATGATTTATGGTATATATGCAAAATGATATGTGAGTAATGACCTTATGATGTATATGTGATGGCATAATGAATGCTTTTATGAGATGTTTTATATGATTATGGATGGATGTATGTACTTAATGCAATGGGTTGTTTATAATGCTTATGTACCTATTATGCTTTGTTTAATTATGCATTGGATGCTTATAATGATATGGGATGATTTATGAAATGTTTATGCAAAAATGATTGCAATGTGATGATTTATGAGATGTTCTATTATGATATGGATAAATGATGGATGATATGCATGTTTATGATGATGTATTCTTTATGCCAATAGATGCAAATTCCTAACCTATTTATGTGATGCGATGGTGGTTATATTATTATGCCATGGATGATGTGATAGATTATTTATGTTTTCTATAATTACGTAAGAGATGGTTATATGTAAATGTGTATGTAATGTTATGATTATGAGATGCTTAGAATAACAAATCTATATTATATTCCTATGAGATGATCAATTTTTTTGATATGATATGCATTGTGCTAACGATTTTGTGGATGCAGGATTAATGATGGTTGTGATTAACTGTCATAGTATCCTGTTAGCATGAAAAGCGAGAAGAAATGGAAGAAAGATGAGGTTTCAACAAGACAAAATATGATGATGATGATGAATATCTATCGTGGAGTTGGGATTTTCAAAGGGCCAATTATCTTATGTTTGATAACACACCTAAATACGATGCATCAAGGTATCAAGAACAAGGATGACGTATCTAGTATGATGTACTTTAACTCGACAATCAGATAGGAGTATCCTTGTTCACACCTGACATACAAAAACCTTACTAGGATGCACTTTAGGTATTTCACACATCTCAGACCAAAACATAGGAAGTTAAGCCTTCCTATGTGGTCAACAAGATATCTAGAACACCCTCTGTACATACTTAAATAAAGCAAGTATGCACCAAGTTATATTACAAGAAAGTCCAACAAGCGCAACAAATAAAAAGATAATGATCGTTGCCCCATTCCTATCTCTCTAAATCCCTACGTTGGGGACATCATTGAGAGGTCCTTGGAATGAGCATAATAAGATAAATCAAAAGACAAAGATATAGTAAACAAACAAGTTGATGTTCTTCAATACCACTAGCCAAGACTAGACTATGGTGATGCCTGATGTTGATGTCCATTGTAGGAAGGATGCATCCTAGGACATGATGATATCAGATGATTTGATATGCGACCAATTGGATGATAGGCTATTGACACAAAGAGTTGACCAACTTTCTTACGTACTAACCTAGATTTTGAGATTTTGATGTTTTGAGTTTTCACTTTTGATCTGCTAGACTTGATTCTGATTGTTTCACCAAAGGTTGAGGATGACACTTGTTTATTATGAGTGATGTTTATTGCGGGTGAAAGAGAGATGAGACAGATGGATTTTTTCAAATATTTGGATGTTTTTGGAGTTTTGAAATGTTTTGAGGCTGGTTTTGGTATTTTTTGACATTTTTCAAATGTTTTTTATTTTTAATTTTTCAAATGTTTTGGGGTTTTATGAGATTTTGACCAAGAGACTAACCTACGGACCTATCCTAGGGGCCTCGGGGGCTGATCAATAGATTAGACTTGCCTACGTTATACACGCAGAGACCACATAGTTCAACTGATGGCATGACCAATTTATAGATGAAGATATACATGATGAAATGTCAGTTTATTATGACGGAATCCTAAAGGACTAACCTAAGTGTCTTGGGGGATGATCAAAGATCAACCTTGCCTATGTTCAAGGCTCAGAGACCCATAGTTCAACAAGACAACTCTATTTTCTGACTTTTTGACTAACTTTTTGACCTATTTTTGGATTTTGATATGTTTTGAATGTTTTTGGATTTTCTATTTTTCTGATGTTTTTGTGTTTTTGATTTAAGGACATCAAGAATATACATTAATCCAATCCAATGAAAACATTCCCCTAGTGTGATGCAATAGACTACTTTGATAAAGGCAGGACAAACTGACCTTGAGAATGGACCGAGTAGTACTAAGAGGGATCATGACACGAACACAGGACCAAGCTATGATGCAGATGCAGATGGGTGATGGATGGAGATCTGAATGCGATGGATGATGCAAAATGAATGGATGATGCAAAACGAGTCATGAAGATCTTGGTGGATGGAAAGTGCTTATTTACACAAGGCTTCTATTTGCCAAGTTTTCACCAAGGTACTTGCCCAAAGTGCCACCGAAGTGTTTTTCACTAGAGGATGATTTTTCTCCTTACTGTTTTTGATCCTTTTTTTGATTTTTTTTTTTTTTTGGCCAAAGACGCCTATTTGCTAGGTTTTCATCAAGCTGACCATTTTTTCAGGGCATTTTTTGATTTTTGATTTTTTGGTTCTATACCTTGAAAGATTAGGCATAAAACTTTTTGAGATGAGAGTTGTTCATGGGTTCCTATAGAGGCTCACCTTTGCATGTCGTTAACTGATATTCCCCTGACTTATAGCTTGATGTGATAAAAAATGGTCCCAAATAGTTGGGTTCAAATTTTCCTTTGCTATTTGAATTTGGGATGTTCTTCTGATTTTCTTTTAGTACCAGTTATGCGACTTGAAAGGTCCTGCTTCTTATTTTCTTGTTATAGCTCCTCTTGAGTCTATTATGATAGACTTGTAAATGATTTAAAGTGTCTATACGCCACTCATCTAGTAGGTCTAGCTCATTTAGTCTTGATACTCAGTATTCTTCATCCGTGATGAGGTTTTGTAGTGATATTATTAGTGACGGGAGTTCAATCTCAATGGGCAGTATGGCTTCTGATCCATAGACCGGGAAGAATGGGGTGGTGCCAGTGGGTGTGCAGATACTAGTTTGATAGGCCCAAAGGGCAAGATTTATCTGCAGATGCCAATCACGACCCGCATCATTGACAGTTTTCTTGAGGATTTTCAAAATGGTTTTATTAGTGGCTTCTGCTTGGCCATTACCTTGGGGATAATATGGGGTGGAGAAACGATGTTGGATTTTGAATTTTCTACAAAGGTCATGGACATCCTGATTTTTAAATGGTGTCCCATTATCAAAGATAATAGCTTGGGGAACACCATATCAGCATATTAAGTAGTTCAGGATAAAATTTTACATCTACTTTCTAGACTTTATATATGTCATGGGGATGACTTCCACCCACTTGGTGAAGTACTTAGTGGCAGTTATGATGAACTTGTGGCCATTAGATGAAGTGGGAGTGATTTTTCCAATGAGATTGAGTCCCCACTGCTAAAATGGCCATGGTGTGATAATGGGGTGAAGCTCTTGAGTTGGAGCATGGATGAGGTCCCCATGTTGTTGACATTGTAGACATCTTCTGACGTAGTCGTGTGCCTCTTTCTCCATAGTGGGCCAATAATACCCCATCCTCAGCAGTTTCTTGGCCAAGGTCATTCCACTCGAGTGTGAACCACAAATCCCATTATGCACCTCAGTTAAAGTAGTCAAGGCTTCATTAGTATTAAGGAAATGTAATCAGATTCCCTCTATGCTTCTATGGTATAAGGTATTTCCTAGGATGACAAACCTAGAGGATTTTTTAATAAAAGTTCTTTTTAAGCTTAAGGGTAAGTCGGTAGGTATAAATGTCATGGTACCAGGGATCTCTAGGACCAATGATTTTACACAAAAATTCTGACTCTGGTACCTCAAATGTGGGCATGAGAAGCTGCTCTACCAAGAATTCATGTTTTAGGACATTGCGAGGGATTTCCAGTAAGGATCCAATTGTTTCCATGGCATCTACAAATCTATTATTTTTTCTAAGAATTTTCTCAAATGTGATCTCAATGAAGGATTATTTAAGAGTCTCCACCAGTCTCTTGTATGGAGTGAGCTTATCATCCTTAGTCTGGTATTCACCATTCACTTGATTTATTATCAACTGGGAGTCTCTATATACTTTGAGGGCCATGATGTGCCACTGTATTTCTATTCTAAGACCTATGGTTAAAGCCTCATATTTTGCAATGTTGTTGGTGCAAGGGAATGCCAATTTATATGATCTAGGTATGCAGTCCCCATGTGGGGTGATGAAAAAGACACCAGTGCCTGATCCATGTTGCATGTATGAGCCATCAAAATAAAGTTTCCAATGATCGGCTATGCTGAGGTTGAAGATGGATTCATCTAGAAACTCTGATATAAGTGGATTCTCTAAATAGATTAGTACTTCTACAAGCTGATCTGCTATGACTTGACCTTTGATTGCTTTCTACTCCACATATTCAATGTCATACTCTGATAATATCATGACCCATTTGGCCATTCTTCCAATGAGTATTGCCTTTGACAATAAGTACTTGAGGGGATCAATCTTGGCGATGAGTTTTATTTTGTGTGCCAACATGTAATGTCTAAAGTTTTGTGAAGCAAACACTATTACTAGACATACTTTTTCAATAAATGAGTAGTTTAACTCATGCCCAACCATTATTCTATTGAAATAATAGATGGCCCTTTCTATCCCATTTTTGTTGTGTTGAGCTAGAAGAGCACCGAGGGCTCTTGTTGTTGCTGACACAGAGAATTAATGGATTTCTTGGGATCGGTGGCATGAGGACTGGTGGTGTAGACACCTAAAAATGACCTAGGCCTGTAAGCTTCATTTTCACCACTTTCGTCCTAGCATAATTATAACATTTAATTATGTCCTTGGTCCACATTTGTCTATTAATTAAATAATTCATAATTATTTAATTCATGTCCTCTTATTCCCCATGATTATTAAATAAATAAATCTTATTTATTTGTTAAATACGTCATTAATTGTCTAAGTCTTCCTCTAATTAAATAAATTTCTAAATTTGTTTAATTATCTTTATTCATTAATTCTTCCTGATTTTTAAATAAATGAATTTCATTTATTTATTTAATATGTCACTAATCCTCACAATTAAATAAATTCATTAATTTATTTAATTTTTAATCATATCTTCTAAATTAAATGATTATCTTTAATTATTTAATTGACAAAATTAATATTTCTCTCATTTTAAATAAATGAAATTATTTAAAATGTCATCACAATCTTAACTGATAGTCCATTTTGGTAAATAATCTGAAAAATATTATTTATTTATTTCACAAAATCCATATTTTGAGCTGATTTAATTCAAATTGGTAGCTCTCTTCCAAAAATCAAATAAAGCAAGCAAGTTCTTGATTTTAATCAAATTTTCTTTTCAGTCCATCTTTTATGAATCTCACAAAGCAGGCTATCTTTATCTTCTCAATTTTGAAAATCTTTATTTTCAAAATTAATTATCTCCTATTTTCTAAACTACTGATTCAATTTTCTTCTATAACATCTTGACCACTCACTTAAGGATTTTTCCCTAACCCTGATTAGGGATTATCAAGTGAAATCTTGTCCTCTGATTTTAGGTTTTTGTCAAGAGTCAATCTCATCCGTCCATTCAAAATTGTGTTTTCTATAAAAGACAATTTTGTTCATAATTTCGAGACCACTTCGTTAATATAGGCATTATAGTCATTTAGCATTGATAGTTATTATTTTCATTTATCATATTGTCATAGGCATAAGAATTTAAGATTCAAATCCTTCAAAGCTTGTTTAGGATAATGGCATAGTCAAGATTGCTCACACAAATCAACAAGTTAGAAGGTGTAATGGAGATCAGCCATGGAGATTGAAGACACTGGGTCAGATTGTTCTATTTTCTGTGTTTTCAATTACTTTCCTTTGCACTTTATTACTTCTTTGGGTTTATTTTGTTTTCAATTCATTGAATCTAATCCTTAGAAAAATATAACCCTTAGTTACATTGGTGAACCCGACATGAATCCTTTGATCTAGCTTTCCTTTTGCAGGTTTTATTGACTTTTTGTTGCAGATCTATCAGTTTTTGGACAAAACCGCAGGTTTTACCAATTTCTTCATATATTCTACACAACTGTGAATTTTTCTACAAGATTTTTAGAAAATCTTTTACATCATCTCAAAAGGCTACAGTAAAAAATCAAGGGTTTATCATCATTTTTGTGGGAGTTATTTCGATTTTAATTATTTTCATAATTGATTTTTTGGACGCAAATTGACGAATTTTTAGAATTTTTTACATTTTTGGAAATCACTTTAAATTCTAATCGGGGTCTATGTTTTACAGATTTAATTTGGAGGTCAAATATAATGCAAAAAAATCCGATCTTCATTTTTTGTATGGTTTTCACAAATCCGCGTTTCTGGGTGCAAAACATGGAATTTTTTTGACTTCTTTAAATTTCTAGAAAAGCTCTCAGAAAATTAGGAGGGATTTCTTCTTTGAGTTTTTATTTTTCAGATCAATAAAATCATCAAATAATAAAATCTAATTCGGCTATGTCAAAAACATGTATCTGAAATTGCAATTTTCTAATGAGCTTGTTTTTTTTTCTTTGGCTGCATTATATTATTGTTTATTCATCTTGTAGGTGATCGTAAGGAGCTATAGTAGCAGCAATATCAGTCATATATAACAGATTGGAAAGCAAAAACTTTCGGGTTTGCATAAACATACGTTTGTCGAAGATTAAAAATCAAAGAAACTCCTAACTTGTGGTCTTGCAGGTTCTAGTGTCGAAGACTGAAAACTAAACATTGTGCTTGTCTTTTATTAGATTAGTACACACTTCCTTTGGTGCATTAAAATGAATGTGTGCTTGATTTTTTTTGACTGTGCTTGAAGGTGGTAGGTGATTATGCTCTCACCTTATGAAAACTAGGTGATCAGAAAATCAGACCCACCTTTTTTTTGTGTCACCCTCACGATTTGGTAATCGAAGTATCCTCTCCCCTTGTGCTTTCGAGCGATCTTGGGTGTAAGAGAAACGATTACTAACTCTAGAACTTGGGCCTGTTCTGGTGGGAAAAAGTACTCACCCAAGGATGACTCAGACCGGTAGCACCCTGAACCCGAGGGACTTCTAGCTGGTATATAAAAGTGGATTCTTGGGGAAAGCCCAAGAATCATGAGTTTGGTTCTGACGAGATGGATCCAAAAGGGGACTCTTGCCACATGGATCATGCCCCATGAATGGAATTCCGATATTAAACACCTCTTGTCTTAGTGTCCAACCATTCTATTGGCCGTTACTTGATATAGTGCAGGGTACAGTATCATGCCCGAAGACACTCACTACTGATCCCCTTGAGTAGAGATAGCAATTCTTGGGAAGTCACTACCCAAAGAATCCAAATTTGGTGTGCTCGAATGATGTTAATGAGCCGTGGAGGGGAGCCAATGCCACGAAAATTCTAAGCTATCCGCTCTCGAGAAGGAAAGGTGTTTATCACCAATCCGGGGTATATCGGTGGGCTATATCAAGTATACAAACCCTTGGCCTATTGGCTTTTTAGGATTGTACTTGTCTTGTGTGTGCTTTTTTACACCCAAAACATTGTGCTTGTCAAGTGCTTACTGGAATATTCAAACATTATACACAACAGTCACAAATCTGGACACACACAATTGACCTTAGACAACTCATACTTTTCAACAAAACATCAAAAAACAATCTCAATCCTCATTTTCAACCTAGACTTTGCATTGTTCATCTTAGTCCTCATTTTGAACCTAGACTTTGCATTAATCATTTTAGTCCTTCGTCAACATTATCGTCTTAGTCCACATTTGACACTTTGGCTTTGACAACATCGTCATCTTGCATTAGTCATTTCCCTTAGACAGACATCATTATCACTGTGCATTTAACAACATCATAACATCCACCACCTTGTCTTCCCTTCACCAACATATTGATAGGCTTGCTAGTAAATTTGAATACCAATTACTCTATAGAGGTCAATACCAAGAAGCCTCAGACTTTAGGAGATAATTTATCCAAGCCAAAAGTCAGTGTCCTTCATACCAACAACCCATCAGTCCTAGTCCTCTGTCCATCTACCCTCACTACCAAAATTCACTTAATACCATTCATGACATTAGTCCAAAACAAACATCCATTATTCACCCTTATCCTAACTTTGGCAAGGGAAACCAACTATCCACTAGTCCATTCCAAGTCTCCACGTCATATGCTAGTCCTTCACCTATCAATCCTGTCAATGTCTACATGCCCTATCAACCATCTATCAACTCATGTCAAGTCCCCACATCATACCATATCAATCTAGTCCAAGTCTCCATGTTCTATTTTAGTCAACCTTACACTAATCCAGTCCAAGACTCCATGGCATATCTGGTCGAAGTCCCCATGTCACATCCTATACTGTCACATCCTAATCCAATCCAAGACTCCATGTCATATCCAGTCCAAGTCTCCATGTCATACCCTTGTCCTTCACATACTAGTCCATTCCAAGTCCCCACGTCCTATCCTATTCCGTCATTCATTAATCCTTTTCTAATCACCCCCTCACAAGCCACATCTAGTCATGAAAATTCTATCATTACTCAAAGTCAAATCCCATTTAATAAACTTGAGGATAAATGTCAAAATGAAAGCCCAAAGCATGACCTTATAATGTCACCCTCATGTCAAGGACAAGGTAGTCCATCCCATGACCCTATCTTTCAGTCCATCCATGAAGTCCTTCAAGACAATCATGACATCCAAAACACACCTCCCCTTGACAACAACTCTATTTACGACTGTATCATCCACAACAACCCCATCTTTGACCAAGACCCCATCATTGACCAAGAAGTGCAAATCCATGAAAACCCCATCTTCGACCAAGACCCTACCATAGACAAAGAAATCCAAAACGATCCACCCCTTGACCTTTATGCCATTCATGATCAAACACTTGTCAACCCTATAAAGGCCTCGACTATTGACACTTCCCACGATGAGACACTTGCCTTCATGGGACACAGATGATATTCCTCCAAAACAAGAATCTTCCACTAGGTACATGCTTGCATATGATCAAGTTATAGCTAAAATCATTTGACTCTATGACACTAAACATAATGATGGCTTCAACATTGCCTTGGAAGCACCAACAAAATCATCTGAACCTATCATGTCACATGATCAGACCAAAGATATCAGTCAGAAATATGTCCAATATGACAATGAAGCTAAGACACTTTATCAACTAGGGTCATCTATCTTTGTCAGAGTAGGCTTTCTTGCAGACAAAAACATTAAAAGTGACAGTATCCACATACCTAATGATGGGTTAGCATCTTGCTTTCAAAACAACAAATACCCCATCGCAAATAGAATTTGTCAAAGCATGCAATATCAAGGCAAAGGACTAGGCATACATGAACAAGGCATTCGAGAACCAATACAACTTCAGGAAAGTTACAAATATCAAGGTCTTGGCTATTCCTTAGACAACAAATCAAACGATGTCAGTGGTACCTCCTCGATATTGGGGGCAACCTTGTCAGATACAAATGTCAAACTTGAATCCATGAGAAATCCTTGTCATAAGATTGCTGCCAACACCCCATCCACCCACACCATAAACCGCCATTCTATCATGAATCAACCTCCCCTTTGGGAACAACAAAAACAAAAGTCTTACAAGTCAAAAGATCAAAATCAAATGTCAAAGGCCATTGAATCAAACAAAACGACAAGTGGACAAATGAAATTAAAATGGATCCCGAAGAAAGATGGATCAAACAAAGATACCCAGTCAAATACAAAATTCAATCACAATGTGGAGCCACAAGACAAGAGGACTCCCACATATAACACATATCCACCTCCTTCAAAATGGTCATCAATCAAGGCATATAAAAGTGTTGGTTCCAAACACCATCCCTCCAAAATCCGTTATCCACCATCCCAAGTTTGGAAAATAAAAAGTCATTCATCCAAATGGCCAAACAATCTTTCCACGTCTACCATCGTTCGTGATAACCTTACATCTCATCTAAAGTCCAAAAATACCATGTCACACATCCGTCACATCTTGGCAGAAACTCTTTACCGCAAGGACTCTCATGGCACTCTATCACGATGTGTGTATTCTGATAAGGACAACTCTAGTATCAGAAAGGACCACAATGACATCGATCAGTTGTATACAAGCGCTACGATCCTGACAAGACAACTACTTCAGACAAGACATTATTGGCATATCATGGCACCATTCTCTACATCGGCATCATCACTGAATTTAGAATAGGCAGTGGTCATCTAAAGCATCCAGGCTATCCACAAAATCAGAAATAAACAAAAAAAAATGATAAATGATAAAAATTGTCACCTTGATGAAAACCTGGCAAACAAGCGTCTCGGTGACCCCAAAAAAATCAAAAAGTCAAGAAAATAGTAAAGAGAAAAATTTCGTTCTACGGTGAAAACCTGGCAAACAGGCACCCTGGATAAGTACCATGATGAAAACCTGGCATACAGGCGTCATGTGTAAAATAAATCGTCTATGTGGAATTTTATACTTGGGGGCAAGTCGTCTCATTTTCCCATGCCTTCCTCATGACATTGACATCCATCTAAGCCCTATCATTTCCACGCATTTTTTCCACTTACCTCAGTCTTGACATAAAATTGGCACACATAAATCATGCTTTGGGAAAATTCTTGACATGTCTATCTTTCGGTCATACATGATTCACAAAACATCATGTCATTGACCGCCATAGTCTTATTGTCCTTATACGACATAGTCCTTGAAAATAATATGACAATTCCATTAGTCTCATGTCTCCCATCTTTTACCAAGGCCACCCCTTACCCTTTCATGCCTGTCACCTATCTTGGCTTTCCCTTGTCAAAAGGTTTAAGGATAATCATCATCCCATCTAGTCCTAACCAAGTCATTCCAAATGTAACGAGTGTAATCCATACAAGCACGTTATCCAAAATTTTACTTGAGTGTGTTCCTGGCCCAGCTGTAGACATTGACACTTTCATCACATTGTCATCATCGTCCTCACATTGTTTCAGGATGCGTCCTTCCCACGTCAAACAACGTTTTCATCACCTGTCAATTGGTATTCAACTTGACTAGGGGCACAATCATGTTTGTCCTTGGATTCTAATGTGTAGGCATCAGTCATATGCATTTGTCACGGTCCTCTTAAATGTCAAAATCCAAAAAAAAACATAAAATGACAAAAAGACAAAAACATCATTAAATGTCTTGAAGAAAGACCAAAAACATCATAAAATGTCCTGAAGAGAGACCAAAAACATCATAAAATGTCTTGAAGAAAGACCTAAAAATCATAAAACATCCTTAAGAAAAACACTAAAACATCCAAATCAATGTCAAAATCCTAAAAATGGAGTCAAAGTTAGTCATGTCAGTCAGTCCATGTCATTGTCGAACTACGTTGTCTCTGCGCATTTGCTACATAGGAAAGGCCATCAATCGATGAGTCCCCGAGACATTAGGTCGGTCTTTTTAGGTTGGTCCAAATAAAATCATGGCATTTGTCACAATCATCACATCGGTCAAATAAGTCAGACATAGTCAAACTCAGATACAAAATAGTCATTCAAAATGTCAATGTCAAAATTGGTCAAAATCAGACAGCACAGTCCAATCAATCATACAGTCAACATCAGTCAACTTGCCAAAACCTATTAGTCAAAATCCCTAATGGATTAGTCAAGTCGCTCTATTGGTCAAGGCAGAGTTGAAGAAAATTCTAGACGCTGGATTCATCCGGTCGATTGACTATGCAGAATGGATATCTAACTTGGTGTCGGTAACAAAACTAAATGGGTTGATCCGTGTCTGCACAAATTTTAGAGATCTAAATAAGGCATGCCCAAAGGATGACTTTCCTTTACCCAACATTGAAATCATAGTTGACCTTACAGCAGGATATGAGATGCTATCCCTCATGGATGGTTTCTCCGGCTATAATCAGATTCGTATTGCCCTAGAAGACCGGCACAAAATGGCATTTACTTGCCCATGGGGAACATACTGTTGGAATGTCATGCCCTTCGGTCTCAAAAATGTAGGTGCCACATATCAAAGGGCTATGACTACAATCTTCCATGACATGATGCATAAAATAATGGAAGATTATGTAGATGACCTGTTGGCTAAATCAACAACCAGGAAAGATCACCTCAAGGTTTTAGACATAATTTTCAAACAACTACAAGAATACAAACTCTGACTAAATCCTAAGAAATGTGTCTTCGGTGTAACATCAGGTAAACTCTTGGGCTACATAGTTTCTCGAAGAGGCATTGAGGTTGATCTGGAAAAAGTCAAAGCCATCATAGACATGCCTCCTCCCAGAGGAATCAGTGAACTCAGAACTCTACAAGGCAGGGTACAATCTATTCGACAATTCATAGCCCAATTGGCTGACAAGTGCCACCCATTCCAATACCTATTGCTCAAGGCTATTAGTCGGACGTTGGTCAGGTATGAGCTGAACTACACACCAATTGAACGAGCTTGCCTAGTCATGGTCTTTGCAGCACAAAAACTAAGGCATTACATGCTAAGCCATCAGACGCAGCTAGTAGCAAAGATCGACCCCCTAAAATATTTGTTGAGCAGGGCAGCATTAACAGGACGTCTAGCAAAATGGGTCATGATTCTAAGTGAATATGATATTCAGTATGTGGAAAGAAAGGCGATAAAAGGAAAAGTCATTGTAGACCAACTGGAAGACGCACCTTTGCAAAGTGATCACCTGCTAGTGGCAGATTTTCTAGATGAGTCGATATTCCATACGGAACCTAAGGCACCTTAGCAACTCTATTTTGACGAGTCACACACAAATCATGGCTCGGGGGTAGGAATCTTGTTTATCACCCCTCAAGGAGACTCCATTCCTAAGTCTTTCCGCATTGCATTCCCATAAACAAACAATGTGGCAGAATATGAGGCATTGGTTACATGACTAAGAATGGCAATAAAATGGAAAATTAGAGCACTACATGTTTATGGAGATTTTCAGCTTGTCATCAACCAGGTTAATGATGACTATGACACAAAAGATGAGAAGTTGATGCCCTATAAGTGAATGGTTGACAGTTTCCAAATGTACTTTCATATGGTAACTTTTGAACAAGTTCCAAGAACATAGAACAAAGCAGCGGATGCAATGGCTACAATAGGCTCTCTCATTGACATCCCAAGCAATCTGCCACAATTGGAGTTTCTCATAGAACAATTGTTGGTTCCTGCCTATGACATTCCAAAATTAGAAATGGTCTGCGAACTTGTTGGTCCCAACTCTCCCTGGTATCAAGACATTCATGACTACCTTAAATCCCAAACCCTTCCACCCAACCTATCCAATAACCAGAAGAAGTCCTTCATTAGAAAAGTTGTGAGATATGCCATCGTTAGTGACACCCTTTACTGCCATAGCTTTGACAATACCCTCCTTAGATGTCTCGACACTAACGACGTGGGTACAACCTTACACGAAGTAGATGACTGTATATGCGAATATCATTCGAGTGGTCCTACTCTAGCTAAGAAGATAACACGACTTGGGTACTATTGGCCGACCATTGAAAAAGATGCATTAGAATATGTCAAGACTTGTCACAAATGTCAAATTCACAGTGATTTGATCCATGCTCCTACACAAGAACTTCGACTGATCACCTCTCCTTGGCCCTTCGCTCAATGAGGAGTCGACCTCGTGGGTAAGATCCATCCAACCTCGTCCAATGGCCATAAATTCATTATCACCACCACTGAGTATTTTACGAAGTGGATTGAAGCCATCCCATTGACATATATTACCAGCAAACAAATATCCAAGTTCATCCTTAACTACATCATTTGCCGGTATGGCCTTCTGCAATCCATCATCACTGACAATGGACATCCATTCGAAAACTAGGATGTTCATGAGTTATGTGAGTGATTCCATATCCAACACCATTTTTCATCTCCATATTACCCACAAGGAAATGGTCAAGCTAAGGCGTCAAATAAAACCATTGTTAAAATCCTCAAAAAGATGGTCAATGACGCTGGTCGTGACTGGCATTTACAACTCAACCTGGCTCTGTGGGCTTACTGGACTAGAATTCATATGCCTACAGGAGCCACTCCATTTTCCCTGGTCTTTGGTGCAAAGGCAATCTTGCCCATTGAGGTCGAAATTCCTTCGTTACGAGTCTCCCTGAAGTTTTTAACAAATGAAGAGGAGTATAGACAATCGCGCCTGCATGAGCTGGAAATGCTAGAAGAAAGAAGGCAGAATTCCTTGAACCATCTACAAGCATATCAAAACCGTCTCTGTCGTAGTTAAAATAAGAGGGTCATGGTCAGGAAATTTGACATTGGTGAGTTAGTCCTAATGCAGAACCCTAAGAACCAAGCTGATAGAGAAAAGCCAAGAAAGTTTGAACTGAACTGGTTGGTTCCTTATGTCATCATATCTTCTTTTGGTTCTGGTGCCTATCAGCTGGCGACTCCAGATGGAGAACAATTGACAGAGCCTATCAATAGTCTACATCTCCGGAAGTTCTACGCATAGCATCAGGAGATCGAGCTAAGAATGGTAAAAATACAAAAAAATTAGAAAATGATTAAAAAAAATTTTAAAAAAAAAGAAAGAAGAAAAATGACAAAATAGTAAAGAGAAAAATTTCGTCCAACAGTGAAAACCTGGCAAATAGGCACTTTGGATAGGTACCATGGTGAAAACCTGGCAAATAGGCACCATGCATAATCGATCATTGCTCTGCCATCTACTGTCACTTTGTCTGCCTTCGCTTAGGATGAAGGACATCTCACGCCATTATCACGCCAGTCGACATGACATTATACCCTTCCTTTCATGGTTGATAAATGATTAACATCAATTCCTTACGACTGTCCATCTAGTAAACCAGCAGCATCCCATCCATATTCCTTAAAGTTGGCTAGGTCTTGGACCTGACTGGGGGCAAAATTTGTATTATATAACTGCAATGGATGTCACATACGACTTCGGAAAATATTGAAAAAGGTCCTAAAAAAAGACCTAAACATTGAAAAAAGTCCTGAAAAAAGACCTAAACATTGAAAAAAGTTCTTAAAAAAGACCTAAACATTGAAAAAGTCTTGAAAAAAGACCTAAACATTGAAAAAATTCCTGAAAAAAGACCTAAACATTGAAAAAAGTCCTTAAAAAAGACCTAAACATTGAAAAAGTCCTAAAAAAAAACCTAAACATTGAAAATTTCCTGAAAAAGGACAAAAAAATATCTCAATCGGTCAAGTCTTTGTCGTTTGTCCAAACTACGTTGTCCTTGTGCATTTGCTACGTAGGAAAGACTCAGTTTCGAGTCCCTGAGACATTAGGTCAGTCCTTTTAGGTTTGTCAAAATAAAATCATGGCACAATCTTTGGTCATCAATACAAAGTCATTGGTCGTGTCGAACTACGAGGTCTCTGAGTGTATGACGTAGGCAAGGCCATCTATCAATGAGCCCCCGAGGCCGCACTAGGTCAGTCCATTAGGGTTCATGACATCACACTGGCACACACATCAAAAAGTCTTCAAGTCAACGCAAATCTTTCCCAAACGAACAAAACTTATAAAGCAAATTATGACAATCATTTATTGCAACATGACAAATCTCATCGGCACATACCATCGTGATAATAGCGACATTTGGTCAGCACGAGTCAAACTCGGTCAAAACAAGTCAAATCACTGTAACCTGTCAAACTGACAACCCCTGGTTAATCTTCAGATGTGTCCTAAATGATAACCTCTATCATTCATGCCTTAGGATGTGTATTTCCTAGGCATCGTCATTACCATTCGACATTTTGAGCGATCCTCTTGACATCTAAGGATCACTCCTCATGACATCAGTACTCTTCAGATGTGTCCTTCTGAAGAACCAACTCTATCATCTATGCCTTAGGATGTGTCCTTCCTAGGCATCATCATCATTTCAAGGGACCCCTTTCGACTATTAAGGATCAAATCCTCTTGACGTCAACATTATTCAAGATGTGTCCTTCCTGAATTTGGCAATTCTTGACATTTTTCATCTAAGATCATCAAAACTTTAAACATTTTGGCATCTCGACACTATCAAACATGGCATCTTGACATTAGAATAATGGATATCCAGACGCACTTGGCAAACATTTGACACTTGTCTTTTGGCTTTTTATCATGTTATTAGTTTTTCAACGAGATCCCACTACCAGGATTTAGAGAAGCAACAACGTATCATGACGATTGACACACATGACTACTAGTTTCTCAGCGAGGTCCTGATTCTGGGATTTAGAAAAACAATGACGTATCATGATAAGGGCTCTATTTTGTTATATTTTTGGCAATCATGTCGATAGTTTCTCAAGGATGTCCTGGAAATAGGATTTAGAGAAGCAATGATGTTTCATGATTTTTCTGTCTTTTTCTGCTTGTGGTTGATTATGACAAAAAGATTGGGGCAATCATGCTCTTAGTATGAGTCATGATCATCCTTGTCTGTGACTGCTAGTCTTATGTAATGGTACAACCTTGCACACCTTGATCTATGTCATATCATGGTGTTTGTGGGCCATTACAATAGTCTGCCCAATGATTATTAAGAGCAATAATATTAAAGTCCTACGGTAAAGCTTTGAAGGATTTGGTCTAGGAACTAACATGCATCTCCTTCATTCTGGTCACCTTATCTTCCTCGATCTGGTTATTTTCTCTTGTCAATCTGGTCATCTCCTCTCGTCCATCTCATGATGATATCCTGTGACATTCAAAAATATAAGTGTATACAGATCATATAAACATTGCATTAGGTCCATACATACATCATCCATAGCATTTACATAATCACAAACATTGCAGTAACATAATCATAAACATTGCACCCATTTTATAAATACATTATGCATATTTTTTATCATCATCATCTCACATAAGTAAGCACTACATTATCATGGCATCATAATCATAAGTACACATCATAGGACATACATAGCATCATAAATTAAACATCATACATAGGACATCACATAACACACATCTAGGCCACATCAAAACTGCATCATCATATAAGTACCATCTCAAAATGTACAATGTCACAGGATAGAGTCAATAGATATTTCAAAAATGGAGCTCGTAAGCTCAATAGTATACATAATGTGTCATAAAAACAAGCATGCCCCTAGGGTAGACTCTCATCATCCCCTTGTGGCGAAAAGTGTGGAGGCAGAAGCTCTGTCACTGGTACTGAAATCATGGGCAAACTTGTAGCAACCTCTATCTTTGCTACCAGTGGAACTAAGAATGAAGGTGTCATCTCCACGATAATGAACATCTGTGATGTCACTGCTGCCTGACTCTGAGAAGTAGATGGATCAACAACTGGTGGCTATCCCTGTACTGACCTCTATACTGAACTAGTCGACCCATGACTATGGCTCAAATGGTGACTCGGGCTGTGTCGGCGTGAGTGATGTGACCTGTGCCCTAATGGGTGCCCTGTCGAGGTAGACTCTCTAATGCTGGTGTGACTCCTACTGCCACTAGCACTGCCTGATCTGTGGCCATTGCCTATCCTCATCTATGACCGTGACAAGGTAGGATCTCGTCGCTCAGGTGGCACTGCCTGCTCGTACAATGTCCTATACTATCCCAATCTCGTACTCACCCTAGCCAACTCGCGAGCCATATCCCCTGCAGGCCTTGTACATAATGCCGCAAACTATGTGCACCACTGGGCTGAATCCTATTGGCGGATCACTGCTTGATCCCGCTCTACCCGAGCTACCTCTAACTCAGACTGCAATGATCTGACCTGGGCCATGCTCTTGTCTAATCTCCTCTGTAAATCTGCCACTCTCTAGTCGGTCGTGGCATCATGGGGCAATGCTAAACTAGAGGGTGTCTCCTCGCCCTCTACCATCCACCATCTGAGCAGTCTCTCGGCCTTATCCATGGCATTGTCCTCATCATCATCATCATCATCATCATCATCATCATCGGCCACATCCTTTGCCACTGTGACGTCCTCCTCATGTCTCTCCTCCTCCACGTCCTCCTCATGTCTCTCCTCCTCCACCTCCTCCTCATGTCTCTCCTCCTCTGCCACATCCTCCTCATGTCTCTCCTCCTTTGCCTCCTCCTCATGTCTCTCCTCCTCCGCCTCCTCTTGTCTCCCCACCTCCACCCCCTCCTCCCATCTGGCCTCACAATCTCCCTCATGCATGGGGTGCTTCTCTCTCTCCCCCTCCTCGCCAACCTCAGGGATAGCATCTAATGCTACCCTCGCCACGTGCTCTCGCACCCTCTGGCCCTGTCTCTAACCATCTCGCCGTCGCCTCCGACCGTCTCCACCATCATCTCCGTCTCTACCTCCGTCTCCCCCTGCCTTCGTCTTTGCCTCCGTCTCCATCCCTACCTCCATCCCTCCCTCGGCCTCTACCCCTGTCACCACCTCTGCCTTCCCATCTGGCCCTCGACACACGAGGTATCACTGACCGCCTGTCCACAGGAGCTAGTCCGTCAGGATCTGTCAATGGCATTGGTCTATGTGCCTGCCACAATAAATCATAGTTCGCTGTGGTCCTGGGATCGGCTATCCCACCTCTCCATCCCCATGCCTAGGCTCCTAGCCCATCAATCTACTGCTCTGAGAAGGGCACTGGAATGGCTAGTCCCCAAGCATACTCTCTAGACGACCGGGCATACTCAGTTGTCCCTACAGGTACACCCTATTGCTATCTGAACTGCCTAAGGACACGCTATGGAAAATACATCTCGATGATAAGTGAGGTCTGCATGGTCCTCCCAATCAAATACCTGTACTATTTGCAAAGGATAAGGTGCTCATCTTCATCGTCCCACTGCCCGCAGTCTCTGTATGGTCTCCAAATTAAAGACACCATCGTGTCAATCATGTGTCGCCACCAGCCTGTCTCGCCCATCCGAGTCTGCTATAAAGCACCTACCTAGTAATAGGCATAGGGCATCCCCTCAGCCAACTGTGGTCTCTGAATGGGAGGATGAAATATGGTAATGTGCTCCCAAGCCCAGATCATCATCAAAGTAGTTCCGTAGGAGATACTCTCTACCCTTCTATAGGCAACATCATGCAATTGATGGTAAAGTGTCCCCAGCAAACAGGGACCCCAAGCATAAACAGTCCTGTCTCATCTCATACCAACCGGGACGTCTCCCCAGCCAATAGGGAATCTGTGTCCCCGACGGTCAGGAACCAAAATACCTGCAATCAAGGTTGCAAGGAATGCATCAAAGCGACCATGGTGCTCTTCCATGAACTCCCATCTGATCTCATATCCCTGGATGCCTAGTCCTGCACCCTGATCTCGGTAGTATGCTCGGAAGGTCTGCTCACCATGAAAAGGGTCGTAGACGATCCGCTCCCCTCAAATCGACACTCACAGAATCCGGTAGATATCCTCTAAAGTAATAGTGGCCTCACCTGTCGGTAGGTGGAAGGAGCAGGTCTCCAAATGCCACCGCTCATACAACGCAGTCAGTAATCCCCTGTTCGCCCAAATGGCGGGCATGTAAGCAACACAGAATAATCCCAGTTGCATCAATTGTCACCGCTCTCGTGGGCTCAGCTGGTCAGCGAACCGAAATGTCATCAGTCTGCTCTCTCGTGTGTAAATCAGGGCAAGCTGCCTTTGCAAAAGCCAAACAAGTCATCAGTACCTTTTGCACAAACTCTCAGTATTATCAAAAGCATTTAAAGTTGCACTAGCATCAAAATCAACTCTGGTCAAGGTCAAAGGAAAATACGTTGCATTAGGGAAATTGCTTCGTTCCGTACATCAAATGCGGTCCAAAACCGCAAATGCATCATTTGATTTGTCAAATGCGTCGCATGTTCACGCTTGCGTCACAAAATTTGAAACTTGCGTCATAGAAAAGTGAATGCGTCACATAATAACAATTGTGTCGAGCAAACAAGCGAATGCATTGCAAATGGACGATTGTGGCATTCAACTATTCAAATGCGACTCGAAAGGTTGAATGCGTTGCAGGAATTGAAAAATGCGGCACAAACCACCATTCTGCCTGAATTCCCCTCCGCACTTGTGTCGCGACGCATCATATGCGTCGAACGCGAACGCATATCGGTCGCGGCACATTCGTTATTCGCCCTATAAACCTAATTATCACACGCAAAATAAAAAAATTACAAAGTGGGACAAGGGTACATATCGCTGGCTCTGAGCCCTCTGACCGCTTGAATGTTCGCATGATCTCCCCGCGATGCTCTATGACTAGAATCACCATCCTCGCTGCGCTCCTTTTCACTCTGAGCTCTCAAAATTCGCAAGGTAAATAGTGAAAATGAATTGACTTTTACCCCTTTGTCAAACTATTTATAAGGTCAAAATGACATTTTCTCAGGTGAGTTACTGCTTGAGGCTCATTTGACCATGTTTGACTACCCCGTAGACTATCTTAAACATGTCAGAATCCAAAACCGGCTGCACCATTATTTTTTTGGTCACCGAATTCACTTATCGGGACCCTTTCCAAATTTTTCTGCCGCTGACTCAAAATTTGAAAAATTTCCCGAGGGGGCATTGATAACCTTTACGTTCACTGGGGCATGGATTTGACTTATTTTCTTTGTCACAATGCGACAAGCGACATTATGACAAAGAGGGGCAAAATGTAGACACCTAAAAATGACCCAGACCTGCAAGTTTCATTTTTACCACTTTCGTCCTAGCATAATTATGACACTTAATTATGTCCTTGGTCCACATTCGTCTATTAATTAAATAATTCATAATTATTTAATTAATTCATGTCCTCTTATTCCCCATGATTATTAAATAAATAAATCTTATTTATTTGTTAAATATGTCATTAATTATCTAAGTCTTCCCTTAATTAAATAAATTTCTTAATTTATTTAATTACCCTTCGTCATTTATTTCTTTTTGATTATTAAGTAAATAAGTTTTATTTATTTATTTAATATGTCACTAATTGTCATAATTAAATGAATTCATTAATTTATTTAATTCTTAATCTTATCTGCTAAATTAAATAATTATCTTTAATTATTTAAATTGACAAAATTAATATTCATCTCATTTTAAATAAATGAAATTATTTGAAATGTCATCACAATCTTAATTGACAGTCCATTTTAGTAAATAATCTGAAAAAGATTATTTATTTGTCTCACAAAATTCATATTTTGAGTTGATTGGTAGCTTTCTTCCAAAAATCAAATAAAGCAAGTAGGTTCTTGATTTTATCAAATTTTCTTTTCAGTCCATCTTTTATAAATCTCACAAAGCAGGCTATCTTTATCTTCTCAATTTTGAAAATCTTTATTTTCAAAATTAATTATCTCCTCTTTTCTCCACCACTTATTCGATTTTCTCTTGTGACATCTTGACCGCTCACTTAAGGATTTTACCCTAACCTTGATTATACGTATCTATGACTAGTTGATCTTATTGAAGGATTATTCACACTTGTTATCCCACTTGTATGCTACTCCCTTGTAAAGTAGGTGAGAATATGGATTCTATTTATCTGCCAGCTATGCTATGAATCTTCAGATGGACTGAAGCCTGCCTTGGAGACCTCTCAATTGTTTCAATGTTTTGGGTTCCTCCATCTCAAGGATTGCTTCTACCTTAGCAGGGTCTACCTCAATACCTCTCATTCACACTATGTATCCTAGAAACTTTCCTGATTGTACGCCGAAGACACTTATTTGGATTTAATCGGACCTTGCATTCTTCCAGCCTATCGAAAATAGTACTCAAGGTTGCTATGTGATCCTTCCTCTTTTTGGATTTGGCTAGTATGTCATCGACATAATCTTAAACAGTTTTATGGATCATGTCATGGAATATTAACGTCATGGCTCTTTGGAATGTTGCTCCTGCATTCTTCAAGCCGAATGGCATCATATTCCAGTAGTAAGTCCCCCATGGATAAGTCAAGGTTGTTTTGTGTTGGTCTTCTTTAGCAATCATTATCTGGTTGTATCCCAAGAAACCATCCATCAGGGAAAGCATTTTGTGTCCCGCTGTCATGTCTACAATCATGTCAATGTTGGGCAATGGGAAATCATCTTTTGGACATGCTTTGTTTAAGTCCTTGAAATCTGTGTAGATTCTGATGCCCCCATCGGGTTTTGAAACAAGAACCAAGTTTGACACCCATTCTGGATAGTCTATTGGTCGTATGAATCCTGTGTCAAGTAGCTTCTTTAGTTCCATTTTGACTAGCAGGGCGATCTGAGGGTGCATTTTCCTGAGTTTTTTTCGGACAGGCTCTACTTTAGGGTACATGGCTAGATGATGAACTACAATCTCTAGGTCAAGCCCAGGCATGTCTGCATAGCTCCATGAAAAATTAACTTTTCTTTCTCTCAAGAAGGCTAATAGGAGCTCTTGTTCCTCTAATATTAATGACTCTCCATAAAATGTGATGTGCGGTGTTTGCTCTATTCCTAAATTAACTGGATTGCACTTTTCGGCTAGGACCACTGATTTTTCCTGACGGAGAGCTCTGAAAGGAAGATTGAATCCCCCATTCTCAAGTCCCTCATAGATGTTTTCACCATTGGATGCATCCATTTTTTTTACTTTTTTTGTGTCAGAGAGTGCCACAGTGTGGTTTTCACTCAAGGACTTAGATATTATTCTTAATTTCTCACTTTTGCGACTTAGGGATTCAATCATTTCCCCATAATAGGCCTGTGTATCTAGCTCAATGATGAATCTTGCTTTGTGATCCCCATAAGGAATATTGTCCCACAGCCCCATGAATTCTGAGAGTGCCTCATCATTTTGAATGTGTCAAGAATTGGTGGTCCTTGTTGGTCATAATTGATGAGTTGTGGTTAGACTAGACGAATTTCATGGTTTTGGTTTTCAGACTCATAAGATAGGGTGCTAATCATGAGAAGGGTGGTATCCTCAAAGAGCCTAGGTACATTGGTTATGGGATCCTCATCATCATTGATACTACAAACATGAGTTATGTCAAAAGTGAAATTATCTAAGATGCGGCCAGTGGATACAGGTAAGCGAAGTTCAACTCGTGTTGGTTCACGGGGAGTCTTGACTGCTTTAACTGGGGGACCTCATCCACGTATAGTTATACTTGGAGGGGTACATATGAGGCCAAGACTTCTCATTCGTGTCTTAGGAATGAGGGGTATTATAAGCCCATTATCGTTTTTCCTCAATTTTTGGTTTCTATCATAGCCCATTGTGAGCATCATTTGTGTTAGTCCCTTTTTTGGGTTCCCTTTCATTCTCTGGTTATGCGCTCTTTGATCTCTCTGGTGAGTCCCTAGTTTGGAGTTTTTTCCCTTTCATTCTACACGTGGGACAAATGGACTCCCATTAGGGTTGAGCTCAGCATGCCAAGGGTTTGTTGGATCTTAGTTGTGATCATATGGTTTGTCCTTGATGTTAAAATCCTTTTCAGTATGTTCTCATTGTTGATCTGTCTCAAAATGGTTCTCCTTGCACATCACAGTTTTTGGTTGTTTGAAGAGTCTTCCCGATCCAATTTGAAATGTCTAACTTGCCTATTGGCAAGACATTTCAGAAGTCTTGGCGATTGAATTTATCATTCAGGCTGTAGTGGGCAAGACTTCTATTGTATTTTGGCAACAGAAGGTATTCTCTATTTGCTTATGGTATACAGTCCGCATAAGGTCTTATCGAAATTGAAGTGTCACACCGACTCGCTTTAGAATGAGCATTTTAGCAAAGTGTATTTCCATCGGTGTGAAGTCACAGCGAATTTGCAAGGTCACACCGATCGATGGTGGATGGAAGCGTATCGGCAAGAGTCTAGGTTTTTAGAATAGGTCTCGGTGAAGTGTCTTTGTCTCACCGACATAACATATGGGATTCACTTCGGCCAGACTTGGAGCTTTCGGTGTAACATCTCGGCAAACTCCTCTTGGTATCACCGACAAGAGCATATGGAAGTCTCTCGGCATGAGTTGTGGCTATCGATGTAACGTCTTGCCGAATTTGAGAGGTCTTGGCGAGTGACCTTCGGTCTCACCGGTGGAACATAAAGGGTCTTCGTCGGCATAGGTTTTGATTGTCTCAGCAACACATAAGTGAATGAAGACTTTCAGAAAGACATGGTGTACTCGATAGGAGGTCTTCCAGATATCTTAATGTTATAGCGATGCAAAAAAGGAAAAAAGTTTTCAATTAGTGTGAGATCATTAATGTCTTGGCGACAGGAATGAAACATGAGCTTTCGGTGAGACACGGAATGTCTATATGATGTCTCCCTAAGGTCTCTCCTACCGGCCTATGTTCATTGTGTCGGGGAGATATCTCCCTGACTCCAACTTATCTTCCTGACTGTGGCGGCCCCTTTCACTTCAGTGAGACTTTCCTCCATCGTAGGGACATCGTCGTGATGTCTCCCCGACCCGACCATCTCTCGCCGACTATGCTGAGCACTTGGTGTAATGCGTGGACTTCGGCTAGATGATGTCTTGCCGATACGATGGGCTCCTTAGCGTGACTTCGTGCCCTTTGCTCATTGTCGCCCTGATATCTTCCCGAGTCCATCTTCTCTTGCTGATAGTGTGTCTGTTCGGGTGTCGCCATGACCTCTTGTCGAGTGAGCTTTCTCTCACCGATGGGGCATTATTATAAGTTGAAATCTCACGCCGATGTGCACCCGGTCTCGCTGACTTGACTGCTCGATCAAACACACAGATTCTCGCTATGTTGTCTGGCCAACTGGTCTGTTGGGGAGGTGACCGATGTGGATCGATTTCAGGAATGTATTCAATGTGGTTGGTCACCTACTTGGGCTCGAGAATGACAATGAGGATCTCACTTGGGATCAACATGGTGACCCCGATTTGGTCCTGAGCCTTGAATACTGGTGCGGGTTGGAATGACAGAGGTGGAATTTATTGCAAAATTAGGGTAACGGACTGTCTGAGATGGAGAAGTGGTTGGAACGGCTGAATTCTGCATTTGTGGCCTCTGGATCTGTGATGGTCGCACCCGTGGATTTCTTGGATGGCATGATTGATGTTACTTCCTAGTCTGATTGCCATGGCTGGCCATCCATGTACCTGCTCGATTTGAGTAGATTGTGTGACATTCTCCCTGTTCCACCTAACAGGAGCCTTCAAGATGATTCAGATTGGTTGGTGGAGGTTCGTGGCCAAGCTGCAAGATGTGCTTCCTGGTTAGCTAGGGTTTCTATTGGTGTGCCCACGTGGACTCATGCTGACTTGTAACCCTGGATGTGTAAATGTAAATTATTTCTCTTGTTCAAGGGGTTCGATGGCAGTTTGAAAAATTGTAAAAGGGAACCAGTTATCTCTGATTGGGTAGCTAGGTTATGGTCTGAAGAAAGAGCACTTAGAACAGATGAGATTTAGTGTCAATTTTGAGGGCAGGGCAAATAATATTGAATTTAAGGCTTCTGGATATATTATGGACAATGAATGTAGTTGATAAAATCTCAAGTCTCTCCTTGGAATGGTGTATATGAAATTTTAATGAGATCAAGTGATCAAGGATCATTTCATTATCTGTTTGTTTGATTATTGCTCTTGTTCAAGGAATGAGTTAAACTGCATTAATTAACCAATAGTTTTCTATGCATCGTTAAGGGATTTGGTAAGAAGTCTGAAAGATTTGTTCATTAGTTTATGGGTTAATAAGGTTAACTCCATAAAGACTCAGGTTTCCAAACTTAAATGTTCCTTCTGTTGCACATTTTCATGACTCCTTGCCCAAGGATATTGGCACTGGTCTGATGTTCGTTGTATGCCTTCGCTGACCTGATTATTCAACCTGGATAACAAGAATTTTAATAAATTAAATTTGATTCATGTTATTCTATATGTTTTTTATCATTCTCAGTGTGATAAACATTGTTTGTTTAAAGATCACCAACTTTGAATAAACTCTGGCATATCACCTATAAGGAGATTGTATCTGCTTTGTTCAAGGGATACTCCCCCTGGGTTTTGCAGAGCCCAAAATGTAGGAGGTGTTTCAAAACCTCGTCAGTTGGTCCAGGTCCTCTGAGCTGCCCTTGATTGGAGTTGGCTACTCCATAGGTAGAATAGGAGACCAACCTGGTTGCTCCATTAAAAACCACCAACAAGATGGCGACTCTGCTGGGGACCTATGTTTCATATTGAATAGAATCTCCAAGGTGTTTTATCCCACAGTTTGTTCATAGAGTCAGTCATTTGAGAACATTGATCAAGCATAGCTTCTGTCCCTGCCTTTGTGTTTATATCCTTGAGTGATTCCTAGTCTTATTCTTGTCAATTTATAGTTACCAAGCTCTGAAAGTTGTGTTGTTTAATAATCTGTCCCAGGAAGCTTGGGTGGTGACTCTGAAGTCTTTGTACCAGTGCAAACTAATATTTAAAGATATAGAAGAAGTTCAGAGCAGAAATTCAAAGAGAGTCAAGAAGGCTGAAGGAATCCCAATTCAAATGAGGAGAACACGAGGTTATTACATAAACCATCCAGAGTAGGAGCTAGAAGAAGAGTTCCCTAGAAACAAAGGAAAATGGGTGAGGGAAAAACCAGCACAAAAAGGTATGTCTACACCGCATCCCACCCTTGAACATCAAGTTTCTTATCATTTCGGTTCACAAAGTTAAAGAGATTTGGTAGATTTAGATGATAATGTATTCAATGAGAGAGGGGAAGTGCATATGAAAAATATTGTAAATGAATATTCATCAGATCATGGCCAAAATGCCATACAACAAAGGGGAAGGGGTAGATTCCAAAGGAATAATAGGAATACCCGACATGCTAGGACCATAGAATGCCCCACTCCCACACCTCTTAGGGCTACCTTTGTCCCAAATGATTCATCCACTGGGGATGACTATTCCCACAATCCGCATCTATACCAAAATACTAGTACAACTTCTGATAGAGAGTCTACATTACCTGATGAGGATGAGATCTCTAATGATATACAAAGACTTAGTCAGCAAATTGCTGCACTAAATGAGAGTAGGAAATAGAGAGAAGCAGCAAAAGAGAAAAAGATAAGAGATGCTATGGATAAGAGGGATGAGTTGCGTAGAAGGTTAAAAGAAATGGAAGCCATGGATAGATTGGTAGCCCAACAAAATGAGGAGGATACCCTGGTATTTCCAGAACCTTCAGGAAGGATCCTCTCTGACCCCCTAGTTAATAAGATCAGAAGTAAACCTCAAAGTGATACAGTTGAGGAACATGTTGTTCCTCCTCCTAGGAATACCAGTAGACAGCCTCAAAATGTGGACAAGGGTAAGCGTCCTATGCAGGAAAAGAGAGGAAATGAAGGAGGTGCTGAGAAGAACACAGATCAAAATAACACTGCCTCACTTTTTGATAAGCTAACGAGAGAAAATGAGGAGTTGGAGAGAAAGACAAGGGAGATGGAATTACTTGCAACAAACAAAGAGATGAAAAGGAAGCTTAGTTTCCTAGAATCTACTTTGAAGGATCCTGTCCCTGATGCTCAGAACACATGTGGTCGATCTATTTCTTCAAACCCTAATAATGGTGATAGAAGCTCACCCAAAGATAATGCTTCTAGCTCCCTTCCACCCCCTAGAGGTCATGAAAAATCTATCATTTTGTTGATCTACAAGAGCCTCAAGGTCCACAATTAGGTCATGAAGATGAAAGATAGAGAGACACTGATACCCAAGGTGAAGAAGGAAGACCTGTGAGAAGAAGAGTGACTCATACTGACAGATACAGGTAGTTATGTTTTGATAATATCCCTGGTTACCCAAACCCTATAGCTGATAATGCTAGGAAACATGTGCCAAAGTTTATAGGCAATAATGCTATCAGTGGTGAGGATCACCTTAAAGCTTTTCAAAGTTTTTTGGAGGACTTTGAGTTATGGGAGGAGGATGTAGCCATGAAGTACTTTATGCAGTCTCTTACAGAAGATGCAAGAGACTGGTACAAAAGTCTTCCTGATTTAAGCATTGACTCTAAGAACTCCTTCTTCAGAAGTTTTAGAGAACAGTATGGAGACCAAACTGATCCAAGGTTTAGGCTGCATGATTTTAATAACATCACAAAGGGACATAATGAAATGGCTACTGAATTTAATGAAAGATTCAAGAAAGCAATGGCTAAGGTCCCTAGTTTCCTCCGACCAAATGAAAGAGCATGTTTGGTGACTTACTGTAATGCATATGACACCAAGATGCACTACTTGCTCAGAGACAAAGACCCACAATCCCTGCAAGAGGCTTACAAGATGGCTGTAAACATTGAAAATAATAGAAGAGCATCTGGTAAGTTGGGTAGGAGAGATGATCCCAGGCTTACCAAAGCTTCTAAGCCTTCAAATGAGAAAGGGGTCAAAGATGCAGCACCAGAAACAGTGTGGGATCAAGTTTTGAGTTTGTTACAGAAACAAGCAAAGGCTGAAAAGCCTCAATTTTAGAGGAATGAGAGGCCCCCAAGGTTGCAGGACTATCCATATCACACTAACTGGAATAATGGAAGGCCTATCCAAAATAATCAGAGGAACTTCCATGGAGTGCCTGATCCACTACAGAAGAATACCTCAAACATGGCAGATAATCTGCCATGGTGTGATGCCTGTGAAATGCCACACTCCGCACATCAGTGTGCTATTGCGGCCAAGGCAATGGAAGAAAAGCAAGGTAGTTATGAGGAAGGTGATTATCTTAGCAACCCTAATGAGACTTCAAATGTGTTCATGACCAAGTCAGATTTGGAGTATGAGGAATATTCCTCTGACTATGGTGTTGATACAAATGAGACAGATATGCAAAGACAAGAAGGTCTTCTTCATCAACATCAAGTATTTTCTGATGGAGAAGGAGATGATCAGTTTACTGCTTACAACCTTGAAACCTGTGGCATTTCTTTGAGGAGAGCTTCTAATGAAGAGATAGAAAGGTATGCAGTTGCATTGGCCGCTAGAGCTTAAGCTATAAATGATATTCACCTCAGAAATAGGGTGTAAAGGCTAATCCAGGTCACCAAGGGGGAATATTCATCAAAGAAGGTGATACTAATCCTAAAGGGACTAGAGCTGAAAATACAACAACTAGTACCAAAGCTAAGGAAGTCAAAGAGCCAATAATTTGGGCTAAAAAGAATGACAAAGTTAAGATAACCAGTGAAGCTACTTCATCAGATACAAGGATGAACGAATTGAGGCCTGCAAATCAAAGTGATGGTAAGAAAATAGATGCACTGACTTCTCATGAAGTTATATTCCCAGACATTCCAAGTTATGCACCAGTTGACATGTTTCAGGTCCTATCTCAGATAAGGGTCACAGTCCCACTTCATGAGATGATGAGGATTGATGACCATAAGCATAAAACAATGGTAGTCATCAATAGCATTGCTGGGAACAATCAACCCAAAATGGAAGCTCAAATACCTGAAACAAGTGTAGGCCAGGTGAAGGATGATGCAGCTTGACTGAGCGCAGATGAGAATCTTGAAGTCTATCTAGGAACTACAATTACTGCTAACCCTGATCTAGTCAACCACTTCTTTCTGAGCCTGATTATCAATGGAAACTTGCTCAGAAATTATATGATTGATTTAGGTGCCTCAAATAATGTGATGCCTGTTAAAATCATGGAGGAAATGGGCTTGAAGGTGGATAGCACTTATGGAAAATGCTATGCTATGGACTCAAGGGAGATCCCTGTGATTGGAATCATAAATGAAGTATCAGATAGACTGGTAGCTTGCCCTGAGAAGGAACTTGTCATGAGTGTCATAGTAGCTGACATCCCTCCAGCATATGGAATATTGTTGTCAAGGAAATGGTGTGCTTCTATGGGAGGAAGTATACAATGTGACTTATCCTTTGCTACCTTTTCCATCGATCAAAAGGATGTTAAGATTTCCCGAGAGTCAAGGTGCAAGCATATGATTGAATCTGCTGGTAAAACAGGAGAACCTCCACTTATCAACTTTGTTGATACTGATATAGATACCTTTTGAGTTGAGGAGGAAGAACAAGAAGATGGAAAGACCAAGTCAGTGCCAATAGTCAAAGAGATCATGCACACTACTTCAAAGGAATAAATTTGGACCATGTACTTTGATGGAGCTTGCTCCAAGGATGGCTCAGGTGCTGGTGTCTTGCTGGTATAACCACAAGGTAAGACTTTTAAATACTCCTTTCTACTCCAATTTGCATGTACAAACAATGTGGTTGAGTATGAGGCTTTGCTACTTGGCCTAAAAATTGCCTCTAAGCATGGGATAAAACTGTTAAGGGTATTTGGTGACTCAGAGCTGATTGTTTCTCAAGTCAGATCTAGATTTTTCACTAAAGATAAGTGCTTGAGGCAATATAGGAATTAAGTGTGGGATACAATTGAGGCACTTGATGCCTTTGGAATAGATTGGATAGAAAGAGGGCAAAATGCCAAGGCTGACTTGTTGGCCAATATAGCTGTAAAATTGGATGAAGTGACCTTCAATGGCATCTCTGGTATTGAGATACAAACTAGGCCTGTAGTGCCTAATAATGTCTACAATTGGAAAGTGTTCCAAGATGACAATGATATCTTGAGATTCCTGCACTGTGTTGACCAATATGAGCATCAGGAGATTGATTTTGGCTCATATGTGGTAGAAGAAAATGGTAGAGAGACCTTGTTTGGGAATGAAGTAATTCAACTGAAGAGAAACAAAATCCCAAAAGGGCTGGTAGTGTTGGAGAGAATCTTTGAAGGACCAGATAAGTCAAACACAAAACAAGTAGCTACCCATAAGGATGACCTAGAAGAAATTAATCTAGGGACTGATAGTGCACCAAAAAAGGTATTATTAAGCCTATAAGGCACTCATCATGGGTGTCAAACCTAGTTCCTCTAAGAAAAAAGAATGGTGATCTCAGGTTTTGTGTGGACTTCAGAAATTTAAATATTGCATCATTGAAAGACAACTATCCACTCCCAAACATGGAGGCTATGCTGTGGAAAGTGACCGGATGTGAATTGATGTCCATGATGGATGGATTCTCTGGTTACAACCAAGTCATGGTTAAAGAATCAGAGCAGTATAAGACAACGTTCACCACACCCTGGGGAACTTATGTCTATGCAAGAATGCCTTTTGGCCTAATTAATGCTGGTGCCACTTTTCAAAGAGCCATGGATGTGGCCTTTGTTGATTTTTTAGACCTATTCCTTGCTGTTTACCAAGATGACTTGACTGCTCACAGCAACAAAGAAGAGGACCATTGCTCTCACTTAGAGAAAATCTTTGTCAAGGCATTGGAATATGGTATTTCCCTTAATCCCAAGAAATGTGCCTTTGGGGTTAAGGAGGGCAAGTTACTGGGGCACATTGTCTCAAAAGATGGCATCAGAATTGATCCAGAAAGGATAGCAGCCATTGATAAGATCCAACCACCAAAGAATGTCAAGGGAGTACAATCTTTCTTTGGTCAAATAAACTTCTTGAGAAGGTTTGTCACTAACTTTGCAGAAATCAACAGACCTATCTCCAAAATGCTGAAGAAGAATGAGAGGATAGTCTGGTCATAAGAGCCCTTAAAGGCTTTTCAAGCCATTAAAGAAGCAATAAAAGATGCTCTTGTGTTGAAGACACCCGACTATTCAAAGCCTTTCCAGTTGTTCACCTTTGCTTCTTTTCACACTATAGTAGGGGTGTTGTTATAGAAGAATGATAATGGTTTCGAGCAGCCCATAGCCTTCTTCAGTAAGTCTTTACAAGCTACAAAATTGAAATATGACATAAATGAGAAATAGGCATATGCACTAGTCAAGGTTGTCAAAGCTTTCAGGCCTTACTTAATGGGAGTTGCAATAATTGCGTATGTGCCTAGTGCAACTGTCAAAGACATTTTCACATAGCAGGAAGTGTCAGGAAGGAGATGCAGATGGATTAAGAGAATTCAAGAGTTTAACATTGAGGTCCAAATCACTAAGTTGGTGAGGGGACAAGGATTGGCCAAGCTTATGGCCCAAACCAATTTGGAAGAAAATCAAATAAACTCATTGGAAGAGGAAAACAGATCGAACATATGTGATATGGAACACTCTGAGTGGTATAAGAATGTGATCTATTATCTGCAGAGGATGAAGTGCCTTGATGGCCTTAACGAAAATTAGAAGAGGACATTGAAGTTACACGCTATTAGATATGTTATCATACAAGGAAATTTGTGGTGGAGAAGTAGAGAAGGAGTCATGCTGAAATGCGTTGATCAGAATCAGGCATGAGAACTTCTAAGGGAGATGCATGGTGGAGTCTGTGGCGGACATTACATGGCCAAGACAACTACACACAAGGTGATGAGGGCCAGTTTTTGGTGGTCTGCTATATTTAAATATGCACATTAGTTTGTGAGGGCATGTGATGCTTGTCAGCATTTTTTTGGTAAGTTAAAATTTTCTAGTAACCTTCCCCTTAGACCGGTTACTGTGCAATCTCCATTTCAGATTTGGGGCATTGATTTTATAGGGGAAATAACATGCAAATCTAGTGGAGGCCACTCCTGGATATTAGTAGCCACTGATTATTTTACTAAGTGGGTGGAAGCAATCCCATCAAAGAAAGCAACCAGCAAGGTGGTGATTGATTTCTTGATAAACAATATACTAACAAGGTTTGGATGCCCAAAAAGAATTGTATCAGACAATGCTATGTGTTTCAGGTCAGAAGAATATATTCAATTTTGTGAAAAGTATGGTATCCAAATTTCTTATTCATCACCATATCACCCACAAGGAAATGGACAAGCTAAATCAAGTAATAAGAGCCTGATAAGGATTATCAAGAGAATCTTGGATTAGAATAAGAGAGCCTAGGATTCTAAGTTGAAATTGGCTATTTGGGCAGATAGGGTGACTGTGAAGAAGGCAATCAGTTGTGCCCCATTTGACTTGGTCTATGGCATAAATGCAAGGTTGCCCCAAAATAACCTCATGGAGATGTACAAGTTCGTTCAAGTATATGACGATGAAGTTGACAACGAGATGCAATTGAGAGTAGAGGCTCTCATAGAGCTGGATGAAGCCAGGAGAGAGGCTCAGAGGAGAAATGCCAAATTGCAAATGTAGGTAAAGAATCTGTATGATAAAAGGACATCAGCAAGGAAATTTGAGAAGGGAGATTTAGTCTTATTGTGGAATGCCAGATTAGAAGACAAAGGGAAGCATGGGAAGTTTGATGCCATTTGGTTAGGCCCGTTTGTGATCAGCGATAAATGGGGAGAAGATTCATATTATCTACAAACTATGACAGGCGAGATTCTTGAACTGCCAGTTCATGGACATTTCTTGAAGTTGTACTTCTCTTGAGGTATCTCTTTTCCATGAACAGTAGCTTAGGGTTTGCTTTTCGTTTTGTTTTCTTGTTTGTGTCTACTGGCTCTATTCGGGCCAGTTCCTGGTTGGTTTTGGTCTTTTCTATCTGGTATGCTCTCCCAGTGACCTTGATTCTTGCTATGCCCACCAGGGGCATACATCCCAAACTGGAGCCTATGTTAGTCCCTTTTTCGGGTTTGTCCTTGATGTCAAAATCCTTTTTAGTATGTTCTCATTGTTGATCTGTCTCAGAATGGTTCTCCTTGCACATCACAGGTTTTGGTTGTTTGAAGAGTCTTCCCGATCCAATTTGAAATGTCTGAGTTGTCTATAGGGAAGACATTTCAGAAGTCTTGGCAATTGAATTTATCATTCAGGCTGTAGTGGGCAAGACTTCTATTTTATTTCAGCAACAAAAAGTATTCTCTATCGGCTTATGGTATACAGTCGGCATAAGGTCTTATCGAAATTGAAGTGTCATGCCGACTCGCTTTAGAATGAGCATTTCGGCAAAGTGTATTGCCATTGGTGTGAAGTCACAGCGAATTTGCAAGGTCACACCGATCGATGGTGGATGGAAGCGTATTGGCAAGATTCTGGGTTTTCGAAATAGGTCTCGGTGAAGTGTCTTTGTCTCGCCGACATAACATATGGGATTCACTTCAGCCAGACTTGGAGCTTTCGGTGTAACATCTCAGCAAACTCCTCTTGGTCTCACCGACAAGAGCATATGGAAGTCTCTCCGCATGAGTTGTGGCTATCGATGTAATGTCTTGCCGAATTCGAGAGGTCTCGGCGAGTGACCTTCGGTCTCGTCGGTGGAACATAAAGGGTCTTCGTCGGCATAGGTTTTGATTGTCTCAGTGAAAAACAAGTGAATGAAGACTTTCAGAAAGACATGGTGTACTCGACAGGAGGTCTTCCCGATATCTTAATGTTATAGCGATGCACAAAAGGAAAAAAGTTTTTAGTCGGTGTGAGATCATTAATGTCTTGGCGACAGGAATGAAATGTGAGCTTTTGGTGAGACACGGAATGTCTATATGATGTCTCCCCGAGGTCTCTCCTACTAGCCTATGTTCGTTGTGTCGGGGAGATATCTCCCCGACTCCAGCTTATCTTCCCGACTGTGGCAGCCCCTTTCACTTCGGTGAGACTTTCCTCCATTGTAGGGACATCGTCGTGATGTCTCCTCGACCCAACCATCTCTCACCGACTGTGTTGAGCACTTGGTGTAACACGCGGACTTTGGCCAGATATCTCCCTGACCTGATGATGTCTTGCCGATATGATGGGCTCCTCAGCATGACTTCATGCCCTTTGCTCCCTGTCGCTCTGATGTCTTCCCGAGTCCATCTTCTCTTGCCGATAGTGTGTCCGTTCGAGTGTCACCATGACCTCTTGTCGAGTGAGCTTTCTGTCACCGATGGGGCGTTATTCTAAGTTGAAATCTCATGCCGATGTGCGCCCGGTCTCGCCGACTTGACTGCTTGATCAAACACACAGATTCTCGCTATGTTGTCTGGCAGATTGGTCTGTTGGGGAGGTAACCGATGTGGATCGATTTCAGGAATGTATTCAATGTGGTTGATCACCTACTTGGGCTCGAGAATGACAATGAGGATCTCACTTGGGATCAACATGGTGACCCCAATTTGGTCCTAAGCCTTGAATGCTGGTGCGGGTTGGCACGACAGAGGTGGAATTTATTGCAGAATTAGGGTAACAGACTGTCTGAGATGGAGAAGTGGTTGGAACGGCTGAATTCTGCATTTGTGGCCTCTAGATCTGTGATGGTCGCACCCGCGAATTTCCTAGATGGCATGATTGATGTTACTTCCTAGTCTAATTGCCATGGCTGGCCATCCCTGTACCTGCTCGATTCGACTAGATTGTGTGACATTCTCCCTTTTCCACTTGACAGGAGCCTTCAAGATGATTCAGATTGGTTGGTGGAGGTTCGTGTCTGAGCTGCAAGATGTACTTCCTCGTCAGCTAGGGTTTTTGTTGGTGGACCCACGTGGAGTCATGCTGACTAGTAACCCTGGATGTATAAATGTAAATTATTGCTCTTGTTCAAGGGGTTCGATGGCAGTTTGAAAAATTGTAAAAGGGAACCAGTTATCTCTGGTTGGGTAGCTAGGTTTTGGTCTGAAGAAAGAACACTTAGAACAGATGAGATTTAGTGTCAATTTTGAGGGCAGGGCATATAATATTGAATGTAAGGCTTCTGGATATATTATGGACAATGAATGTAGTTGATAAAATCTCAAGTCTCTCTTTGTAATGGTGTATATGAAATTTTAATGAGATCAAGTGATCAAGGATCATTTCATTATCCGTTTGTTTGATTATTGCTCTTATTCAAGGAATGAGTTAAACTGCATTAATTAACCAATAGTTTTCTATGCATCGTTAAGGGATTTGGTAAGAAGTCTGAAAGATTTGTTCATTAGTTTATGGGTTAATAAGGTTAACTCCATAAAGACTCAGGTTTCCAGAATTAAATGTTCCTTCTGTTGCACATTTTCATGACTCCTTGCCCAAGGATATTGGCACTGGTCTGATGTTAGTTGTATGCCTTCGCTGACCTAATTATTCAACCTGGATAATAAGCATTTTAATATATTAATTATGTTTCATGTTATTCTATATGTGTTTTATCATTCTCAGTGTGATAAACATTGTTTGTTTAAAGATCACCAACTTTGAATAAACTCTGGCATATCACCTATAAGGAGATTGTATCTGCTTTGTTCAAGGGATACTCCCCCTGGGTTTTGCAGAGCCCGAAGTGTAGGAGGTGTTTCAAAACCTCGTCAGTTGGTCCAGGTCCTCCGAGCTGCCCTTGATTGGAGTTGGCTACTCCATAGGTAGAATAGGAGACCAACCTAGTTGCTCCATTAAAAACCACCAATTTGCAAACCTTTACTTCTATCATCCATTGGTAGATTAGTTGTTGGTCTATCATCTTGATATAGGAGATGAGATGGGTCCTCCTCTATGACTTCTCGGCCGAGATCCCCCCAACTTCTGAATTTGGGATATTCAAGGGATGTTTAGGAAGTGGAGTCTTGATTTGATTGCTGATGTCCTCATGATCTAGGAGATTGTGGTAACTCTCCTACCACAAAGGCATTCTTGGGAATCATATAGTTTCCGCAGAAGTGGAGGTGAAAGTGGCTAGATCAATGTACGATGTTGATGGGCCTTCATCATTTGTAGGTACTTGAAGTATTTTGTAGTATTTTTCCTCAAGGTTCTTGTAGTAGGAGAATGGTTCAGGATCTCCATGGATGGTGACCTCTTGTCCTTCATATGTGAATTTGACACATTGATGGAAGGTTGATGTTACTGCTTGCATTGCATGGATCCATGGACGTCCTAGGAGAATGTTATAAGGCAAGTTGAGATCCAGGACCCGACAGGTGGTTTCCATGATAGCTAGCCCTACTTGAATAGGGATTTGGATTGTGCCTTGGGACACTCTTTCCTGATCATCATATGCTCTGATTGTAATACCTTTTCCTTTGTCGATGGAATCCTCTGAGGTTTTTAGGTTCTTAATGAGCTTGAGGGAACAAATATTTAAGCCTACACCTCCATCCACCAAGACTTGCTTGACTTTATTTTTCTGCACTAGGACCTCTAAATGGAGTGCACAGTTATGAGATGGTTGAGCAGGAAAATCTTGGTTAGAGAATGTAAGGAGGTTTGGGGTAATGATGTTTCCTACCATAGCTTGGAATTGTTCTACATCAAGATCTGCAGGGATAGTGGATGAAGCCAATGCTTCCTCAAGAATTTTCTTGTGGGCGGATGACATTTTTAATAACTCCATGATGGAGATTTGTGTTGGGGTTCTTTTTAGTTGATCAAGGACATTTTAACCATTGGGAACAGATCTAGGTGCAGGTACTCTATTTGGCTGGGATGATCTTGCGATGGTAATTTTGTCACCTCTGGTGGTGACTCCACAATCGAGATGGGCTCCTTTGATGGTGATGGTAGCATAGTAGTCATCTAGGGATGTGACGACATGGTCGTACACATGATTCATTCTTGAAGGTTCTTTCCCCCTTATCAGTGTTATTGTTCCCTTTATTTTTATGGTTAGGAATTGGATTTGTGTATATTTTGATATTTTGATTCCTTGTTGGTTGTTCCACATTTATGATTCTTTGATCAATGAGGTCTTTGACTAGGTTTTTTAACCTCATGCAACTGTTAGTGGTGTGCCCTTTGATTTTGTGGAAGTCGCATAGCTGATTTTCATCGTACCAAGGAGGTTTTACATCTGGTTCTTGGTAGTTCTCATAGGTGGGAGCCTTGATGAGGTTTTCGTTTATCAGTTTCTTCATGACGACTTCAATCAGTTCCCCAATGGTAGTGTACTTCCACTTGGTGAAGTTCTTGTTTTGCTGGGGCAATCCCCTTTGATCGTTGATAGTATTGATCTCTTGATTGTTTGGTTGTTGTGTTGTTGTGTTCACTGGATGGTTGTTTTGATGATGGTTTTGGATTTGTTGTTGTGGTGCAGGTGTGTTTTGTCGAGGGGTACTGATGACAAATTTTGCATCAACGACACCATCATTGGTAAAAATTTTGTTTCTTGCTCATGTGTGAGGTTTTCCATTATAGTTTGTAGATGGGTGATTGTTCTATTGTTTAGGATATGAATTTGATCCTCCAGGTTGTGTCATAAGGGCTCGTTCGATGCTGAGCACCTTGGAAATCAACTGATCATATGTGGTGATCCCTTAGACTTTGTGGTGGAAAGCTAAGAGGTCATTAAGGTTGGATATGATAGTGCAAACTTGTTGTTCCTTAGGCATGACCCATTTTCTCCGATTGGCCTTGGATCACCATCATTGTAGAAATGAAGCAAATGATTCATTCTTCCCTTGTTTCAAAGTTGAGAGTTCCTCTAGATTGACATCCATGGTGATATTGCAGGCGTAATTTTTGATGAATGCGTCTATGATTTCTTGGAATGTCTTGATGCTTGTAGGTATGTGAGAGAACCATTCCATGGTGTGGCCAACCAAACTCCTAGGAAATAGCCACATCAGATAGGTATCGTCATACACGACTTCCATGCAATGAACCTGGAATTCCCTGATGTGATCTTCAGGGTTTCCCGTCCCATGGTACTTGTCAAACTTGGGGATCTCAAATCCCTTTGGGAATGGTTTCATCACAAGGATTTTGTCGAATGGATAAGGACACAAGTTGCTATATGTTTTCATGGTTCACCCTGATTGAAGATCGATCACTTGTTGTGAGAGTAATTTGATTTGTGTTGCAACATCATTTTGCAGATCAAGGGGTGGGATGAAAGTGTTCTAAGGTGGTTCGCTTGTTGATGGGATGGGTGGATTGGTGGTATTTGCACATTTTGTTGAGCCATGTATGCTTGTACTTGCTATTGTATCAACAATGCTTGTTTTTGGTCTTGTTGCTACTGTGCTAGGATTGCCTGTTGTTGAGCCTATTGTTGTTGTTGCACCAACAATGCTTGTTGTTGAGATGCTAATTGTGTTGCTTCCTGTTGTTCTTGATATTGTTTCAACACTTCCTGATGTGCCTGATGTTGTGCTGCTTGTTGTTGTGCAAGATATTGTGCTTGTGCTTGTGCTTGTTGCACTTGATATTGGGCTTGAGCTTGAGCGTGTGCTTGAGCTCATGCCTAATCTTGAGCCTAAGCTTGATCTTGAGCTTGAGCTTGTGCTTGTGCAGCTTGAGCTTGTGCAACTTTTTGTTGTTGTTGCAATAAGATGTGGGCTTGGGTAGTCTATTATGCTTGTAATGCAACTTGGGCAACTTGAGCAGCTTGAGCGGCTTGCTGAGCAGCTAATTGCACAGCTTGTTGAGTATCTAGTTGTGTGGCTTGTTGTTTTTGTACTTGCAAGAATGCCTTTTGATAGGAATATTGTTGAGCGGCTTGCAACACAATACTGTATTGGCTTGATGTATTGGAGCTTGGTGGTGGTGGTGGTGGTGGATTCGAAATGGTGCTTGTTGTGGTGATGAGAGGCACCATCATGTTGATGATTGGGGTTTGATTGGTAGATGGTGTGATCGATGTGGTTGGTCCTTGAGAGACCATGTTTTGAGATGTTAGGGGGATGGTTGATGATGTGATGGTGGTGGTATGTGTTATTGGGGTAGTTTACATCTGTTGTTGCGATGTCGATGACAAATTTTGAGAGTTTGGTGTGATGCTTTGATTGATGTTCGTTATGTTGGTTTGATTTTGATTGATATTTGGTAAAGGGGGAAGCCCTAAGCCAACAAGTGGTGTGGATGATGATGGAAATGGTGAAATTGGTGAAAACATGAGGGATGTGATCTCTTGAGGAAATGGTGTAGTGTCAAAAATTCCCCCTGGTCCGAACATGTCACCCTCTGCTTGCGAGGTTCTGGGGAGAGAGATTTGGGGTGTTGCGTGAAAGGATGATGGTGATGGATCATTGGGATCATGGATAGTGAGAGGGACATATGTATGTAATATATTTTGGGGTATGGTTTTCCCCAATATGGTGTTTGCATCCAAGTCTTGATTATTGACAAGGGGATGTGTTTGTAAGGCATTGAGAAATTCACTTCCCTTGTTAACACTAGGTTGAGTTGGAGCAATGGATGATGTGATTTGTGGGATGTTTTGAGTGATACTTTGGGATGGGGTTGTAGATGAGATGGGGAGTGTGGATGAAATTGGAGGAATGCCCTCTACGGATGGTTCCACTATAGAGCTCACATCGAAATCATAAGTTAGTTTAGCCCCTTGCTTTGCTAATTCAAGCATGTATTGTGAAGGGTTGACTCTCATCAGGATATTGATAATCTTATGGTTATGTGGATTTTGAATCATTTTGGTGATTTCCTCGTGTGACATTCCAAAGGGATTATTGGTAAGATCCTCTTCTTCCTCTTGAGGGTTTTGTGATGATGAAGGAAAGTTGATCAAAGGATTACTTTATTCAATGGGATTTGTTTCAGAATTTCTTTGGCTTAGGTCACTTGTAGTGGATGTTTCTTTGTTGGCTTCCATGTTCCTCTTGTGTTGAGATCTAGTTTGCACCATAAAATAGGGATCAATTTTGAAGAATATGGGAGATGAATCTCTAATTCTTTGTATTGATCTAATCTTAGGTACAAAAAGAGAAAATTTAGGATGTTTTCAAGGATCAAAGGTGATATGATGGGGATGATGTAAAAGATGGATGATGTGGATGTTCCAACTTTTGAGAAATCTTTAGGTGATGCTAGAATTTTTTTGGACTTTTTTGATTTGTTTTCGAATTTTGACTTTGATTTGATTTTGGGTTTGCTTAGTTTTTGGATTGATGAAAAAATAGACCCTAAGATGTTGTATGATTGTCTAAGGGGTAGATTTTCTCAAAGGATGATAATTTGAATATGTGTAGGGAGAAGGATGCATCTACCCACACCTATTCAAACAAGATGATAATTTAACCAAGCATATGAAGAAGGATGCATCTACATATACCTAGCTAAACAAGATGGTTTGATAATTTGACTAATAATATGCAAAAGGATGCATCTACACATACGTAGCCAAAGATGATTTGATATTTTTTTATTCAAATATTTAGGAATTTGCTTCAAGGATTTGATGATTTTGATTTTTTCCAAAAAGCCTAATGTAGACACCTAAAAATGGTCTGGAAAATCTAATTGATTAATTACAACTTATTTGATTAATTAATCTTAAATTCATCTACTTAGTAAATAAATAGAAATATTTATTTATATTAAGTTCATTATTAATTCTTCTATTTTCTCTCTTAATTAAATAAACAAAATTAAAAACTTTGTTTTATTTAATTATTATCATTTTCATCATATTATTTATCTCTTAATTAAATAAACAAGATTAAAAACTTTGTTTTATTTAATTATTATCATTATTACTTCCTTTATACTTCTGTCATAAATTAAATACACAACTTAAATAATTTGTGTTATTTAATTACCTCATCACATTTCTTCTTAATTAAATAAAGATCTCTAAAATCTTTTATTTAATTATCGTTTTCCTTTTGTTTTAATTTAATAAACAAACCCTATAGTTTGATTTATTAAATTATTCAATCCTCTTTTTGCTAAATTTAAATAAATTAAAATTATTTAAATTTATGCACCACTATTCACTCACCAATAAAATTAAATTTTCAAAATTTAATTAATTGCACTGTCATTCACGGGAAGAGCTTCAGGGACAAACCTACAGGAAGTTCTCTCAACCACCTTCCACCCACCTTCCCTCTCTTCTTGCCTGGTGTTTTCATGGGGGGAAACAATCCTCCATGATCAGCTCCATCTTCTCATCCCATGCCATTCAATTCTCCAGATTGAATCACAGCCCCTTATCCTGTATCCCTGTGCAAATGTGCTGCTATGAAAGCTATAAATACAGCTCTTTGGCTACAGGAAATGGATCCCAACTTATGCAATCTTACTCTGCAGGTTTTCCAAAGCTTTCAGCATTCATCCAGCATCTCAATTATGGCAGTTTACAGTAGTTTCTTTCTTAGAAGCTTTGCTGTAGAATCATTTTAGTTGCACATTTAAATCATATAGGAATAGAATAGCTTAATTCTCATTTTCTAAGTGTCATTTCAATAGTTTAATTAGCTTCTAAATCTGAGAGCAAAGTAGATTAGAGAGATCTTTAGAGTTAGAGAGCAATAGGATAGATTTTTGAAGATTTCTAGTTTAAATTAGTTTAAATTTCTTAAATCTTAGATGCAATGTCCTATTTAGAAGTGTAGAAGCATGTTTAATTTTTTTTCCTCATTCTACCACTTACAAATTGGCACCCACCATGGGGCATAACCCCATATTCTGCTTAATCTTTGAGAAAAGTGTTCTACAGGTATCGACGTGATAGTTTTCGCAGAACCGTGACTTTTTGCAGCGCACCAGTTGGATTTTATAGCGCACCGGTGGTCTGTTTCAGTGCGCTGGGTTTCTGTTGTAGCGCGCCACGTCACTGTTTCAGCACGTCGCGTCACTGTTTTAGCACGCCGCGTCACTGTTTCAGCACGCCGCGTCACTGTTTCAGTGCGCCGCATCACTGTTTCAGCGCACTGATTCATTGTCCTTAAAATCATTTTTTTTTAATCTGGATCCGACGCGTTCGCGACTAGATTTTGTTTTTGTCTAAATTTTGGATAAAATTTATCAATCCTAGGATAGAAATGGATAAAATTTATCAATCCTAGGATAGAAATGGATAAAAATTGATCAATCCTAGGATAGAAAATTCACATTTTCTTGTGGGATTAAAATTGAACATCATACTTTTTATGGAGCAATATCTCCATATAGATTAAATCATTTGTCTTTATGGTTTTAAAAAGAACTTCTTTGCTGTGATTGGGTGATAGGTTTATGCTCTCCCCTTTACTGGGTGCATTAGAATACCAGACTCACTTTTCTTTATGCATTTTTAAGCTTTTTAAAACCTTTAGACAGGCCTGCCGTAGTGGGAAAAAGTACTCACCCTACGGGAACGACCTGAGTGGGGACAGCCAAAAGCCATGGTATTCCAACCCACTTAAAAATTTATGTGAATTTGGGGAAACCCTCTTTCAATGGAAGTGCGCAGGATAACCATCCCCAAAATCTTTGTTCTAAAGATTGGGAGGTCTCTCGAGGGAGTTTATCCATTTGCCACTCTGAACGGAAATCCTATCTAAGAACCTAGAAATAGAAGCATGCTTGTCAGTTTCTAAACATTGTAATACTCGGTGGTGTAGGGGCGGGGAAGAATCTACCCTCAAGCACTCACCATATAATTTCCAAAGACTGTTTGCTCAGGGGATCCGGTATTACTTTCGTCACTCTGAGTACGCACCTAGAAAAGACAAAAACACGGGTGTCCTCTAGGGGGTGACATGGCTGTGTGAGTCGACGCAATTCCAAGCTGTGGGCCGTTCGAGTATATAACGATGACCTTTTGTCTCTAGGAGCGAGTCTGTTTGAATTGTCTTATCTTGTCATCAAACCAGTGAAAATCAAAAAGAATCATGCTCAATTCTTAAGAACATACACTATCTGTTTAGATTCTAGGATTTTTAAAGTCAACCATTCTATTCTTGCTTGTTGTGTTTTCTCTCATTAAATTCAGATAAGATCATCACAAAAATCTTCAAAATCAAAACACTTGTGGAATTCTCATGATTCGAGATTGGGTATCCACCAAGTTTGTCAAGAAATCTCTTGTCAAACGAATCAGAAAACCAAAGAAAACACTTGCATACAAACAACTTCTGAGAAAGCAACAATTTCTATATCAAAGCAGGAAAGTTCTACTCCAACATAGGACTTTTATTCATAGGTATCACGATTTCTCTAGAGGTTATACGGACGACTATGCTGTAGCTCCCTTAGATTCACAAGCATTTTATCAAAGAAGGGCTCTTAGGCAACACCACAATCATAGTCAAAGAATTCATCCAGAATACATCCCACAACCAGCCATACAATACGATACCAGACCAAGTGAGTTTCATAGAATAAGATAGTTTTGTCCTAGCACCTCATGGTTCTGTTTTAGCACTTTGGGTCTTTGTTCCATCACTTCAAGTCTCTATTTTAGTGCTTTGAGTCTTTGTTCCAGCGCTTCAGGTCTCTGTTTTAGCGCTTTGGGTCTCTGTTCCAGCAGGTCAGGTCTTTGTTTTAGCGCTTTGGGTCTATGTTCCAGCACATCACTTCTCTGTTTTAGTGTGTCATGTCTCTGTTTTAGCGCTCTAGAAAGTCAGAAAAATAGAGAGTTGGTAAGACATTTTGTCAGTTTGCACATATCAATAACAAGGTTTTCATCAGTCCAAAACATTTTTTTCACAGTCCAAAACACTTAAGTCATACAAAAGGAAAACTTTACCATTACACCTAGATCTTGAAACATCTTGCAAAGTGTCTTTATCACCAAATCTGAGATTTTTTGTCAAAGTTTCCCTATCAAGGATTTTTATCATCCTCCCATCATGAAACTAGACACGACTAAATCATATTTTAAATCAAAAACTTTGACACTTATCCAATCAAAAATCCAAGATCAAAGTCTAGAGTAAAACTCCAACGTTTGTATGCCTATTTTCACACGATCAGCATATCAAAGACAACAACAACAAGAAAATGAAAGAATAGCAGCCATGGCTGAAGAAAACCCTTGGGGATGATACAGTAACACTGATCCTCTCACTAATTCACATGAGAAAGAAATAACTGCAGAAGAAATTGAGAAAGTCCAACAAGACCCTCATTTCCATAAATTTATGGAAAAGATGCTAGAGCAAGATATGGAAAAGTATCTTCTATTATTAGCTGACAAAGGTGCTAAGCTTCCTAAAGACTTTGATGTCAATCAACTCAAGGAGACGACCACACCCCAGACAACTAGTATGGAAAACCCAAATCAAATAGATGCTTTGACAAAACAAATCCAACAATTACAATTACAGTTCCAAAATATTCAACAAGGGCCAACAAAAAGATATTCCTTACAAGACATTTACCCTTATCCATTCGATCCAAGCATTAACATGATACCATTTCCATGGTATTGTGAATACCCAATGTACAACAAATACAATGGAAGAACCAATCCATTTGATCATATACGGGAATTTCGAGCCATGAGTATAGAGTTCGCACACAAGGACTCTTACTACGATTATTTCCAAGAAGCTTAGGAAACACTTGCATGGAGTGGTTTTCTAAATTGGAACTCGGGATTCAATCTTTTGAAGAACTAATTAATAGGTTCATAACGCACTTCTCATTCAACATCCAACATGGAGTAACCTTAAAAGAACTCTACAACACCAAACAAGCAAAGGGTGAAAAGTTTCTTTCTTTTCTCCAATGATGGAGAAGGCTATTTGCTAAATACCATAGATCTATTCCTGAAGAAGAGAAGATAGAGATGTTCATTGATAACTTAGTGGATGACATGAATTACAGATTGGACTTACAATGTCCATCTACATTTGAACAAGTTATCGAAAAAGGGCTAAAAATCGAAGAGGCTCTAATCAAAAGAGGAACAATCAAACACTTCATTGAAGGTTCAAACAATAACAATTCCTCTAACAACAACAACAAAAAGCCAAGATTTTGGCAAAAGAACAAGAATACTGATACCATGATCGATACACACACATCTAAACCAGTATTCAGCTTGACGCCAACCCCTACAAACAAACAAAATAATGTTCTTAATGTCAAACAAAGTAGTGATCAAGGGAATAATCAAAACAGTGGAGAAACAAAGACCCAATCATTCCAATGACCATCCAATAAACAAAAATTCACGCCATTAGGACAATAATTGGAATCAGTCCTCAAAGAACTTTTAGATGAAAAACTCATTCAAGAACAAGAGGCTAGAAATTGGGACCCTCAAGTCAAACCATCATGGTGGAATGACTTACATTACTGTCACTACCATCAAAATAAAGGCCAAATGACTGAAAATTGTTGGCAGTTAAAACATGCGGTACAAGACCTCATAGATCAAAAGAAGGTATTTGTAGAGGGACACCAAACAAACAAAGATCATACAACGTTCAAAAATCCTCTACCCAATTATCAGAAGGGAGAATCCTCTTCTGCAAACACCAAAGGTAAGAATGTCAGTTATGTCTATGACACAATGATCCTTTATTTTTCTGCTGCCAAGGAGGATGAAGAGTTATGCAACCAAATTAATCGGAACAATGACATTACATCTACCAATTTGGTACAACATATGGACAAAACTGAAAACTAGATTAACATAATCACACTCAAAGGGAAACAAGAGTACCAACCGGTTAATGCCACAACAAGGGCACAATCCAAAGTTATATTGAAAGGAGCATCAATATCATCCCCATCTGTGGATCCTCCCTCTAATCAATATAATCTCATCAATCAATTGCAAAAAATACCGGCACAAGTATCCATCTTGGAACTTCTAGAGATTTCCCCATCACACAAATAGGTTCTTGAACAAGCTCTTGTATCAACCACGATACCTAACAATTTGGATGTCTGTCAGTTCCAAGCTATGGTGGGACATCTACCTGCACCTCATTGCCTTTCATTTTCCGAACATGATGATGTATCACTCACCCATCCACATAATTTTTCCCTTCACATTGAAGTCCTCATCCATAAACACTGTGTAAAGCGTGTCCTGATAGATGGAGGGGCTGGTTTAAATATTTGTACCTTAAAGCTGATTCGTGCACTAGGATACTCAGATGAAGCCATTGATACAAGAAGAAAAATCACAATCAAAGCATATGATGAAGAAGAAAGGTCCTCTAAAGGGTTGATCATATTACCCATTCAAGTTGGACCTATTATCCAAAAAGTGGTTTGCCAAGTCTTAGATAGGGAACTGACATACAACATACTGTTGGGACGCCCTTGGATCCATGATATGCAAGCAGTACCTTCTACTTATCATCAATGCCTGAAATTTCCCATCAATGGATAGGAGGTAACAATCACAACAGACTATAATGACACCCAAGCTTGTCATACATTGAAGACATCTCAAGATACATTCATACCTCACAATAGAGAAGTTAGCACATCAGATGGTGATCAACAGCAGAACTTCATATCAAAGTGGATTCCAAAACAACAAAAATCACAAGAGATAAGGGTAGCACAATCTAACCCTTCAAATGTTGAAGAAAAATTGGCTCCACTCTCACATCAATTCACCAAGGAAGTACAGATAAGTGACGAAGGAATAAGTGAATATGGTGTTGGACACTCATTTCATCTATCACAAGTGTTACCCTCCTTACAAACGTATGGGCAGCCATCTACAATGACCCAAAATTCAGAACAATCTACAACAACATTAGATGGAAGATTTGTAAAAGCTGGGAACTTAGATGAAGAATCAGAAGATAAGGCCATACTAAATTGGCTTTATAAGGATGAGGAAGCTTCCACTTCCACAAGTAATATCATAGAGACAAATCAATATGGAAAGGGAAAAACTATTTTGGAGAAGATGGGATATTCAGGATAGGGACCTCTTGGGTTAAGGAAACAAGGCATAATAGAACCAATCCAGCCTCTTACGCTCCAACATAAGGATAAAATGGGACTAGGATATGCAGCAAAACAAAGATCTCTTGATTAAGGGAAACAAAGTGTAACATAACCAATCCAAGTCCTCACAATTCAGCAAAATGGCAGAACTGGATTAGGATACACAGAAGAAGCAAGAGTAGAAATCACCAATAAAATTGTGGAGCGTATTCTTCAAATAAGGGATAAATCTAAAATGGATTCAAATGAATATGAGTGGGACAACTTATTAGATGTTTCCTATGAAGATATTCAGATCGACGTTATCAAAAAGTATACCCCCAAACATGAGGAAGGTCAAAGCTTGAGTTTTAATCCTATTGTCTTTGCAACGCAAAATTTTGATGACTCAAGTGAAGATGAACGGACATCGATTGAGATAAATGATGTGGAAGAAAATACCTTCGTAGGCCTCGACATAACCATTAACAATCTGGATGACATTTCCGTCTGAGCTTTCACGATCGCTGACCTCAACCCATCTAATGATTCATTGCCTTTACTGCATCTCGAGCTTATAGAGTGGGAACCCCAACCCCCCATCAATCTCCCTGTTTTTGACAATGACTCTGCTATTATTAATTACCTTTGCTGTGAGGAATCTGATACTTGTTCTACCAATGCTTCTTTTAACGATGCTTTCAGGCAGGAGGATGCCAAGCCTTCCAGTTGCAAAAATATGGAAATAAAAAATGGATCCAATAGTGAAAACCATTCTATGGCAGTATTTGACCCTAAAATAGTAAAAACAAAGAACACATCCAATGGTGAAAACCTCATTGAGGCACTAAAGGATGGAAGGTTTGACATCCTCCCACAACATTACCATGAAAGATCATCAGTGTTAATAGAACCCACACAGTCTATTGATATTGGCACAACAAAGAAAGCAAGAATACTACACCTGGCAGCATCCATGATAGGTACAGAAAAGCCAGATTTTATCAAATTCTTTGAAGAACGATGCATCAATTTTGCTTGGTTATACTCTGACATGCCAAGCTTAGACACAGATCTCATCATGCATCACTTATCCTTACCAGTTGGCACTAAACCAGTAAAACAAAAGCTGAGAAAAATGCATCCACATGTTGCATTATTAGTAAAAAATGATTTGAAGAAACTACTAGATGCTGGATTTATCAGGTCTATTGATTATGCGGAATGGATATCCAACATTGTACCAGTTTCAAAGCTAGATCACACCATTAGAATATGTACTGATTTCTGAGATTTAAATAAAGCATGTCCAAAGGATGATTTTCCTTTCCCAAACATAGACATGATTGTAGATTTAACAGCTGGCCATCAAATGCTATCACTCATGGATGGATTTTCAGGATACAATCAAATCAAAATAGCTCCTAAAGACCAAGAAAAGACAACATTTACATGTCCATGGGGCACCTTTTGCTGGAACATCATGCCTTTTGGGTTAAAGAATGCAAGAGCTACATACCAGCGAGCTATGACAACAATCTTCCATGACATGATGCACACCTTCATGGAGGACTATGTGGATGACATCTTAGCCAAATCTTACACTAGAGAAGGACATCTTGAGATACTAGGCAAAATATTTGACAGGTTGGAGAAATTTAAAGTTAGATTAAATCCCAAGAAATGTGCCTTTGGAGTAACATCAGCAAAACTCTTTGGATACATAGTTTCTACAAAAGGAATTGAAGTAGATCCAGCAAAAGTTAAAGCCATTATGGAAATGCCACCTCCTAAGAATATCAGTACATTGAGATCTCTACAAGGCCGACTACAATCCATCAGAAGATTCATCTCTCAACTAGCAGATCGGTGTCATCTAGTCAACCATCTTTTGCATAAAAATGTGTCTTTTAAATGGGATGAATAGTGTGAGAGTACTTTCAATCAAATCAAGCATTATTTGATGACACCACCAATCTTGGTGCCACCCAGTGAAGACAAGCCATTGTTGCTATATATCGCAACAACATATATCTCTTTGGGAGCCTTGCTAGCACAAGAGGACAGAGAAGGAAAGGAATAGGCAATATACTATATCAGCAGGACACTCAATGGACATGAAGTAAACTACACCTTCATTGAAAAATCATGCTTAGCAATAGTATTTGCAACACAAAAATTGCGACACTATATGCTCACTCACAGTGTCAAGCTCGTTGCAAAAATTGATCCTCTCAAGTATTTACTGAGCAAAGCAGCTTTAACAGGAAGGTTGGCAAAGTGGGTCATGCTCCTCAGTGAGTTTGACATTCAGTATGTTGAAAGGCGAGCGATCAAAGGACAAGTCATTGCCGACCAATTAGCAGAAGCTCCATTATCAGACTGTCATCCTATGACTATGGAATTTCCTAATGTAGATATCCTCAACATTACAACACAACCATGGCAACTCTACTTCGATGGATCCTACACACAACATGGATCAGGGGCAGGAATTTTATTTGTCACACCTCTTGGGCACACAATTCCATGATCTTACAGGCTTACCTTCCGTTGCACTAACAATGTGGCAGAATATGAAGCTTTGATCCTTGGAATTAAACTGGCTATTGACTGCAAAATCATAGAACTATAGGTGTATGGAGAGTCCTAGTTAATCATCTATCAAGTCAACAATGATTACCAAACTAAGGATGACACACTGATTTTATACAAGAGACTAGTAGATGATCTAAAGAAATACTTCATAGAAATCAAATTTGAGCAGATACCAAGATCAGAGAACAAAGCAGCAGATGCCATGGCCACAATAGCATCTCTTCTACAAATGCCTAAAATGCAAGATCATTATCGATTTATTGTAGAACAAGTATCAAATCCTGCATACGCAAATCCCAAATCCCAAACCATAAGCCTTTTGGATAGTGCCCAATCTTCCATTTATGAAGACATTTATACTTATCTAAAAGATAATATCTTACCACCAAATCTTTCTCGCAACCAAAAGCGCAACTTCATACGCCAATCCACCAAACATACCATTATTGTTGACACCCTTTACTGTCGAGGTCTAGATGGTACTCTTTTGCGTTGTTTAGAACATAACGAATCCGCTTCTGCTTTACATGAGGTCCATGAAGGAATTTGTGGTACACATTCAAGTGGATTATCTTTAGCCAAGAAGCTCCTTCGTTTGGGGTATTATTGGCCACACATGGAGCAAGAATCTTATAAATTTGTCAAGAGATGTCCAAAATGCCAGATTCATGGCAATCTTATACATGCACCGGCACAGGAGCTACATCCATTCACAACTACATGGCCTTTCTATCAATGTGGATTAGACCTGGTAGGGAAAATTAACCCATCTTCATCTAATGGACACAAGTTCATTATCACAGCAACAGAATATTTTACAAAATGGGTGGAGGTGGTTCCCTTAACCACAATCACTAGGAAGCAAATATCATCTTTCATACTTAATTATCTCATTTGTAGATATAGGATACCCCAGTCAATCATCACAGATAATGGCAGGCCTTTCAAAAACCAAGACGTCCAAGAGCTGTGTGAAAAGTTCCACATCCAACATCGCTTTTCAACCCCGTATTACCCTCAAGGTAATGGGCAGGCAGAAGCTTCCAACAAAACAATCCTAAAGATTCTCAAGAAGACTGTAAATGAGGTAGGGTGTGATTGGCACGTTCAGCTTAACCCTACTCTTTGGGCTTACAGGACTAGCATCAGAACACCAACAGGAGCTACGCCATATGCTCTTGTTTATGGATCAGAAGCAATATTACCTATTGAGGTAGAAATTCCATCCCTTCGCGTATCACTAAAGGGACTTATTTTAGATGAGGATTATAGGATCTCTAGACTTAAAGAACTAGAACTACTTGATGAATGACGACAACAAGTTGTTAATCATTTGACAGCCTATCAACAAAGGATGTCTAGGAACTATAATTAGAGGGTTAAGCCTAAAGTCTTCCAGATCAGAGATTTGGTCCTACAGGAAAACCCTAGAAATCAAGTAGACAGAGAAAAGAAGGGAAAGTTTGAACCTAACTGGATAGGGCCTTATGTCATCATATCAGTCTATGGATCAGGAGCATACCGGCTGTCTACACCAGAAGGAGACATGTTGGAGGAACCCATGAACAACATTCATCTAAGGCGATTCTACACTTGAAGATACCTAGTGCATGGTCAATAAAGTTGTCTTGATGAAAACCTGGAAAACAGGCGTCATGATGATGGAAAAACAGGAAAAATAAAAAAAGAGAAAAATACAAAAGAAAAAGAAAGAGGACACAATAAAAACAAGTGATGAAAACCTGGCAAACAGGTGCTACTTGTGATTTTCACCAGCTCTTCTATCTATTTAGATACAGTTTTGTCACGATTGTTTCCTTTCAGATCATTTTTGTCCATCATTTGGGATAATCATTATCACTATCCATATCATAACAGAGATATCATGTTTTACCCTAGCTTGGGGGCAACATCCTAGTGTTATTTGGTACAATGGACTTTCAGCTTAAATGGAAAGGCAATCAAACATAACAACACCAAGTGACGATACTTGAAAAAATCCAACAAAAACATCAGAAAATCCGTCAAAATCCAAAAACATCAGAAAATCTATCAAAATCCAAAAACATCAGAAAATCAAAATACAAACACATCGAAAAATCAGAAAATCCATGCAAAAACATTCATAAAATTAGAAAACACAAAAATAGAGTCTACATCAATTGAAAGTGGAGTCTGTGTCAGTCGAACTACGTGGTCTCTACGTGTATAACTTAGGCAAGACTAATCTTTGATCAGTCCCTGAGACCCCTAGGATAGGTCTTTAGGTTACATCATTTGGTTGAACATCTGAGAATATCATGCAAACAATGATTTGAAAATACATTAAGTAGAATTTGAATTGTTGTGCTTTTTATTTTTTTATCATTTGCTTATCATTTCTTTGGAGCTACTCAATGATGTATTGAACTAGAGAAGCAAGGAAGGAGAATGATACCTGTTCTTTGTTTGCTATTTGTGAGTTAGTCATTATTATTTTGTGAATTGTCGCAGGAAGTGCTCTACCAAGTATCATGGATGACATTCTGATTCACTTAAGAAAATGATAAATTCTTGTCTGTTTACGCAAGAAATGCTCAGGTCATCGTTGGTCTATCTCATGCCTTGATGCTTGTGTTAGCTTGCAATATCAAAAATCATGAAAGAAATACTCAGGTCATCATTGGTCTATCTCATATCATTGATGCTTGTATTCGCTTTCAACATTTTAAAAGCTCAGTGATGATACAAGGCAAAATAAAAAGATTATTGAAATGACACTTAGGTTTGCATTGATAAAATAGGTTTGCATGGTAAACATAGATGGCATTCATTAAAATACATCTGTAGAGTACTGGTTGCACAAGTTACAAAGATTCATTCGCAAATAATGTTATCTTTTCTTATTAAGGATTGAGTATACTTGACACACAAAATTTTCATAATGGCATGCATATAAAATCATTTCTTCATCTCATCATAAATTTCACAATAAAAATATCATTTCGTGACATCATATACACGTTATGTTACATCATTCATTTACGTCTCATCACATTGTCATTATCATATAGTTGCAAAATCATCATTCATTGCATACATATAGAAGGAATTTTTACATCTCATTTATACATCATTTCATTTACATTTCATTAGATACATCATTCATCACATCTCATTTATACATCATTTCATTTACATTTCATTAGATACATCATTCATCACATCTCATTTATACATCATTTCATTTACATTTCATTAGATACATCATACATTGCATTTCATTCGTACATCATACATTACATCACATTTTATTTATCATACATTGCATCTCATTAGGAAAAGAAATACATCATCTATATCATATCACATCATCATTAATGCATCCATACAAGCTAGTAAAATAAATCATCATAAAACATAGAAATTAAAATGCATTCATCACATCGAACATGTAGAACACATCATAAGATCAATGCATCCATCACATAAATCATGTAAAACATATCATAGATCAATCGAACCGCTGCACATATATATCTCATCAAATGTCAAGTATACAATGAAGTCTGAAAAGGATGAAAATAACATGTCAAAAATGGTTGTATATGTCTCTCAAAGGGTACACAACTGATATCAAGTGGTACTCGTACCAGAAGGAGTAGGTCTCGCACTAGTATCACGACCACCACCAGATGTCCCATAATCTCTCAGATCTCTCGGATCCCTCGGGAGAGGCTGTGTCACACCTTTGCTCACTGTCCTCAAACGAGTCCTCTCTGAGTGAGACTGGGCATAACTGACTCTCTGCTCTAGGGGACAAAGCTCATGATAGCGGCTCGTGTAAAACTCAATCTCAGCACCTACCCACATGGCCTCTCACATATAATCTGCCATAGAGGTCCCATCTGCCACTCTCTGCAATCTCTTTGCAGTAGCCTGTGATGTCTCTGCTACCTGTCTGATAGTGTCTCACTCTGTAGTCAAGGCTGTGATATGTGCCTAGGCAGTGGTCAACTGTGGTCGTACACTTGCTAGCTGAGCCTGTGCTGTCGCTACTACCTGTAGGGCCTCATCTCTCTCACCAATTAGAGAGGTAATCTGTGTCTGTGCAGTAGCTAGCTGTGCCTACATCTAAGCCTATGTCTGTGCTAGTAATCCTTGCACCTGTGCTAGCTGTCCCTGTAAGGTCTGAACCTGCACCTGTAAACCTGCAACCTTTGATCGCTCTGCCGACGAGGAAGCAACAGCCTGCCTCTTACGAGGCACACTAGTCGATGGCTCTGTAGTACCTGCTACTCTCGGTCTCCCCCCATCTCCGCCATCATCATCACTGCTCTCCTCACTGCTCTCACTGTCATCATCACTGCTACTCTCACTGTCATCATCTCTCTCCTGTCTCTGACCAACCTGACCACCCCTTGCTGGTGCTAGTGCTAGTACTGGCTCATCTGGAATAGTAATACATGGAGGAGGGTGCAGAGCCAAATACTGTCCATACTTGGGAGTAACGGGTGCCTCCACAATGTCTCGTCGCATATCCCATGCTGATGGTTGTAGAGCATGATAACCCTCAACAAGTGCCCCATAAGGCAAACTAGGACCCCAATCAATGACATCTATCTGTCATCATCTGTAATGCGCTACTCCCTGTGGCATACACTTGACAATACCATACTGCCTGTAGACATGACGAAATAGGAATCGCTCCAAGATCCTGGGGCTCTTCCCGATCAAATACATCGAATCGGCCAAGAACCCCAGCTCAACATCATCATCATCCCAGTCATCACAATCTAAATAGGGGCGCCAGGTCACTGCCTCCACATCGTCAATAATCCGCCTCCAATAATCTAGCTTACCCATCATATGCTGGGTAGGCCTACCTCTGTACCGAAACACATAAGGTCTCGTCGCTGGTCTTGATAACACTAGCACAGGACGCGTAATAGTAATATGCTCCCATGCCCATACCTGAAGAAGGGTAGCACCCGCCGATAAACTGTTGCCTCCAAGGTACACGATCCAGTGTAAATCATGATAGAGCTGAGCAAGCATGCACATGCCCCAAGCATATCTCGTCCTATGGGCCACCATACCCTCTAACACCTGACCCCATCCAAGAGATAGACCCTTTGACCTCTTATCAGGACAAAGGAATCCACCAATAAAGCCAGCCAAAACTGAAGGAAGTGGAGCATATGAATCATGCATCTCTACCCAAGGAATCCACTCTCCCGCAATATGGGGATCCTGAAAGACTCTCCGCATAGCCTCTACCCCACCAACCTCCTCTGAATCATGCATGACAATCTCCCCAACGAAAGGAATGCGAAGAATATGCCATACATCCTTTGGCGTCACAGTCATCTCACCAGTAGGTAAGTGGAAGGTGTTGTGGTCACTATGCCACCACTCTGCTAAAGCCGTTAGTAGACCCCTATTAAGTCTAATATGGGGCATATCTAGTAATGTCGCTAAACCGCAATCAGTAATATGCTGTCTCTCGTCTGCTGAAAGTTGTGGTATCATATCAAAGGGCCAAGGGAACTGCTCTCACACCTGAATAACATCTAAATGCTCCTGTTATCATACAAAAAGAACATTTTACAGATCAATATGTTATCAATCAGAATATCAAACATCATGAGGTCATCAATTACTAAAAATTGTGCTTTACCTATCAAACGATCAATTTATCAAGAAGGAACCCTCATCTATCAATCAGGTTCATTCCTTCAGACATTCTAATTATTCCCCGCTTATCATGAGGGTAATTATTATCAAATCAATGGATCTCGCCCATCATGAGATCGTTTACCATTTATTTAGTTAGATCAAACTAAAATGAATGGAGTCAACAACAAATTGTTGAAATAAAAAAGCAAAGTGCACAATTTTTCATCAATCTATACCTCCAAAGCGCTACAAAATCAACCTAAAGCTCTACAAAATCAACCTAATGCACTAAAAAGTCTGGCGCGCTATAAAATTCTACTGACGCGCTGCAGATTTAACCCTGTGCGCTAAAACTATGACGCGCTACACTAATCTATGGAAGCGCTACAGAATTCAATGAGCGCGCTAAAACTATGGTGTGCTAACACAGACTATTGATGCGCTAAACCGCATCTACTGCATGCTAAAAACATAAAAATGTGCAAAAATGACATAAAAAGTATGGGCGCGAATTACGAGGAGAATTTAGGGTACGTACCGGAGGTCCATACTCGGCCGCACACGCTTGAGTTGGTGGGTGTGGTAAGGGATTGGCATCCTCAGGCTCTAGCACTCTGATGGTCTCCATCACAAGATTGTCAAAGTCAAATGCACAAATGACTTTTGAAAATGACCTTTTAAACTTTTATACGTTATTTTTGAGGGATTTTCATGGGATTTATTTATTTTTTCTTCTGAGGAATTAATACTTATCTATCACAAGGGCATTTTGGACAATTTTGTCAAAAGATAAATTATTTCTTCATCAAATCATCATCAAATCATCAAATCATCATAAATTTTTTGAAAAATCATAAAAAAATTTAAAATTCATCAATTTATCTCCCGAGGGGGCATACATCGCTATCATTTCAAAATTCAACATCTGGGGCAAATCAGGGGCATATTTTAAAACTTTTCGTCAATACTGGCAGCTGAGGCAAAATCATTCTTAGAAGCAATGCGTAAACACATCACTTCAAAGAGGGGCAAAATGTAGACAACTAAAAATGGTCTGGAGAATCTAATTGATTAAATACAACTTATTTGATTAATTAATCTTAAATTCATCTACTTAGTAAATAAATAGAAATATTTATTTATATTAAGTTCATTATTAATTCTTCTATTTTCTCTCTTAATTAAATAAACAAAATTTAAAACTTTGTTTTATTTAATTATTATCATTTTCATCATATTATTTCTCTTAATTAAATAAACAAGATTAAAAACTTTGTTTTATTTAATTATTTCATTATTACTTCCTTTATACTTCTGTCATAAATTAAATACACAACTTAAATAATTTGTGTTATTTAATTACCTCATCACATTTCTTCTTAATTAAATAAAGATCTCTAAAATATTTTATTTAATTATCGTTTTCCTTTTGTTTTAATTTAATAAACAAACCCTATAGTTTGATTTATTAAATTATTCAATCCTCTTTTTGCTAAATTTAAATAAATTAAAATTATTTAAATTTATGCACCACTATTCACTCACCAATAAAATTAAATTTTCAAAATTTAATTAATTGCACTGTCATTCACGGGAAGAGCTTCAGGGACAAACCTGCAGGAAGTTCTCTCAACCACCTTCCACCCACCTTCCCTCTCTTCTTGCCTGGTGTTTTCATGGGGGGAAACAATCCTCCATGATCAGCTCCATCTTCTCATCCCATGCCATTCAATTCTCCAGATTGAATCACAGCCCCTTATCCTGTATCCCTGTGTAAATGTGTTGTCGTGAAAGATATAAATACAACTCTTTGGCTATAGGAAATGGATCCCAACTTATGCAATCTTACTCTACAGGTTTTCCAAAGCTTCCAGCATTCATCCAGCATCTCAAGCATTCAACATTCAATCAACATTCATCCAGCATCTCAATTATGGCAGTTTACAGTAGTTTCTTTCTTAGAAGCTTTGTTGTAGAATCATTTTAGTTGCACATTTAAATCATATAGGAATAAAATAGCTTAATTCTCATTCTCTAAGTGTCATTTCAATAGTTTAATTAGTTTCTAAATCTTAGAGCAAAGTAGATTAGAGAGATCTTTAGAGTTAGAGAGCAATAGGATAGATTTTTGAAGATTTCTAGTTTAAATTAGTTTAAATATCTTAAATCTTAGATGCAATGTCCTATTTAGAAGTGTAGAAGCATGTTTAGTTTGTTTTCCTCATTCTACCACTTACACCTAACATGGAGGATAATTTCAAGATTTTTCAAAAGATGATTCCTAAAATAGATTAGATCAAATGCAAGGTTAGAACTATGATTCCTCAAAAAATCCATTTGAATGCAAGATAAAAGGAATGAAATAAAGAAGACAACACAGTTAAAACAAATATATCAAATCCTATTCTAAAAAAAAGCAAACTCTTAATCTCTTGAAGGAGTTGGTGTCAATTTGATGTGAAAATTGGCCCTTTCCTAACTCCAATGATGTGATGAAGATGATTGATGATGAAGAGTGATCCACTTGATGAAGACCTCCAATGTGCTCCAAGATAAAAATATGCATAACCTAGCTAAGATTGGATGAAATTGGATGAAAATTGCTATGAATTTGAGTATAGTAAGTTTACTCAATTTGTGGATGATCAAATGAGGAATAAGACCTCTTATTTATAGAATGTCAAGTTGGAAGAATGCCCAAAAGAGAGCAATGTGGGACTAAGAATCAACAAATGGCAAGATGCCACTTGTCAACATGTGAATGGATGGAGGATGTGCAAGTTTTGAAGAATGTGTCAATAAATGCATATATTTGAAATTTAAAATCGTTGAAATGACATGTAAAAGGGAAAGAACATGCATTGAATGCCACTTGGCTCAAGGAAAAAGGAATTTTTAGGTGGAGTAAATTCCTTGTTGGAAGGACAAAGTCCACCTGAATTTTGAATTCAAATTTGAGGAATATTCTTGTATTATGCCATTTGAGAGAAAATAGAGATTTAATAAATGAATTAAATCTATTTTCATGTGCAAGTTGCAAAAGTTGGAGGATGGGACATGGATTAGGATTAAATTAATCAAGGTTAATTAATTTAATGAGAGGTCAAAATGATGTGATATTGATTTAGATTTATTGATTGATTTAAATCAAATATGAGAAGAATATGATTTCGAGATTAATTAAATAAAGATTTTTGTTTTATTTAACAAAGCAGATGAAGTTAGATTTAAAATAAATAAGATTTTAATTTATTCAATTAAATGGATGGACTTTAAAGATTTAATCAAATAAAAATGATTATTTAATTAAATAGGGATAATTAGATCAGACTGATTAATTTAATTAGCACAAAAGGATGACTTAATTAGATAAATGATTTATTTAATTAAGAGATGAACATTGATGAATTTAATCAAATAAAGGTATTCAATTAAATGGTTAGACCGAGGGATGATTTAGGATGAAATGGTGTTAGTGGTCAGGATCAGATGTGCAATGTCAATCAATACATTTTTTATGTCTACAATTATCTATATTATTTCAAAAATATGTAAGAAAAAGAATCTATAGCAAATTGAATGTAGTTTCTAAACTACTAGGTTTTTTTTTTTTTAAAATCTATTTGGTGAAAATTTGAAGTTTCAATGCATTAGTACTTAAATTTCAGGGAAAAATAAGAAGTAGGTGTCTGTTTGACCACCCTAACCACAATAAAATGATAATAGTTTTTTATAAGATTTTAGATATAAGTAGAGGACTCATGCCCCGATTTGATGCATACTTTTTTGTAATTTTTTTCCAAGTAAATAATTAATTATGAATTTTTTATTACAAATTTTAAAAAATATAAAAACTCGTATGTCTTACCACCTTAACTTGGTCAAAAATTCATTTTTTTTATTCTTTTAATCCTATAGTATGTGAAGCATAGAATGTGACGCATGTTTCAGATTCAAAAAATGTGATATCGTTTGAAAGTTATAAATGTTTTTCAATCAGCCTATCAATTAGGACTTTAGTCATAATTCAAATAGAAAATGAATAATAATTATTTATTAAATTAAAAGTAAAGCATAATTTATATTGGTGGAAATCTAAGAATCTCCTTTAAAAACCCTTTTCATTTCATCAATTTTGGGTAAAAACAAGTCATCAGCCACATGGGCCATCATATCAGTTACATATCGCCACTTTTTGGCCCATCATGATCTTGCACATACCATTAAGCTCATGGTTTTTAAGCTTTCGAGATTCATAATCTATCACTCTACCTTCTTGCATGAGTACTGCCCCAATCCCATCTAGAGAGGCATCTATACAGACTATAAATTCTAAGGTTGGATCTAGAATGGCTAGGATGTGAGCACTCAGAAGCCACTCCTTGAGATTTTGAGAGGCATGCTCACACTATTCTATCCAAATGAACTTCTTCCCTTTTTGCTGAAGAGAAGTGATGCAGTGAGTTATTCTGGAGAACCCTTCCATAAAGTGATGGTAATATCCTGCGAGACCCATGAAACTCCACTCCTCTGACACATTGGTCAGAGTTGGACACTTCACTATTACCCTTATCTTAGATGGATCAATAGATATACCATCACCCAAATGATGTGCCTGAAATACTAAATCTCCTTTTAGAAAAAGGAACACTTTGCTAAATTAGCATATAACTGATGCTTACATAAACACTCCAAAACTTGATGAAGGTGATCTTCATGCTCTTCTTCCTTCTTTGAGTAAATTAGTATGTCATCCAAAAATATTAGAAAAAAATGATCCAAGAAGGTTCTAAACACACCATTCATTAGACTCATGAATACTGTCGAAGCATTTGTTAACTCAAACAAGAAATTTTTTAACTCATAGTGGCCATAACACATTCTGAAGGCAATTTTATGAATTTTTTCTTCAATAATTTACTGTTGATGATACCATGATTTGAGATCAATCTTTGAAAAAACTTTAGCTCCTTTGATTTGGTCAAACAAGTCATCAATCCTTGGTAGAGGATAGCGGTTTTTGATTGTTAACATGTTTAATTTTATATAATAAATGCACAACCTAAAGGAACCATCCTCCTTAAAAAAGATTACTAGAGCACCCCATGGAGATACACATGGGTGAATGTGGTGCAGCCACGGTAGGAGGGTCCTCAAAGAGAACAATTCGGACCATGCAACAAGAGTCACACAATGGAAGAAACATAGAAATTGGAGGAAAATGCATATTCAAACATTCTTATTAACAAAAATTTTGATTACAATCGGTCGACAACATCTGGGCTTACAGATTCAGCTCATAGGCTTGATACAACATGCTCAAATACAATATTCCTACATGCTCCTTAATGCGAGCTGAAATCAAACATCTCAAACCTAATATTTGTCTAACTACCTTTCTAATGATCTATTACAATGATTTATATCACATTTTGAGATCTAGAATCATCTGTGTCGACCAAAGATTATTACAATCTCCAATGAAAGAAAATGTAACGTTTGCATGAATAGGTCAGCCTCAAATTTGAATTACTCCTCGGTGAATGCATAGGATGAAGTGTGGACCCATAATTAATGTTGGAGACACTCCATGGAACAATTTGAAACACACTGTAAGGATCTGCAAGTTACGGTAAAGATCCACAAGTGATCAAACTAGTCGTTAGGCTTGAAAACTATTCCCGTGTCAATTCAAGAAACTACCAATAAATTCGGAAGTGATAACTTGTCAGAAAAAGATCCAATCATGCTCAAATATTGGAATAAGGAAAATGAACATGTCCATGATGTAAACATAGATCCATAGGGTCCAGTGAGAAAATTTGATGAAACACTGAATTTACTAACTTGAACTGAACCAGAATTGAAACAAGAACAACTGAAATGAAAATATTTTTGGTTGATGCAAGATCTCCAAGAAACCAGGATGCTCCTGCATCAAACATCTAGGGTTATTTAAAAGTGAGTCTCTCACTTTGCTAGGGCTAAATGAAAACCAAAATGGTCTACCTCAGCCTGAGAAATCCAAGAAGAATCCTCCACTGGTCTGCCTTTCCACTTCACAAGATATTCTTTGCACTATCTTCCACGAGTTTTCCTCCCATCTCTGATATCTAGAATCTCTTCAATCTCATCTGATTCTCCAACTTTTCTTTAGTATCTTCACTGAATTCTACTTCATGGTACTGATATATATCAACAATGCTAAATATAGGTGATATACCTATGTCATCCGGTAACTCCACTTCATATGCATTTCCTGAATCAAATCTCTTCAAAATCCTACAAGGTCCAAACTTCCTCATCTTGAGCTTATTGTATGTTCCAATGGGAAATATTTCCTTCCTGAAATACACCATCATTTCATCTCCAACTTCAAACTCCTTATGTCTCCTCTTTTCATCTGCTTTCTCCTTATACTTCTGGTTCATATCTTACAATTGCTCCTTCACTTGAGTATGCACTTTCTTCATATGTTTTGAAAATTCCTCTACTTCTACACTCCTTTTATCTTCCTTACTAATGTCTCTCAACTTTGATATACCTCTAGGATGAACTCTAGTAACAATCTCAAAAGGTGTCTTTCTGGTACTCCTGTTCACTGAATTATTGTAAGCAAACTTTGCTTGTGCAAGAACTAAATCCCAACTTCTGGTCTTTTCTCCAACCAAGCATCTCAGCAAATTCCTCAAAATCTTGTTTACTACCTCTATCTATCCATCAGTTTGTGGATGAAAATTAGAACTGAACTTCAAATCTATCTTTAACTTCTTCCATATTGTCCTCCAAATGTAACTAACAAACTTTGTATCTCTATCTAAATCAATACTCCTAGGTAATCCATGCAATCTGACCACTTCCTTGAAAAATTTTTTTGCTACATGTACTACATCTGCTCTCTTCTTACAAGGTATGAAATGTGCCATTTTAGAAAATCTATCCCCCACCACAAATATAGAATCATTACCTATTTGTGTCTTCGAAAAACCAAGTATGAAATCCATGCTTATATCCTCCCAAGGTCTCTCCAGAACTGTCAAAGGCTTATACAATCCAACATTCTGACTACTCCCTTTTGCAACTTGACAAACTCTACAACTCTGCACAAATTTCCTAACATCCTTATGAATCTGTGGGCAAAAGTAATTCTCACTCACCAGTGCTACTGTCTTATCAATTCCAAAGTGTCCTGACAATCCTCCACTATGCTTTCCTCTCACCAAGTTATCCCTCATAGAACTATGGGGTACACATAATTGATTCCCTCTAAACAACATATTTGTTGTGTGGTCTCACAACACGCCCCAGGACTGAAAAGACTTTAGGACCCAAGTGAAAAATATAACTCTTATGGCAGGAGCTAACTAATTGGAAGATCACTGGAAGTGAAGAAAGGAATAGGAATCTTTCATAAAAGAAACTACTTTGTATTGTAAGTGTTTCGTGCACCGGGTACCAGAAACATAGAAAAGGTGAAAGGTAATGTGAAGTTAAAGTGAAAGGCTCCAGTTCAGTAAGCCTGAGTCCGGTAGGAAGGAGTTTGGTATAACCAAGGTTTGAGAAAGTAAGTGGGTAAAGTTCAATACCGGGTACTAGGTACTGAGTTGCAATGTGAAATAAAATGTTAAAATTTTTGTAACTAAGGGGAATTCTTAGGTTAGCAAATTAGTAGCTAAATAAATCAAAACCCAAAGTAATAATGAAGCACAAAGGAGGAAATAACATGAAAACAAGAAAGATATCACCTTAAGTCTTCAACCTCCATGATTGACCTCCATTACACCTTCTCTATTTGTTGCAATATGAGTTTGCCCTCCGATTTTGAGTGAGCAATATGTGACAATGCCAAGACCAAAGGAAAATGTTGAAGGATTTTATATGAAATGCAATACTATGCAACTATGAAACTAGTAAGCAACTATGAACTATGACTAAAATATGCTAAAATTCCAAAATGCTAAGATGCCAAGAGTGCCTTAGATAAGATTGCATGAAATGTAGATAGCATGAGGTGACAAAATGAGAGAAAAATTGCCATTTTATAGAGAATGCAATTTTGGATGAATGGCCAAGATTAAAGATTGACAAGTGCCCTAGAATCAATGGACAAGACTCAATATGACAACCCACAATTAGGGTTAGGGAAACATTAGGTCAAATTTGAAATGAGTGGAGAAGACTCAATTTGATAAAATCAAATGAAGGGTTGACAATGCATGTGAGAAGGAGATACAATTGACACAGAAAAAGAGAGTTGTAAAATCAAATAATATTAGAAATTATTTAATTAAAGAGGGAAAGTTGTTATTTTGAATTAAACATTAATTTAATTCAAAAGGGTGGGGCCATGTGACAGTAAATAACTAAATTAAATTATTTACTTGGAGAGAAATTAGAAAGTGGGACAATTTAAATAAATGATTTTATTTAAATTTAGAGGAAAAGTCAAATAAGACAATTAAATAATTAGGGATAATTATTTAATTAGGAATGAAATGGAGAAGGTGACCAATAATTAAATAAATTAAGAAATTTATTTAATTATGAGAAGACGTTAGACATTAATGATGTATTTAAATAAATAAATAAATTTTACTTATTTAAATAATCAGAAAGAATTAAGCGACAAGGATAATTAAATAAATTTATGAATTTATTTAATTATGGAAAGACTTTAGACAATTAATGACGTATTTAAATAAATAAATAAAATTTATTTATTTAAATAATCAAGAAGAATAAAGACATGAATTATTTAATTAATAGTCAAAAGTGGACCAAGGGCATAATTAAAATGTTTAAATTATGCTAGGAAGAAGATGGTGACAATAGAGCTTGCAGGCCTAGGTCATTTTTATGTGTCTATATTTTGCACCTCTTTGTCATAATGCAGTTTGTCGCATTGTGACAAAAAAAAATTAGTCAGAAACATGCCCCAGCGAAGGTACGAAGTATCTCTACCCCCTCGGGAAAATTTTCAAATGTTGGTCTGGTGATAGAAAAATTTGGAAAGTGTCTCAACAAGTTAATTTGATGATCAGAAAATCAACGACACAAGCAGTTTTAGATTTTGACATGTTTAAGCGGTCAACGGGCCAGTCAAAGGTGGTCAAAAGAGCCTCCAATAATAAAAAGTTTGAAAAATCCCATTTTGACCCTATAAATAGGTTGAAAATAGGGTAAAAGTCAATTTATTTTCACATTCACTATAGTAAATTTGGAGAGCCCAGAGCGAGGAGAGAACACACGAGGATGGTGATCCCAGTCACAGAGCATCGTGGCTATATTGTCAGGAAATTCCAACGGCTAGAGGGCGCGGACCCACCAGTGAGTACCTTGAACCCACTTTGTCATTTTATCATTTTGCACGCATTTCTAGGGTTTTAGGGTAGTTCAGTGAATGCACCACGACACATATGTGTTCACATAAGCTGCATTTGAGCTCATGTGTCGATGCATTTGATGCATCACAATGCAAATTCCAAGGGTCTATAGGGTGGGTCCATTAGGTGCAACGCATTTGCAGAAAATCAAGCCGCATTCGCCAAATCACGTCGCAAATGATAGGCGCAATGCCACATTTGAAATATTGCAATGCAAATGTGTACGTGGGTGACACATTTGCTTTACAATGAAACATTTGACTATGGAGCAACACAATTGACTAAGGATGATGCATTTGTGATGCCAAATGACACAAGTGACATAGTGCGATACAAGTGATGTACGAAACGACACAAACGCCAGACCACAACACAAACGAAGTCAACACGTTGCATTCGAATTTGACCATGGTTGACCAGGGTTGAATTAGCTTTAGAATTAATTTTTTGGTCATGTTTAGCTGGATAGATGGTAATAATGATTTGAAATAAAATGCTAACTCCCATTTGTGCTTGTGTAGAAATGACTAGTGTCAATTTACACTCGGGAGTTTAGACCATCAACATAAGCATTTTGAGATCAGTTGATAGAATGAGAGTGGAGGTGACTGACGTGACTCTGTTTATACTACGTCACCTATATTCCCATTATTTAGGATAATAGGGGACTGTTGACAGCATTAGCTGAGTGATGGCACTCTGAGACTTGTTCTTTCCATCTGTCGACAAGAGAGGCGGCGATCACCTTGGAGGATGTGTACCGTATTTTGCATATTCTGATCAAAGGAGAGCAGGTCATGTGTGATCCTCAGCGAGGGGTGTAGGCCATGATAAGGTGGATGACAGCACAGGCCTTGGTATGGATGGTTACGAGATTCAGTGGGAGTGCCTTGCAGAGCACTACCCATGGTGGGATGCCATGTTGTGCACATTGATTGTCAGGGTCTTGATACTAGATCATCAAGGACATGGATTCCTGATTGGATGGGGTGATGTACTAGTCCAGATGTGATGTGACAGAGTTGTCTTTGCATGGGGGCCTTGTCTTTTGGGCATGTTATACCATCAGTTACACGAGGTAGCCTACAGAGTTGGGAGCAGTATCAGTTGTGGTATGACTCTACTGATGATTTGGGTGTGGGAGCATATCACCATCTTTTGGCCACCTATTCAGAGGCAACAACTAGCAGATGGGATGTCGTACGTGTATCTATATACAGGAGCCTTATAGTAGACCAAGGTTGGAGAGACTGGCTACTAGAGGCACAAGATTGACACGATGATAGCAATTGTGTGGAGTCCATATAGAGATTGTGCGCCATGGGTTGATGAGGGAGACCAATTTCCCTTCTGTAGATAGTTTAGGTATCTGATTGGTCGCACGATTTCTTCAACAGTTTGGTGAGTAGTAGTGTGTGTCGATGGGTACATCTGAGTACGTGAGGACATCGTGAGAGTCCAGTTGCGGTTCGACTATATTAGTGTCATTTTCTTAGCAATAGATTGATGGATTAGTGGCACAACCATGGGGATGGAGTGGAGGAGTGGCCAATCTAGGGACGACTCCAGATTATGACTTGTGGTGGAAGACCCATAGACCGATCTTGTTGACTGATCATGATGCACCTACACCTGTGGACCGGAGATCTATTATCTTGAGGGTACAATGAGGATGGTGGAGAGGGAGGGGGAGAGGTAGAGATGGAGGGATAGGAGATGGCAAGAGAGGTGTTCGGGATGACAGGGGAGATGATGGTGGTGATGGTGGTGGTGGTAGGCAGAGGAGGAGAGGATGGGACAAAGGGAGATAGTCGAGGAGAGTCATACAACATGTAGAGAGAGAAACACTAGATGTTATCCCCAAGGTACCAGAGGAGGAGGGGAGAGATGAGGGGCCAATATAGGAGGAGGCCAGACAGGAGGAGGAGGGGAGGTAGGAGGTAGAGAGGTGGCCAGAGGGAGAGGGGTGACAGGAGGAGGAGGCCCTTGAGGTCGAAGGAGGAGAAGAGGGAGTCATTGGGGGGTGAGGAGGATACAAGTGATGAGGAGGATGTGGATATTGGAGAGGAGATGGATGAGGAAAAGCAACAACTTCATGAGCAGACGATCGATGGGGATCCAAAGATAGCCAGTAGGCCACTACTACCACAGGATGCCACTGTAGATTAGCGTCTAGCAGACATGCAAAGGATGCTTGACAAGAGCACAACATAGGTTAAGGCCCTATAGGCAGAGCTAGAGGTTATCAAGCTGGAGAGGGATCAGGCAGTGATCCAACAAAAGGAGTCAGTGAGATGGTGCATGAAGTTTGCAAAGTTGTGCTCAGGACCATCAGGGGAGTTGGTGAGAGAGATAACCATAGTTAGTGACAGTTTGTGGTGATATCAGTTATTATACGAGCAAGTTGGGCCACCTGAGAGACGAGATCCTACTCTAACATGGTCTCAGACGAGGAAAAGCAGTGGTACTAGGACATGGAGCGGCAGTAGTAGCAAGACAGAGAGAAGCAGTCGTAGTGAGAGTAGTGTGGGTGGCTCGGTGGCTCGATTTCCTTGGGACATTCATCAGGTCACCACTCTCACCACAATCACAGGCATTATTCTAGCCACAAGTCAAGTCATAGACATGGGTCATTAGGGTTAGGGCACAGATCAACACATAGTCAGCCTCTGAATCCATCAGCCTCGCAGACTCATGTCAGCATATCCTCACAGCCTCAGGTTACCATTGAGATGATGCCATCAGTGTCAGTTCCATTAGCCTCATAGACACAGGCTACTATGGCTTCACAAATTATGTCAATGCCAGCAACAGGTCACCAGTCACCACACTCTTCTCCACAAGGGGATGAGGAGAGCGTAGCATAGGGAATTTGACATTGTTCTCTTATCATTATGTTTCAAACATTCATTGTTATGACACTTTATATATTGACTATCGAGCCTATGAGCTCCATTTTTTGGATATCTCATGACTCTATCCTGTGACATTATATATTTTTTGAGATTATATATGCGATGTAGTTTTGGCATGGCCTATATGATTTATGTTATGTGATGATGCATTATGTGTTGACTATGTTTATGATGATGCAGTTATGATGACCATATGATTCCTATGTGATTTATGCATTTATGATTTATATGATGATGTCTTTTGTATGCCATGCCATGTATTCATTTATGACATCTACTTATGATGAGATGCCCTGATGATGTGATGGTTATTTATATTTATGCTGATATGCCATGACGATGTTATGTTCTAATGACGATGACATGGATGCATAATGTATGATTGTAATGGATGCCATGTTTATAATTATGAATTTTGATGCATGACTATATATGTATGGACAATGCGATCTTATGATGTGTCTTACATGTTTTAATGATATGGATGATGTAAGTAGTGACCTAATGCGATGCCTATATGATCATGTGTGCACTTATGTTTTTGTATGTCACAAGATATCATCATGAGACAGATGAGATGAAATGATGAGACATAAGGAGATGAATGTTAGCACGGAGACCAAATCCTTCAACATGTTACCACGAGACATAACAATTATTGCTCTTAATTATCATTGGGTGGATTATTTTAATGGCTCAAAAACACCATGATATGACATAGATGAAGGTGTTCAAGGTCATACCATTACATAAGACAAGAAGTCATAGACAAGAATGATTATGACTCATACTAAGAGCACAATTTCCCTAGTCTTTTTGTCACAACCAACCACAAGCATAAGATAGACAAGAAAGACAAGTCATGAAACATCGTTGCTCCTCTAAATCCTATTACCAGGACATCCTCGAGGAACTAGCAACATGACTACTTGAAAAAGACAAGACAAGCCCATTGTGAATCCTTAATCCAAATACCTGATAAAACACAACAAATGAATACATTAGGAGATCAAATGCAAGTAAGAACAAGGATTCCCCATGAAACCCATTAACAAAACTCAAAATAGGAATGAAGAGAAGAAAACAATGAAAGAACAAGTAGATTAAATACTATTGAAAGCAATGCAAACTCTTGATCCCATGAGGGAATTGGTGTCAATTTGATGTGAAAATTGGCCCTTTCCCAACTCCAATGCTAGCTTTGATGATTTGATGAAGATTGTGATCCACTTTGATGAAGATTGATGAATGCTCCAAGCTAAAATCTGCAAAAACCTAGCTATGATTCAATGAGATGGATGAAAATTGCTATGAATTTGAGTATAGTAAGTTTACTCAATTTGTGGATGATGAGATGAGGAGATTAACCTCTTATTTATAGATTGATAAGTTGAAAGCATGCCCAAAATAGAACAATGTGGGACTAAGAATGAGCCAATGACAAAATGCCACTTGTCAACTTGTGAATGGATGGAGGATGTGCAAGTTTTGAAGAATGTACAAAGAGGGGGGAGATTCAAATTCAAAATATGGCTTGAAGGATGAGGTGAAAAGTGAAGTTAATGTCACATGGCTCAAGAAAATGACTTGTAAGAGATGTTAAATGCCATGTTGGAAGGGACAAGTCCTTTTGGGGGGAGATTTCAAATTTGAGGAATATTCCCACTTGGATGCCTTTTTTGAATGGAAATAGGTGATTTATAAATAAATTAAATTGATTTTCATGTGAAAGTTGCAAAATCTAGAGGATTTGAGTGATTAGGATTAACATTGATCATGATTTGATTAATTTAAATGATGTTAGTTGATTTGACAATTTTGACTTAGATTTTAGGATTTAAATAACTCAAAATGAGAAAAGAATGATTTAGACTTAGTTAAATAAATATTTTTGATTTATTTAACCAAAGGGGGTGATGTTAGATTAAATTAGATAAATGTTTGATTTATTTAATTTGATGAACTTTAGAGATTTAATCAAATAATATGGATTATTTAATTAACTCAAAGATATGAAGATGAAGTGACCTAGCTAATTACACAGAGATGATTTAATTAAATTGAGGGATTTATTTAATTAAAAGGGGAATTATAATGACTTTAATCAAATAAGGCTATTCGATTAAATGGTTAGACAGAGGGATAATTTAGGATGAAGCGATGTTAGTAAATCAGGATCGAGTGTGCTATATTAATTTGTATATTTTTGATGTCTACACCCATCATCATGATACATCGTTGCTTCTCTAAATCCTGTTCTCAGAACATCGTTAAGAAACTAGTAGGATGATGAAAGATCCAAGGACCAATGCCAATATAATGTTTGTCAAGTGTTTGCCAAGTGTGTCTGAATGTCAAGTGTTTTAATGTGAAGATGTCGGGTTTGATAGTGTTGAATGCCAAAGGTGTCATGTTTGACAATGTCTAAGTGTTGAATGCCAAAGTTTTCCAAATTTAGGAAAGACACATCCTGAATAATGTCAATGTCAAGAGGATTGATCCTCGAATGTCAAGAGAATCCCTCAAAATGCCAGATGACGGTGACAATACCCAGGAAGGACACATCCTAAGGTATAGATAAATGACAAAGAAAATCCTTCAGAAGGACACATCTGAAGAAAGACCAAGAGTTGACTGGTTGACTGGTTGTGACAATTTGACTTGTTTTGACTGAGTTTGATTGAAGTTGACTGAGTTTGAATTTTGTTGACAGAATTGACTACATGTCGATGTCGACATGCTGATAGAATTTGACATGTTGATTAAATAATTTCTAGAGTTTTATCTAGGATTTTTTCTATTTTGAAATGACTTGTTTGACTTGAATACTTTTGTCATGTGTGCTAGTGCAGTGTCATGAACCCTAATGGAATGACCTAGTGTGACCTCGGGGACTCATCAAAAGATAGCCTTGCCTACGTCATACACTCAGAGACCTCATAGTTTGACACGACCAATGACTTTGTCATAATGACCAAAGATTGAGTCATAATTTTTATTTTGATAAACCTAAAACGACTAACCTAATGTCTCAGGGGCCCCAAAGATGAGCCTTTCCTACATAGCAAATGCGTAGAGACAACATAGTCTGACAAAGGATAGAGACTAACTGACATGACTGACTTGAAAAAATACAACTTTGTTTTTGTGCTTTTGAGATATTTTGATTTTTTTGGATTTCTTTAGGACATTTTTCAATTTTTAGGTCTTTTTTTTAAGGACATTTTTTGATTTTTATGTCTTTTTTTAGGAAATTTTTTGATTTTTAGGTCTTTTCTCAAGATATTTTTTTATTTTTAGGTCTTTTTTTAGGACATTTTTCAGTTGGCAGAACCATATGCGATGCCCACTACAGTCGAATGATGAGAAAATTCCCCTATTCAGGTCCCAGACTATTTAAGTTTGAAGGATGTGTAAAAGGGCGTGTTTGGGGTGACAAATGGATGATATGCAGGACTTGATTTCAACCATTGTGAGCCATGAAAGGAATGGAAGGGCTTTGTGATGGGGGCATCAAGATGGTGTCTGGAAGTAGGATGGATATTTATTATGGACTAAGGTAGATATAGTGACAGTAGATGGCAAAGCAAAAACCAACTACGCATGGTGCTTGTTTGTCAGGTTTTCACCATGGTACTTATCCAAAGCGCCTATCTACCAGGTTTTCACTGTTGTACAAATTATTTCTCTGTACTATTTTTATCATTTTTTCATTTTTTTGGTGTCACCAAGATGCCTGTTTGCCAGGTTTTCATCAGGGTGATGATTTTTTTTTCAATTTTTTTGTATTTTTAAGGTTTTTAGCCTGACTTTCTGATGCTATGCATAGAACTTTCGAAGATGTAGACTGATGATAGGCTCTGTCAATTGTTCACCGTCTGGAGTAGCTAGATGATATGCTCTACAACCAAAAGAGGATGTGATGATGTATGGACCCAACCAATTGGGCTTGAACTTGCCAAGTTTTTTTCTATCAGGTTGATTTTTAGGATTTTACATGAGGACCAAGTCACCAATGTAAAACTTTCTGACCATGACTCTTTTGTTGTAACTGCGACATAGCCGATTCTGATATGCTTGTAAATGATTCGAGGCATTGGGTTGATGTTTCTCTAACATTTCTAATTCATGTAGTCATGACTATCTATACTCATCATCAATTAGACCCTTCAAGGAGACTCATAAGGATGGAATTTCAACCTTGATGGGAAAGATGGCTTCGGCTCCAAAGACTAATGAAAATGGCATGGCTCCTGTAGGCGTAAAAATGATAGTACGGTAAGCCCATAGAGCAGGGTTAAGTTGAATGTGCCAGTCACGACCAACATAATTGACTGCATTCTTAAGAATTTTGATTATGGTTTTATTGGATGCCTCAGCTTGACTGTTTCCTTGTGGATAATATGGTCTGGAGAAATGATGTTGGATATGGAATCATTCACATAACTCATGAACATCTTGATTTTTGAAAGGACGCTCATTGTCTGTGATGATGGAATGGGGTACACCATACCAAAAAATGATGTAGTTGAGGATGAATTTAGAAATTTGTTTATTGGTTATGTATGTAAGGGGGATGGCTTCGATCCACTTAGTAAAGTACTCAATGGGCATCATAATGAATATGTGGATGTTGGAAGAGGTAGGATGGATTTTTCCCATGAGGTCGAGTCCCCATTGTGTGAAGGGCCATGGAGAAGTAATCAGCCAAAGTTCCTGTGCTGGTGTATAAATCAAATCACTATGTATCTGACATTGGTGACATGTCCTGACAAAATCAAGTGCATGTTTTTCTATTGTTAGCCAGTAATACCCAAGTCTCATTATCTTCTTGGCTAAAATAGGACCACTTGAATGAGGCTTGAATATACCCTCATGTACCTTGCGTAAGGTCGTTCGTGCTTCATCAGTGTCGAGACATCAAAGAAGGGTATTGTCAAAGCTTTGGCGGTATAGGGTGTCGTTGATGATGGTGTATTGGGCAACTTTGCAGATGAAGGAATTTCGTTGGTTGTTGAAGAGGTTCAGGGGAAGGGTTTGGGATTTTAGATAGTCATAGATGTCTTGATACCATGAAGAATTGGGACCAGCAAGCTCACAAACCATCTATGATTTTGGAATGTCATATGCAAAAACCAAGAGTTGCTCTACTAGGAACTCAAATTGAGGCACATTTCCTGGAATGTCTAGGAGAGACCCGCTTGTAGCCATTGCATCTATTTCCTTGTTATGTGCCCTAGGAATCTGTTCGAAAGCAAGTAGTTGAAAATATGTCTGAAATCTATCAACCATCTGTTTGTAAGGCATCAATTTTTCATCCTTGGTGTTGTATTCATCGTTGACTTGGTTAATAACCAGCTGAGAATCCCTGAAGACATGTAGATTTTTGGTTTTCCATTTTATGGCCATTCTAAGTCCTATGACAAGTGCCTCATATTCTGCAACATTATTTGTATAAGGAAAAGCAATGCAAAATGACTTGGGAATGGAGTCACCTTGTGGTGTGATAAAGAGTATGCCTGCTCTCGAGCCATGACTAGTATGAGATCCATCAAAGTATAGTTTCCAACATGACTTAGGCTCTATATGGAATATGGACTCATCTAGAACGTCTACCACCAATGGGTGATCACTTTGTACAGATACATCTGCCAGTTGATCTGCTATCACTTTTCCCTTTATAGTCTTTCGTTCTACATATTGGATGTCATACTCACTCAAAATCATGACCCATTTTGCCAGACGACCTATCAGTGTTGTGCGACTCAAGAGATATTTCAGGGGATCAATCTTTGCTACCAAACATGTCATGTGATTCAACATGTAGTGTCTTAGCTTTTGAGTTGTGAAGACAACTATTAGGAAAGCACACTCAATGGTTGTGTAATTTAGATCATATCTGACCAGTGTCTAACTGATGTAATATATGGCCCTTTCCTTCTCATCATGGTCATTTTGAGCCAATAATTCCCCTAGTGCTGAAGTTGTTACAAAAATATATAGAATCAAAGGTTTCCCTTCAATAGGTGGCATTAAAACAAGTGGTGACAATAGATAATCCTTTATTAGTTGAAAGGCCTCTTGACATTTATCTATCCACACAAAGGGGATACCCTTGCGTAGAAGATACTGAAATAGTTGACACTTGTCGACCAATTGTTCTATGAAGCATCAGATAGATTGCAACCTACCTTGCAATGTCTCCCATTCACTTATTCATTTTGTAGGAGGCATGTCTAATATGGCTTTCACTTTTGCAGGATCGACCTCAATGCCCCTTTGAGAAACTATGTATCCCAAAAGCTTCCTTGATGTCACATTGAAGACACATTTCTTGGGATTTAGGTAGACTTTGTACTCTTCTAGTCTCTTGAAGTTGTAGTCTAACACATTCAAATGGTCTTTTCATGTCAAATATTTTCCCAAGAGGTCATCCATGTAATCCTCCATTATCTTGTCCATCATGTTGTGAAATATTGTTGTCATAGCTCTTTGATATGCGGCACCTATGTTATTGATTCCAAAAGGCATGGCATTCCAACAGTATGTACCCTAAGGACATGTAAATGCCATTTTGTGTTGATCTTCAGTGGAAATACGAATTTGATTATAACCCAAGAAACTGTCCATGAGGGACAACATCTCGTATCCTACCGTGAGGCCAACTATGATATCTATGTTTAGCAATGGAAAGTCATCCTTTGGAGTTGCTTTTTTCAAGTCTCTAAAATCTATGCAAATGGGGATCTGACCATTTGGCTTTGTGACTAGTACAAGATTGGATATCCATTCAGCATAGTCAATAGACTATATGAATCCCACATCTAGCAATTTCTTAAGTTCTTCTTTGACTAACAGGGCGATTTGAGGATGCATTTTATGTAGCTTCTATGTTTTGGATCCAACCTAGACATATCAACATATGACAATGCAAAATTAATCTTACGCTCTGAAAGGAATCTATGGAATTCAGGTTTCTCTTCTTTTGTCAAGGATGCCGCAAAGAGGACAATTTTGGGATCTTCTATTGTAGATATGTTGACTTCCATAGTGTCCTCTATGACAATTGCCAATTGTAACTAAGGGTAAATTTAGGGTTAGATTAAAAGTTAGAAAATCAAAGAAGACAATAAACCCAAAGCAATTACAAAATACAAATGAAGTAAATGAAAGAACGATTATACCAGAAAACTGCTGATACCTCCATGATTCACTTTTGTAACACCTTCTAGCTTGCTAGCTGATGTGTTGCCCTCATATTTGACGTGTGAGCAATCTGAAAATACAAGTCTAAGTCCTACACCAAGCTTTGAAGGATTTGATCAATGCCTAAATGCTTAATGCCTATGACAATATAATTGAAATGCCTATGCCTAAATATGCCAAGACTAAATGAAGTAAGATGACAAATGCTGCAATGTCTAATGTGTAATATCTAATGTGTAATATCTAATGCGTAATGTATAAAAATATTTCCTAATGCAAAAATGAGAGGAAAATGGCATTTTATAGAAAATGCCATTTTGAACAGACGGATGAGATTGAATTCTGACATAGACCTAAAATGAGAGGACGAGATTAAACCTAAAAATCCCTAATTAGGGTTAGGGTAAAATCTTTAAGTGAGTGATCGAGATCTCATCTGAGAAAGTCAAATCAGTGGTGGAGAATAAATGAGGAAATTAATTCAAAAATAAAGATTTTTGAAAATGAAGAAGATAAAGACCAGACTGAAGATCAGATTTGGAAAGATCAAGAATTTTCCTGATCACTTGATTTCTGGAGGAAAGTTACCAATTTGGAATTAAACTAATTCCAAATGTGAATTTTGTGAAATAATAAATAATCAATTTTCAGATTATTTACCAAAATGAGCTGACAGTTAAGAAGGCGATGACATTTTAAATAATTTAATTTATTTAAAACAAGAGGAATATTAATTTTGACAATTAAATAATTAATGATAATTATTTAATTTAGAAGATAAGATTAATTAATTAAATAAATTAATCAATTCATTTAATTATGACAATTAGTGACATATTAAATAAATAAATAAAATTTATTTATTTAGTAATCAGGAAGAAATGAATGAAGAAAGGTAGTTAAATAAATTAATAAATTTATTTTATTAAGGGAAGACTTAGACAATTAATGATGTATTTAATAAATAAATAAAATTTATTTATTTAATAATCATGACGAATAAAAGGACACAAATTAATTAAATAATTATGAATTATTTAATCAATAGTCGAATGTGGACCAAGGACATAATTAAATGTCATAATTATGCTAGGACGAAAGTGGTAAAAATAGTGCTCACAGGCCTAGGTCATTTTTAGGTGTCTACATTTGCCCCTCTTTGTCATAATGTCACTTGTCGCATTGTGACAAAGAAGATAAGTCAAAAATATGCCCCAGTGCAAAATAAGATGAGGAAGAATGACGAGGAGGGTTATGGTATGCCCCCTCGAGAGGACAGACAGGTTCCAAGAACATGGGTGTGCTCTCGAAATTAATGAGAAGACTAGAATATGAAGAGACAAATCAATGTTAGTGCAAAAGATATGGATGATGATATGGATGCAATGCATATATGAGATGAGTGAGAGAAGATGACAAGACTAAAGAAGATGCATGTTAGTTCCTAGACCAAATCCTTCAAACCATTGCCATAGGACTTAAATATTTATTGCTCTTAATCATCATTGGGCAGTAAAATGACACAAATGGACAACAAACACCATGATATGACGTAGACCAAGGTGTGCAAGGTCATCCATTTTAAAAACAGATAGTCATAGACAAAGAATGTCCTAACTCATACTAAGGGTGAAGTTGCCCCAGTCTTTTTTTCAAGACAATCCACAGACAGCAGTCAAAGAAAATAAAATAGGCCAGGAGACGTCATCGCACGTCTAAATCCTTCATGGGACATCCTCGAGGTAGCTAGTAACATGACCACAAAGAAAAGATAGTAAAAAGATAAGACAAAATAGCTAAGATAGTCAAAAGATAAGACAAGATAGACCAGAAAGATTAACAACCATTTTATTTTGTTTTCCAATGTTTGTTTGCCAAAGATTGATTTCCTGTTGATTTGACAGTTTGGACAGTTTAAGGGTTTTGCCAATTTGACGGTGTTGACAGTTTGATGGGGCCTATTGTCAGGAAGGACACATCTTGAAAAGGCAAAGGACATTTTGACGAGGTCTAACTCCAAGAAGGACACATCTTGAAGAGGGCCAAAGAGTGACGAGATTGACATTGTTTTGATTAATATGTTTCGGCAAGTTGACTGATGTTGACTGTATGATTCATTGGACCATGCTGTCTGATTTTGACCAATTTTGACATTGACGTTTTGAATGACTATCTTGTGTCTGAGTTTGACTACGTCTGACTTATTTGACCGATGTGACAATTGTGACAAATGCCATGATTTTATTTGGACCAACCTAAAAGGATTGACCTAATGTCTCGGGGACTCATCGACTGATGGCCTTGCCTATGTAGCAAATGCGCAGAGACAACGTAGCTCGACAATGAAATGGACTGACTGACATGACTGACTTTGACTCCAGTTTTAGGATTTTGACATTGATTTGGATTTTTTTGTGTTTTTCTTCAGGATGTTTTATGATTTTTAGGTCTTTCTTCAGGACATTTTATGATGTTTTTGGTCTTTTTTCAGGATGTTTGTGATGTTTTTGTCTTTTTTCAGGACATTTTATGATGTTTTTGTCTTTTTTAGGACTTTTTTGATGTTTTTGTCTTTTTTTTTTAGGACTTTTTGCCAATGGTCGAAACCATGTGTGACATCCACTACAGTTGCATAATAAAAAATTTTCCCTCAGTCAGGTCCAAGACTTAGCCAACTTTAAGGAACATGGATGGGATGCTGCTGGTTTACTAGATGGACAGTCGTCAGGACTTGATGTCAATCGCTTATCAACCATGAAAGGAAGGGTATAATGTCATGTCGATTGGTGTGATAATGGAGTGAAATGTCTTTCATCCTAGGCCAAGGCGGACAAAGTGACAGTAGATGGCAGAGCAATGATTGATTATGCATGACACCTGTTTGCCAGGTTTTCACCATGGTACTTGTCCAAAGCGCCTGTCTGCTAGGTTTTCACTATTGAATGAATCATTTTTCTTTTTACTATTTTCATCCTTTTTCTTATCTTTTTGGTGTTGCCAAGATGCCTGTTTGCCAAGTTTTCATCAAGGCAACAATTTTTATCATTTTTCAATTTTTTTTTATATTTTATGGTTTTTAGCTCGATAATTTGATGCTATGCGTAGAACCTTCGGAGATGTGAACTGTTGATGGGCTCTGTCAGTTGTTCTTCATCTAGCATGGCCAGCTGATAAGCTCCAGAACCAAAAGAAGATATGATAATGCAGGGACCCAACCAGTTTGGTTCAAACTTTCCTGGCTTTTCTCTGTCAACTTCGTTCTTGGGGTTCTACATGAGAATTAGGTCGCCAATGTCAAATTTCTTGACCATAACCTTCTTATTGTAGCTGTGACATAGACGGTTCTGATATGCTTGAAGATGGTTTAGTGAATTTTGCCTTCTTTCTTCTAGCATTTCCAGCTCGTGCAAGCATGATTGTCTGTACTCCTCTTCATCAGTTAAACCCTTCAGGGAGACTCGTAACGAAGGAATTTCAACCTCAATGGGCAAGATGGCCTCAGCGCCAAAGACTAGGGAAAATGGAGTGGCTCCTGTAGGCGTATGAATGCTAGTTCGGTAAGCCCACAGAGTGGGGTTGAGTTGTATGTGCTAGTCACGACCAACATCATTGACAATCTTTTTAAGGATTTTGACAATGGTTTTATTTGATGCCTCAGCTTGACCGTTTCCTTGTGGGTAGTATAGAGATGAAAAATGGTGTTGGATATGAAATCGCTCACATAACTCATGAACATCTTGGTTTTTGAACGGATGTCCATTGTCAGTGATGATGGATTGCGAAAGGACATACCAGCAAATGATGTAGTTAAGAATGAACTTGGATATTTGCTTGCCGGTTATGCATGTCAAAGGGATGGCTTTGATCCAATTCGTAAAATACTCAGTGGCAGTGATGATAAATTTGTGGCCATTGGACGAGGTTGGATGAATCTTACCCACGAGGTCGAGTCCCCATTGAATGAAGGGCCAAGGAGAAGTGATCGGCCGAAGTTCTTGTGCTGGAGCATGGATCAAATCACTGTGAATCTGACATTTGTGACAAGTCTTGACATATTCTATTGCATCCTTTTCAATGGTCAGCCAATAATACCCAAGTCTCGTTACCTTCTTGGCTAGAGTAGGACCACTCGAATGAGACTCACATATACCATCATGTACTTCGCATAAGGTCGTATGTGCTTCGTTGGTGTCGACACATCTAAGGAGGGTGTCGTCAAAGCTATGACGGTAAAGGGTGTCACTGACGATGGCATGCCTTGCAGATTTTCGGATAAAGGATTTCCTTTGGTTATTGGATAGGTTCGATGGAAGGGTTTGGGATTTTAGGTAGTCATAGATATCCTCGTACCAGGGAGAGTCGGGACCAACAAGTTCACAAACCATTTATGACTCTAGAATGTCATAGCCAGGGACCAGTAATTGCTCTATTAGGAATTCCAGCTGAGGCAGATTGCTTGGTATGTCAAGGAGGGAGCCTATTGTAGCCATGGCATCCATTGCTTTGTTCTATGTTCTCAGAACTTTTTTGAAGGTTACCATATGAAAGTATGTTTGGAAACTGTCAACCATCCATTTGTAGGGCATCAACTTCTCGTCTTTTGTGTCATAGTTGTCATTAACCTGGTTGATGACAAGCTGAGAATCCCCATAGACATGTAGTGCGCTGATCTTCCATTTTATTGCCATTCTTAGTCCTGTAACTAATGCCTCATATTCTGCCACATTGTTTGTGCATGGGAAGGCAATGTAAAAAGACTTAGGAATGGAGTCTCCTTGCGGGGTGATGAAAAGGATTCCTACCCCCGAGCCATGATTTGTGTGTGATCCGTAAAAGTAGAGTTGCCAATGTGCCTTAGGTTACGTATGGAATATCACCTCATCTGGAAAATCTGCTACTAATGGGTGATCACTCTACATAGGTGCGTCCGCCAGCTGGTCTGCTATGACTTGGAATTTTATTGCCTTTCTTTCTACATACTGAATGTCATATTCACTCAGAATCATAACCCATTTTGCTAGCCGTCCTGTTAATGTTGCCCGACTTAGGAAATATTTCAGTGGGTCGATCTTTTCTACTAATTGTGTTTGATGAATCAACATGTAATGTCTTAGCTTTTGTGCTGCAAAGACCACAGCTAGGAAAGCTCGTTCAATTGGTGTGTAGTTTAGTTCATACTTGACCAATGTTCGACTGATGTAATATATAGCTCTTTCTTTTTTTTCTTGGTCGTTCTGTGCTAGTAATGCCCCCAGTGTTGAACTAGTTGTCGAGATGTACAGGATCAATGGCTTTCCGTGAATAAGAGGCATGAGGACTAGTGTTGACAGTAGGTAATCTTTGATTTGTTGAAAGGCTTCTTGACATCTATTTGTCCACACAAAGGGGATACCCTTGCGCAACAGATATTGGAATGGGTGACACTTGTCTTCCAATTGGGCTATGAAGCGCCTAATAGATTGTACCCTTCCTTGCAACGTTCTGAGTTCACTGATTCCTCTGGGAAGAGGCATGTCTATTATGGCTTTGACATTCATTGGATCAACCTCAATGCCTCTTCTAGAAACTATGTATCCCTAGAGTTTACCCGATGTGACACCGAAGGCACATTTCTTAGGATTTAGCCAGACTTTGTACTCTTCAACTCTCTTGAAAATTGTATCCAGCACCTTCAGATGATCTTTCCTGGTTACTAATTTGGCCAGTAGGTCATTTACATAATCTTCCATTATTTATGCATGATGTCATGGAAGATCGTGGTCATAGCCCTTTGATATGTGGCACCTGCATTTTTGAGATTGAATGGCATGACATTCCAACAATATGTACCCCATGGGCAAGTAAATGCCATCTTGTGCTAGTCTTCGGGGGCAATACGAATCTGATTATAGCTGGAGAAACCATCCATGAGGGATAGCATCTCATATCCTGCTGTGAGGTCAACAATGATCTCAATGTTCGGCAAAGGAAAGTCATCTTTTGGGCATGCTTTATTTAGGTCTCTAAAATCCGTACAGACGCGGATTAGCCCATTTGGCTTTGTTACTGGCACCAAGTTAGATATCCATTCGGCGTAGTCAATATACCGTATGAATCCAATGTCTAGCAATTTCTTTAACTCAGCCTTGACCAATAGAGCAACTCAAGGGTGCATTTTGCGTAACTTCTGCTTGACTAGTTTGGCATTAGGTAATAGTGGCAGATGGTGCAGAACCAGTTCTGGGTCCAATCCTAGCATGTTAGCATAGGACCATGTGAAGTTGATTTTACGTTCTGCAAAGAATTTATGAAATTTTGATCTCTCCTCTTTAGTCAATGATGCCACAAAGAGGACCATCTTGGGATCTTTTGCAATTGCTATGTTGTCTTCTATTGTGTCTTTGATAAGCATAGCTGAATTCTCTTGTTGCACAGGAAGAAATTCCAGTCCTCCATCCTTGGGCACCTCAGAGAGGTTTTCACCTGTAGATACGTCCTTTGTTTTTACTATTTTATCGTCAAAAGGTGCCTTTCGGTTTTCACCTAGAGACGTTTCATTTTTTATTTTATTTTTATTTTTACTTTTGTGACTGGAGGACGGAGCAGTCTCGCCAAAGTATTTTGTGCAATCTAAATCAATGGTGAATCCTAACTTGTGGTCCCCACTGGGTATTCCTTCACGTAATCCCATAAATTATGCAATTGCCTCATCATTCTGAAATGTGTCCAGGACTGGCGAGCCTTGTTGGTCCCAATTGACTAGCTTAGGATAAACTAAGGAAATGCCATCGTCAATATTGGCGAATTGAGGTGAGGATGCAGAAAGCATGCAGACTGATTCAGTGATGTTGTAGATGAGATTATCATCCTCCAACTCCACATCGAACTCTATCCAATATTCCCCTTCACTAGTGTTATATTCGTTGTCAAAATAAGGGGTGAAGGCCTTAGAGTCCTGGTTGTTAGTGTCGTCTGATACTTTAGATGGATTGGACTGAAGGGGTTCGGATGGTGGGTCTTGTATGTCATGGGACTTTGACTATTTGGTGCCTATTCAATTTTAAATGTTTGCAAAAATCTTTGTTCAGAGGTCAGTTCCCCTAGTTCGACAAACAAATCATCAAGGCAGCAGTCACTTAAGGATTGTTCCAAGCCAAATTCCCACTCGTGAGAGTCAATTTCGGTGAGGGTTTCCTTAGTGGTCTCGACACTTTTTGAAGCATGTACTCGCTCACTCGAAAGTCCAATGGTACGTCGATCGTCATTGTCAGGCGATCCAAACCCTAATCCAAGATACTTTGGAATTTGAAAAGTTTCTATGGGCTCCCTTCGGCCAATTTTATTTCTTCATAGGCCACTAGTACCATCGTAGCCTTTAGCCTTCATTATGTCATAGCCCTTGCCATATTTTGAACTGGTAATGGGGGTAGTGCAATAGTATCCTTATAGATCCATCCTGTGATGTCAACAAGGTCTTCATTACTTATGTCTCCCCACTTGATAAAAACTGTTTTCGGTGGAACTTTGAAAGTTTCCTTGGGTTCCATTCTGAAACATGGCCGACCATATACCTTTGGAGACTTGGGTATTGTTGTTATCTTCTTTGAGTTCACCAATGTAACTGAGGGTAAATTTAGGGTTAGATTAAAAGTTAGCAAATCAAAGAAGACAATAAACCCAAAGCAATTACAAAATACAAAGGAAGTAAATGAAAGAATGATTATACCAGAAAACCACTGATACCTCCATGATTCACTTTTGTAACACCTTCTAGCTTGCTGGCTGATGTGTTGCCCTCAGATTTGACATGAGAGCAATCTGAAAATACAAGTCTAAGTCCTACACCAAGCTTTGAAGGATTTGATCAATGCCTAAATGCCTAATGCCTATGACAATATAATTGAAATGCCTATGCCTAAATATGCCAAGACTAAATGAAGTAAGATGACAAATGCTACAAGTCTAATGTGTAATATCTAATGCGTAATGTATAAAAATATTGCCTAATGCAAAAATGAGAGGAAAAGGGAATTTTATAGAAAATGACATTTTGAACGAACGGATGAGATTGACTTCTGACGTAGACCTAAAATGAGAGGACGAGATTAAACTTGACAATCCCTAATTAGGGTTAGGGTAAAATCCTTAAGTGCGTGATTGAGATCTCATCTGAGAAAGTCAAATTGGCAGTGGAGAATAAATTAGGAAATTAATTCAAAAATAAAGATTTTCAAAAATGAAGAAGATAAAGACCAAACTGAAGATCCATTTTGGAAGGACCAAGAACCTGCCCGATCACCCGACTTCCAGAGGAAAGTTACCAATTTGGAATTAAATTAATTCCAAATGTGAACTTTTGTGAAATAATAAATAATTGATCAAATGTGACTAATTGTGAATTAGGCATTGCAAATTTAATCGTGGAAGGACTGATTACATTTGATTACCTAAGGGTTCCTTTGTCTTCATTGATTTGTTAACACACCTAATCTTTGGGTTTCTTTGTCTTTATTGATTTGCTAACCTCTAATCTAACCCTAAAAATAACCCTCAGTTACATTGGTGAACCCGACATTCTGTAGAAATTTTTTTGTGTTTTTCTTGTTTGTTTTCACTGTTTTGTAGTTACAGCCAAGAAGTCATACAAAATCCAATCACATTAGAAATAATTGATCAAATCTTACGCGACCCTCAAAAGACTAATTTACATTACACCTTTGTGACGTAAGCAAAATCCGTCATACACCTTACCAATGACAATATTTACATTACTATACAAAGGCCATTGAAAAAGTTTTAAAATATTTTATTCGTCCATTTTTCTGTGCTCAAAAGAAGGTGATGGGATTTTGTATGACTTCTTGGCTGTAACTGCAAAACAGTGAAAACAAACAAGAAAAAAACATTTTTTTTTCTACAGAATGTCGGGTTCACCAATGTAACTGAGGGTTATTTTTAGGGTTAGATTAGAGGTTAGGAAATCAATAAAGACAAAGAAACCCAAAGATTAGGTGTGTTAACAAATCAATGAAGACAAAGAAACCCTTAGGTAATCAAATGTAGTCAGTCCTTCCACGATTAAATGTGCAATGACTAATTCCAAATTAGTCACATTTGATTAATTGATCAATGCCTAAATGTTTTGATGAAATTTTGAAGGATTTTATCAATGCCTAAATGCCTAAATACCTAATTCCTAAGGATTTATCTTCTTCGGGTTCACTAATGTAACTGAGGGTAAATTTAGGGTTAGATTAAAAGTTAGCAAATCAAAGAAGACAATAAACCCAAAGCAATTACAAAATACAAAGGAAGTAAATGAAAGAACAATTATACCAGAAAACTGCTGATACCTCCATGATTCACTTTTGTAACACCTTCTAGCTTGCTGGCTGATGTGTTGCCCTCAGATTTGACGTGCGAGCAATTTGAAAATACAAGTCTAAGTCCTACACCAAGTTTTGAAGGATTTGATCAATGCCTAAATGCCTAATGCCTAAATATGCCAAGACTAAATGAAGTAAGATGACAAATGCTGCAATGTCTAATGCGTAATGTATAAAAATATTGCCTAATGTAAAAATGAGAGGAAAATGGCATTTTATAGAAAATGCCATTTTGAACGGACGGATGAGATTGACTTTTGACATAGACCTAAAATGAGAGAACAAGATTAAACCTGACAATCCCTAATTAGGGTTAGGGTAAAATCCTTAAGTGAGTGATCAAGATTTCATCTGAGAAAGTCAAATCAGCGGTGGAGAATAAATGAGGAAATTAATTCAAAAATAAAGATTTTCGAAAATGAAGAAGATAAAGACTGGACTAAAGATCAAATTTGGAAAGATCAAGAATCTGCCCAATCACTTGATTTCTAGAGGAAAGTTACCAATTTGGAATTAAACTAATTCCAAATGTGAATTTTGTGAAATAATAAATAATCAATTTTCAAATTATTTACCAAAATGAGCTGACAGTTAAGAATGCGATGACATTTTAAATAATTTAATTTATTTAAAACGAGACGAATATTAATTTTGACAATTAAATAATTAATGATAATTATTTAATTTAGAAGATAAGATTAATTAATTAAATAAATTAATCAATTCATTTAATTATGACAATTAGTGACATATTAAATAAATAAATAAAATTTATTTATTTAATAATCAGGAAGAAATGAATGAAGAGAGGTAGTTAAATAAATTAATAAATTAATTTAATTAAGGGAAGACTTAGACAATTAATGATGTATTTAATAAATAAATAAAATTTATTTATTTAATAATCATGATGAATAAAAGGACACGAATTAATTAAATAATTATGAATTATTTAATCAATAGTCGAATGTGGACCAAGGACATAATTAAATGTCATAATTATGCTAGGACGAAAGTGGTAAAAGTAGTGCTCACAGGCCTAGGTCATTTTTAGGTGTCTACACCAATATTTCTTTAGCCATGAGAAGAAAGCCCAGTCCTCCATCTTTGGGTGCCTCAAAGAGGTTTTCACCCACAGATACGTCCTTTATTTTTATTTTTTTATTGTCAGAAGGTTCCTTTTGGTTTTCACCTAAAGACGTGTCATTTTTTGTTTTATTTTTATTTTTAATTTTGTCACTAGAGGACGGAGCAGTCTCCCCAAAGTAAGCTGCACAATATAAGTCAATGGAAAATCCATCCTTGTGATTTCCACTTGGTATGCCCTCATGTAGTCCCATGAATTCTGCAATGGCTTCATCATTCTAAAATATGTCCATGACTAGCGGGCCTTGTTGATCCCAATCAATTAGTTATGGGTAGACTAAGGAGATACCATCATTAGTATTGGTGAATGGTAGGGAGGATGCATAAATCATGCAGAAAGATTAAGAGACATTGAAAATGAAGTTGTCATCATCCAATTCCCAATCGGACTCTATCCAATAATCTCCTTCACTTGATTCATACTCATTGTCAAAATAAGGGACAAAAGGACTATCATTGGGGTCAATAGTGTCATGTGGCAATTGGGATGAATCCAAATGATGGTCGTTATTGTTAGATGGTTGGGTAGATATGTCAGGGTTATGGCCAATAAGATTGGAAGATGATTCAGGTTTGTCATCATTCCTTGGGAAAAAGAGTCTATCCCAGTCTTCTCATTTCCTTGGGATCTTAGGATTGTCATTATTCGATGCTTGATCAATTTTAAACATTTGTCAAAATATTTGTTAAGAGGTAAGTTCTCAAGGTTCAAGGAACAATTCATCAAGACAATAGTCACTTAGGGATCGTTGGGAGCCAAATTCCCATTCATGGAAGTCAGTTTTGGTAAGGGATTCCTCAATAGTCTTGACACTTTTTGAGGAATTCATTCTCTCACTCAAAAGTCCATTGGTACGTCGATCATCATTTTTGAGTAGTCCATATCCTAGCCCAAGAATTTTTAGTCTACGGGGAGGCATGATGGGTTCACGCCTTCCAGTCTTATTTCTTCCAAGGCCAGTAGTTCCATCATAGCCTTTTTCCTTTATCATGTCATAGCCTTTTTCATATATTTGGATTGGTAAGGGAGGAAAGTTTTCCATTTCTTTGTAAATAAATCCTAATATATCCTCAATGTCTTCATTATTTATGTCTCCCCATTTTATGAAAAATTTTGTTAGTGGAACTTTAAAAATTTCTTTAGGTTCCATTCTAAAACAAGGCCGACCATAGACCTTAGGAGACTTGGGTATTTTTGTGATGCAATATGTTGTATTCAGTTTGAATTCTCCACAGCCTAGGTCATGGATCTTGACATTGAACTCATCCTTAGGAGGCAAGGAGGATGATGGCATGGCTGAAGATGTGGAAGGAGTGGACATGGACGAAGAGGCCAATGTGGAAGGGTCAATGAATTTGAAAGAATATGAACTAGGAACTTCTCGGTTGATGGGAACTTGATGTTTTGAAATACCCCTTAGATTGGTGCAATACTGAAACGGATTGGGGTCTCCATATGTGGTGATTTATGTGTCATCAAAAGGAAACTTCAAGCATTGGTGGTAGGTGGATGGAATAGCTTTGAGGGCATGAATCCAAGGTTGGCCAAACAAGATGTTATAGGGTAATTCAAGATCTAGGACTTGGCAAGTTGTTTCTACAATGATGGGACCAACTCTGATAGGAAGAGTGATAACACCTCGAGAGGAACATTCTTCATCATCATACACCTTTATGACTATTCTTTTTGTAGCATCTACGCAGGCATCAGAAAAGCCTAGAGCCTTAACCAACTTTAAGGAGGATATGTTCAATCTTGCTCCGCCATCTACTAAAACTCGCCTGACCTTATGCTTATGGATAAAGACTTCAATGTGTAATGCATCATTATGGTTGGACTTAGGTGACGAATAATCTTGATCAAAAAATGTTACATGATGGGGTGTAGTGAGGTATCCCACCATGGTTTCAAACTAGTTGACATCAATATCTTGAGGGACAAAGGACTCTTGCAAAGTTTTTTCAAGAATAGCCTCATGCGCGGGAGAAATGCGTAGCAATTCAAGTATGGAAATTTGAGCAGGTGTTTTTCCTAGCTAGTCAATAAGGTTAAACTCACTCTTAGGTTGTGACTACTTTGTGAATAAGCCTGATTGTGATTGTTTTGCGGATGGATCGGGCATTGTAACTTTTGGCTATCGAGGAGGAGGACCAACTATGGTGATTTTGTCGCTTCAAGTAGTGGCATTATATTGGGGTGCTCTTTTGATAGTGATGTATTGACATATTCATCATCAATTTGTGGTTAATAATAGTTCCTCCTGAATAATCAAATACGGTGTGGGTATAGTTGGAACGGTTATTATTTGTCTTAGGACCTGATGTTGAGGGGTTATTTGAACCATGGTCTTGCAGTGGGTTTTTGTGAATAGTATGATCTGCATTTGATGCAAATTATGGCCCACCAAATTCAATTGTGTGATTTTCAATGAGGTCTTTTACAATATTTCTTAGTTGTCGACAAGAGGATGTCTTATGTCCTTTAGCCAGTGGTAATAACATAAAGCGTTGTCATCCCATCATGATGGTTTAAACTATCCTGGGTCATATGGCTTAGGTTCTTCTAATGTGATGAGACCATTTTGAAGGTGCTTCTTAAGAACGTCCTCAATTGGTTCTCCCAAAGCACTGTATGTTCATTTTTTCGAGAATTGTCTTGTTTGGCGGGGTTGTCCTTGAATTTGACTATTTTGACCATTTTGGTTATTTGGAATGAAATTGGTGGGGGGTGTCAATGTTGTTGTTGGTCTGTTTTGTGGCTGAACTCCTATAAGAGTAAGTGCAGGACCCATCATGTTTACTGCCTTGGCATAAAAAATGCCATCTTTGGTAACATGTTTATTTTTTACCCAATACTTATTTTTGTCTGTGGATGGGTTTGTGTTTGTGTTTTTAGGTCCATATTTTAATTCTTCTTTAGTAATCAGGGCCTTCTCAAGTTGGACACCCTTTTCGACTAGGTCTGTGAAAGTTGTACAACAATGAACTTTTAATTCATATTTCAATGGTCCTAGGAGAGTCTGGACAAACATGTCAACCTTTTCTTTCTCAGGTATGTCAATATGACAACGACTTGCTAGGATTTTCCATCTTTGGAAGAATGGGATAAAAGTTTCACTAGCATCTTCTTGTGTAAGTGTGCATAAGCTAGTGATGGAGGTGTCTATGTCAATGTTATAGGCATAAATTTTTACAAATTATTCTGCAAGTTCATCCCACATTTTTATTCCCTTTAAAGTGGAGAACCATTCAAGTGCGGGTCCTATAAGACTCTTAGAGAAGAGTCTCATCAAGTAAGTATGTTCATAGGCAATGTCCATGTAGTTGGTCGTGAATTATCGAACATGTTCGATAGGATTTGTCTTTCCCTTTTACTTGGTGAAGTTTGGTGCAACATACCCAGGAGGAAATGGTGGCATGTATAGACTCATGTCAAAAGGATATGGGCATAGGTCATATGACATGTGTGACTTTTTGTCAGACATTTGCATAGTCTCTATGGTCTTTTGCAAGTGAGCCACTTGAGCTGTCAAGGCATCAATTATAGGATTGTTTGTCACATCACACATGGGAGTGATAGGTATCCCATGGATCCCCATTTGTTGTGAAGAGATGTTGGTGTTTTGTTGTGGGATGTGTTGTTGCGAGATGTATGATGTTTTTTTATTTGAATGTTGTTGGTATTGAAAGTTTTGATTAGGGACATGTTGATGAGTGTGGATATGTGATGGATATGTAGGGATATGTCCTCCCGCCATGCTAGTTGATATTTGGGCAATGTGTTGGCCTTGAGTATTTTGGTGTCCAAATGAAGCCATATATTGCGTATTCTGGTTGCCTTGTCCAAATTGGTAAAATTTTTGATGAGGAAAGTTGGTGTTTTGATCTTGGGAGGCATTAGTGTTAAGTTGTGATGATGTGTTGACATTTGGATGTAGTCCTCGAATGAAAACACAATGTTTACTTCCCCCAAAAGGATTGAATCAGGTACCAATGAAAGGATTTGATGATGATGCACCCATGGCACTAGATGAAGCTCCAAATAGAGGATTTGAGGAGCTTTCCCCCATTGATGAGGATCCAAAGGTAGCTCCAACTGATTGTGAGGATGTTGTTGACATTGTTGGCATTCATTGTGACATGACTCATGACATAGTTGGTGTTCCTCCAACGGATGTTGCATTGATTGAATTGGAATTGTTTTGATTGGAGGTGTCATTGAAGGTGACATTAATAGTGCTTGTGGAAATTTGTGAGGTGGCACCAACGAAATCATTTCTTGTATTATTTTGAGGTTGACTAGTGTTGGGCATGTTGTTTGTATTGTTGTTGTTGTTGTTGTTGTTGTTGATATTGTGATCAGGAGAGGTCAGTCTCAAAGTGTTAATGTCAAAGCCACGTGGTAATTTAACCCCTTGGTCCAAGAGCATGGCTAAATATATTTGTGGGTCATGAAAGACTAAGTCTTCTACAAAGGAGGCTACGCCAGGATTTTGCGCTGCGGCTTCTAAGACTTCCATAAACATATGTCCATGTTCATCTCTGTGCATGAATGATTCAAAGGGGTTTCATAATGAAGATGGCATGTTCATTTCACTGAAACAATTGATAAAGGATGTGTCTTGGTTCATGCTTTGATTCATGTCATTGGAAAATATATAAGTGTTGTTGCCTTGTCCAAAATTAGCCATTTGTCTTCTTTTTCTTTGAAGCCTAGTCTCAACCATATAAGGAGTTGCTCAAATTAGGAAGAGGATGAAAATGACAACTAAATGACACTATTTTTTTGGGATTTTTGAATAAGGGATACAAATGCATGGGATGACAATGCGAACTATGTTTTTGGATATTTGATAATAAGAGATGCAAATGCAAGGGATGACAATGCGAACTATGTTTTTGGATTTTTCATAATAAGGGATGCAACTGCAAAGGATGAAAATGCAATATGACAATGTTTCCTAAAGGGAATGACAAATGCCAAAGGACAATGAGGACTATTATGAAAAGTATGACACTAATTTTTTTGTTGTTTCTGGATTTTTGGGAATAATGTATGCAAAATGAGGACTAAGATAATTTGAATGTTTCTAATGTATGCAAATGAAAAGGTCTAAATGATTTGGAGGAAGGTTACTCAACCACTCTAGGCTCAATCTATGTCTCAATTTGGGTCATCAAAGGACTCATAAATGTGACTATAGGACAAGATGACAAAGTGAGGTTTCCTAACTAGAATTTTGAGTTGGAAAGTCTCACTAAAAGGACAATGACTAAAGGAAATGATGATGACTAAGTCCAATGACCACCTAATCTTGAAGAAAATGATTTTGCAAATTATGGTAAGGTTTCCTAAACCAAAATCTACAAATGAAGTGAGGACCTAAGGGCTAGTTTATGACTAAAAATGAAAATGATGGACCTAAAGGATGCAACTAAAATTTGCAAAGTTAAACCTATTAGTAAATGCAAGCTAAAGATGTCAAATGATGGAAGATTTGAGCAATTTTATTTCTAGTTTTTGACAAAGACTGCTGGAAAAAGATGTTTAATGATAGATTGGACAAGTTTTCTCATGGGTTTTGGTTTGCAATAGTGTTTTAATTTCTACTAGGCAAATGCATCGTTCCAAGTTTCGAATGTGTTATAGTATTGTAGATGCGTTTCAGATTCAGCGAATGTGGCTCTATAGATGGTAGATGTGACTCAGAAAAGAAATTGTGGTGTTCTGTAAAGAAAATGCAGTTCAAGGTAGGAAAATGCATCTCCAGAAATGGCAAATGTGGCTGATCAGAGTTAATACATCACAGAAAATAGCAAATGCGGCATAGGAAGGTGAATACATTTCAGAAAGAAGAAATGCGCTATAGTAGAATGAATGCGACTCAGATAGATTCAAATGTGGTTCAATAGAGCACATGTGGTCCATAAAGTAGAAAATGCATTTTATTAGAGCAATTGCATCATAGAAATTTTCAAATACAATTCAATAGAGCACATGCGGTGCATAAAGCAACAAATGTGTTGCAGACAGATTGAATGTCTAGTTTTTTTACAATTTTGACTAATTTTTGGTATATTTCAAGTTGAATGTTTGTTTCCAAATCTGTGTAATGGTGTTTTTTTGTTTGAATGTCTCATAAAACAATTGGAAAACATAATATTTTTTCTTTGAAAACAAGCACAATGAAGACAAGCACAATCCTAGGTTTGTCAAGGATAATTTTTGCTAAATACCACATGGGTTTCCCCAACCACACTTATTCTTAGCGGATGAATCCAGAAGCTTGGCCACATAGGCTCCCCCTTACAATGCACTATTTCTTAGGTCAACAATGCTTCCAACCCCCATAAATCTCCCATGATAGGTTGATCACTTCTACTAAGAATTGCGAGAATGTGGATGCCTTCACAACGACCATTGTTGCGCTAGCAAATAGAAAGGATTTTGGCTACTACACAAAAAAAATTAGTTCAGGACCCCCGTTTGAGTGGCCACACATGGGGTAAGATTGGCTATGATAAGGAGGAACTCCAACTTAAAGAGGTCATGCTCAATAGGGTTTTGGGGAGTTCACTTGTCTGTGTGACACATCCACATTTTTCATCCTAAGTTTTCCATTAGGATTCACATTTATATATTGGTCGGGGGTAGCTCGGCCAAAGAGCTTCATTGCCAATTTGAGTCACCTTGGGGTGAGTAATTTTTTCCACCAAGGAAGGCCCAATTCCTAGAGTCAATAACCATTTCTCTTACACCTATGATCACACAAGTGCACAAGGGGAGAGGATACTTCAATTATTGAATCGGGGTGGCACATAAAATAGATGGGTCTAGTTTTCTGATCACCTAGTTTGCACAAGCTGAGAGCATAATCACTTACCACCTTCAAGCACAATCAAATAAAGTTATTTAACCCCCTAATTACACCTAAATGAAACAAACAAATGGTATTTTTAGAGCAGCAATGGAAGTGTTTTCTAATCTAAAAAATAAACACACAAGAGGTTTCAAAATAAAGATCCTTGGACATTTTAACCTACAAAACCACTTGTTAGTAGTCTCAAAATATGTATTGAACCCATGAAAATTCAAAGCCACATGTTGCAATAGCCAATTAGTAACCAGAAAAACCTCTAAACTATTTTCTTGAAGTAATCAATTTGGAAAACTCTAAAAGAATCCGAAAACAAAAAATTACCAGATGAATGCGTCATAGCAAAGCAACTATGTCACTATACACAACAAATGTGACTCAAGTCTGTATGTTGGAGTCTGTCAGAAAAGATGCATGACGGTATACAAATGTGTCTCACTGGATGTCAAATGCGTTGAAATATTGGCGAATATGTATCTACAGATGTTAAATGTGGCTCGGTTCTATGTATGTGTCGCTCTGTTGGCCGAATGTGCTATGATGCAACAATTGCAGTTCTAGAATTTGCAAATGCATCTTTCCATACCCGTATCTACAAAACACAAAAAAAACCATACAGAAAAAATGAACATGCACAATTTTGGCATTGGGTTCACCAATGTAACTAAGGGAAATTCTTAGGTTAGCAGATTAGTAGCTAAATAAATCAAAACCTAAAGTAATAATGAAGCACAAAGGAGGAAATAACAGAAAAGAAGAAATATATCACCTTAAGTCTTCAACCTCCATGATTGACCCCAATTACACCTTCTCTATTTGTTGCAATATGAGTTTTCCCTCAGATTTTGAGTGAGCAATATGTGACAATGCCAAGGCCAAAGCAAAATGTTGAAGGATTTTATATCAAATGCAATACTATGCAACTATGCAACTAGTAAGCAACTATGAAATATGACTAAAATATGCCAAAATGCCAAAATGCTAAGATTCCAAGAGTGCCTAAGACAAGATTGCATGAAATGTAGATAGCATGAGGTGACAAAATGAGAGCAAAATTGTCATTTTATAGAAAATGCAATTTTGGATGAATGGCCAAGATTGAAGATTCACAAGTGCCCTAGAATCAATGGACAAGATTCAATATGACAACCCACAATTAGGGTTAGGGAAACATTAGGTCAAATTTGAAATGAGTGGACAAGATTCAATTTGAGAAAATCAAATCAAAGGTTGACAATGCATGTGACAAGGAGATAAGATTGGTACAGAAAAAGAGAGCTGGAAAATCAAATAATATTAGAAATTATTTGATTAAAGAGGGAAAGTTGTTATTTTGAATTAAAATTTATTTAATTCAATAGGGTGGGACCATGTGATAGTAAATAATTAAATTAAATTATTTACTTGGAGAGAAATTGGAAAGTGGGACAATTTAAATAAATGATTTTATTTAAATTTAGAGAAAAATTCAAATAAGACAATTAAATAATTAGGGATAATTATTTAATTAGGAATGAAATAGAGAAGGTGGTCAATAATTAAATAAATTAAGAAATTTATTTAATTATGAGAAGACGTTAGACATTAATGACATATTTAAATAAATAAATAAACTTTACTTATTTAAAAAATCAGGAAGAATTAAGGGACGAGGATAATTAAATAGATTTATGAATTTATTTAATTATGGAAAGACTTTAGACAATTAGTGACGTATTTAAATAAATAAATAAATTTTATTTATTTAAATAATCAAGAAGAATAAAAACATGAATTAATTAAATAATGATGAATTATTTAATTAATAGTCGAAAGTGGACCAAGGGCATAATTAAAATGTGTTAATTATGCTAGGAAGAAGATGGTGACAATAGAGCTTGTAGGCCTAGGTCATTTTTATGTGTCTAGTGATCCCGGTGATCCAGTATATGTACAAGGATTTATGATATGCTTTTGAAAGACGTGTTAATTATGGAATTTTTTTACTAACATTTGAATAATGGTTTTATTTACATGAGATGTTATAATATGTTTTTTTTTTTAAAAAGGATTTAATATATGGAATTTGTGATTGCATGAGATATCGATTGTGATGCAAAGCTCGGGTATGGACGGTCAGGAAAAATTGAATCATGGATGGAATAATTTTCAGTCTGATTCGATCACTTTGGGAGGTGATAATGTAGACAGCGTTGAGTCCACCAGAATGCTAGGGATCTTGGTATTTCACATGCAATGGGAACAAATCCTAATCTTTGGGAGAGCCCATTCTTGAGAGTGATAGAACCAGAGCCAAGGAAAGTGTAGGGGGCGAACATTCCACCTTATCATTTTGAATATATAGGAAGCCCCTACATATTATCATGATTTGAAGTATCATCCTGACAAAGATTCTAGATGAAAAAGTAGAACTCGAAGAGCTTCAACGAGTAATTGGAGTTGACTTCCATTGACTTCAATTGCAATTCTCCTATTGGTCACAATATTCCACGTGCCTTGATGAGACTGGTCCCTTAGATTTCCCCTCATGTAGTTGTCTTATCCTATCTAAGCCTTGTGTTCTATAAAAGGCCAGAGGATGCTTCATTTTTATTTTAAGTTCAAAATTTGTGGATGTTGGAGGAGCATTTTTTTTTTTTAAGTGTTGTTATTTTTTCCTATTTTTTGAACCATTCTGACATAAAACTTTGTATGCACATATACATTAATTGATATAAGAGCTTTATGGATAGCTACCTATCTCAGTATCTTTTGTAGCTATTTTTGTAAGTTTGGCCAAACAAGACTATATGCTATGTCATTTAAGGGTGCATACAAAACCTACTCGATGTCCATAAACAAAACCCTCTCTTTAAAAGCTTGCACTGTTTTATACATAGCTGTGAAGAAATCTGGTGAAATATAAAGCAGTTTGCTCTATTTTGATTAATTCTTTGGGGCATCCATGGAGAATAACTGAGATAAACTTTTATTTTTTAGTATTTTTTTATACTTTGTTATAGAATAGATGTTTAATATTTGAAAATGTTCCAAAAAATATAAATGAATGGAAATTTTTTTGTTGAAAATATTTTATTTTCCATGAAGTTGTTGAATGCTTAATGCTAAATCTACTTAAGTGATAGCAAAACAAATTGTGATGTTCATGAAATATTATGTTGAATCTTTCAATTTCATGATGTTATTCAATGAATGAAGTGGAATTTTATGTGAATTGTTTACAATTCTTAGCAAAGCTATAAATAATTGTAGTCCCTTTGAGATTAACAACAAATGTCACATCATTACTCAAGAGTGACCCTAGTGCAACCATGACCTAGTTATCAGAGACTTGGGATTGAACGAAAGCCAATATTTGTCCTATGAACGTAGAATTTCCCCTTAGGTTGTATTTGTTCCATATCTTTCAAGAAGGATAGGCTCTTCATGGTCTTGTCTATGGAGATTTTATTCTATCTATTTACTATGAGTAAAACCATCGTCAACAATATTCTCCTGAATGAAATAATCCAACCACTAACTTTTATCCTCCAAGACTAGTTCTTTACAAGCTCTCCAAGGTTCTACAAAATCTAGGTCATCCTCATACAATTTCTTCAATTCATCAAAGCCTAATACCTCCACTCTCATATTTGTCAGTAAATTCCTTCTCCTACTCAAAGCATCAACAACTCTATTTGACTTTCCACTCATATGCTTCAAAATGAAAGTATAACTCTGCAAAAATTCTACCCATCTCATGTGTCTCTGATTCAACTTACCCCAACTATTCAAATATTGCAATGCTTGATGATCTGTATACAACAAAAACTACTTAAAAAACAAGTAATGACTCCACTTCTTCAAGGCTTGAACTATGGCATAAAACTCCTGATCATACACTGAATATCTTCTCCTAGCATCATTCAATTTCTAACTGAAATAAGCTACTAGTCTTCCTTCTTGACTTAATACTGCTCCAATTGCATTTCCACTTGTAACACAGACTACCTGAAATACCTTATTAAAATTTGCTAAAGCCAACACAAGATACTCAGTCACCTTCTGTTTCAACAACTCAAAACTTTGATCTGCTCCAGATGTCCACCTAAAATCCTTCTTATTTCCTCTCATTGTTTCTATCATAGGACTGCAAATAGAATTGAATTTCCTAATGAACTTCTGATAGAAACTAGCCAATCCATGAAATGATCTTACCTCTCCAATTCTTTCTATTGTAGGCCATTCCACAATTGCTCTTACCTTCTCAGGATCCATCTTCAATCCATCCATAGATATCACAAATCCTAGATATCTCAACCTCTACAAAACTTGTCTTATATGCAACAAATGTTCTTCCTTACTCTTACTCAAAATCAAGATGTCATCCAAATAAACAATCATGAACTTACCCAATAATTTCTTCAATACCTCATTCATCAACCTCATGAAAGTACTCGGTGCATTTGTTAGTCCAAAAGGCATCACCAACCACTCATACAATCCTTCATTTGTCTTGAATGTTGTCTTCCACTCACCCCCTTCTCTGATTCTAATATGATGATATCCACTCTTCAAATCTATCTTTGTAAAGTATCTAGCTCCACTCAAACAATCCATAATTTCATCCATCCGAGGAAAAGGAAATCTATACTTCACCATGATCTTGTTTATGGCTCTAGAATCTATACACATCCTCCATTCTCCATCCTTTTTAGGTGCTAACACAACAGGTACTGCACATGGAATTAATCTTTCTCTAATCAAACCCTTCCTCAATAACTCTTGCTCTTGTCTATTCAACTCTTGATTCTCTACAAGTGTCATCCAGTGTGCTACTTTATTAGGTAAACTAGCTCCAGGAATCAGATCCATGTCATGACTAATACTCCTCACAGGTGTAAATCCATCAGGTACATTATCTGAAATGATCTCCTCATACTCTGTTAGCAACTCCTTTATCTCCTTCAGTTGTTCTTCTACATGCTTCAAGTCTTCAGCCTTCTTAGGAACCAAGGCATAGCACATGTTCTCATGTCTCAATCCATCCAGAATTCTCATTCCATCAACCAAACAAATTCTAGCACTCATACAAACCTCAACTCTAGGAACATCTTCCAATGGAAACAAAGTATTCTTCATCCAATTAGCAACAATGGTATATGTGTTCTTCTTTCCATCATGAATATCTTGTCTATCATATTGCCAATGCCTTCCCAAAAAAACATGGTATACATCCATAGGCATGATATCACACAAAACTTCATCATGATAATTTCCTATCTTTAATTTCACCAAACATTGTTCACTTACCAGTATCTTATGCTCATCTTGAATCCATGCTATCTCATAGGGCTTTGGGTGTTTCAATCTTTCCAACTTCAATTTGGTCACCATTTCTTCAAAAACTGGGTTCTCTGAGCTTCCACTATCAACAATCACCTTGCAACATTTACCCACTACCTTGCATCTGTTCCAAAACAAATTATTTCTCTACAACGGCTCTTGCTCCATCTCACTTTGACATAATACTCTTCTATTCACCAACACTTCTCCATCTTCTAGTTTATTAGATGACCCAACATGATCTTCCTCAACAAAGGTTGTTCTTCTATTGTTTTCTATCTTTTTGCTTGTCTCTTGTTGATTACATTCAAATGCTCTATATCCTTCTCCACCACACTTAAAACAAGTTCCCTTGAATACTCTTTTCTCCTGTCCTCTATCATCTCTTCTATAACCTTCATTCTGGTAACCACCATATCCACCTCTCTGGTAAGAGTTTCCATCACCTCTATGGTACAAACTATCATTCTTACTACCTTCTTTGAATTTATTCTGATCTGTAAAAGATCCTCTTCTTCCTCTAGTAAAAGTTCTTCCTCTTTGAAATCTTCCACCTCTTACTCTCTGTCTCTACTCATGTCTTTTATTCAGCTTCTCTTTTGCTTTTAGGGCACATTGGTATGCCTCTTCCACACTCTATAACTTGATCAAACTAATCTCATCGTGTATAGATGACCTCATGCCATTCACATACCTAGCTACTTGCTCAATCTCATCCTTCGAATGTCCAGATATGATATTCAACTTGTAGAACTCTTCAATATACTCTTTCACACTTGATTCCTTCTACTTCAAATTCTGCAACTTCTGGAACAAACTAATTTGATAATCTATAGGCATAAACTTTGTCTTTAACATGTTCACCATCTAATCCCATGATTTTATCTTTTCTTTTCCTCTTCCTTGCCTATGTTTCTGCAAATGTTCCCACCAAAGGGATCATGTCCTTTCAACTTTGTACAAGTAAATTTCACCTTCTTATCTTTAGTGGTACCTTCAAAATCAAAATAATTTTCCATCTCTATTATCCAATCAAACAATTCTTTTGAATCCAACTTACCATTATAATCTGGTGGATTGAAATGTGGTTTAGTATTTGGTCTAGTTAGGACTCTTATGAACCTCTCTTCTCCTTGATCTAGGCCAGGTTGATCTTCTCTTCCTCTCTCTTCCTATACTTCTACCTCTTCATCACTCACATGATCAACTGGTCAACCTCTCCTTTGGGCCATTTCAACTGCATCTAATTTGGCAACAATTCCTCTCAACATCTCCATTAAAGTTGGGTCTACATTTTCACACGCTCCATTTCCTCTAACATTTCTTCATCCCGCCATCTTTACACAAGTCCTTTGTAGTTGTAGGTAAAATCCTTAGTCTGCCACCCCACAACAAATCTTCAACAAGACTCCGCGAATTCTGGCAATCTCTCACAAATCGAATCTCACTCTAATACCAATCTGATGCAGCCATGGTAGGAGGCTCCTCAAAGAGAACAATCTGTACTGTGTAGCAAGAGTCACACAATAGAAGCAACACAAAAATTAGAGGAAAATGTAGATTCAAACATTCTTATTAACAAAATTTTTGATAACAATTGACCGGCAACATCCGGGCTTATAGATTCAGCTCACAAGCCTGATACAACATGCTCAAATACAATATTCATATATGCTCCTTAATGAGAGCTCAAATATAACATATCAAACCTAATATTTTTCTAACTTCCTTTCTAATGATCTATTACAATGATTTATATCACATTTTGAGATCTGGAATCATCCACGTCGGCCAAAAATTATTACAATCTCCAATGAAAGAAAATGTAATGTGTGCATGAATAGGTCGGCCTCAAATTTGAATTACTCCTCGGTGAATGCATAGGATGAAGTGTGGACCCATAATTAAGGTCAGGGACACTCCATGGAATAATTTGAAACACACTGTAAGGATCCACAAGTTACAGGAAAGATCCACAAGCTATCAAACTAGCTGTTAGGCCTAAAAACTATTCTAGTGTCGGTACAAGAAACTGCCAATAAATCCGAAAGAAATAACTTGCCAAAAAAAGATCCAATCATGCTTAAATCTTGGAATAAGGAAAATGAACATGTCCACAATGTAAACATATATCCATAGGGTTTGGTGAGCAAATATGATGAAACACTGAATCTGCCAACTTGAACTGAACCAGAACTGAAACAAGAACAAACTGAAATGAAAATATTTTTGGTTGATGCAAGATTGCCAAGAACCAAGGATGCTCCTACATTCTAATAATTCTTCCAACTATATCTTAAGTTCATTGAGTTCTTGCATGGTCATCTTGTATGGAGTCCTCAACATAGGCTAGGCTCTAGGAACAAAATCAATATGAAAATCAACTTCACACATGGGGGGAAATCTTGACAACTCAAAGCAAAACACATTAGAAAAATCTATAAGGATTGGATGATTATCTAAAGATATTTACTTTATGTTCTCGCATTCTTCTGTCTTTTCACCGATGGTGATTATGAATATTTGAAAACCTTTCCTCATGCATCACTTGATTTGCATGGTGGAAATCATTCTAAGTGAAATGGGTCTTTAGATTCCCACACTCTCAACTGGCTTGCGTGAATCATCCAAACACTCAACCTTCTTGCTTCTACAATCAATATTTTCTTGGTGAGTGTTGAGCCAATCCATGCCTAATACAATATCATAAGATCCCAAAGAGGTAATTCTAAGATCAATTGATGTCTCAAAAGAACCAACACTGAAATGACACCCTTTCACTAAAGAATTTTTAGACACCTTAACCCCTGAGGCTAACTCAAGTTCCCAATTGTCCTATTTCCTAGTTGCCACTAGCTTGCTTCACTTAAACAAGGAGGGAGAAATGAAAGAATTCATAGCTCCTGAATCAATAAAAATACTTGTAGAAATACCTTCTAACATACACACTACACCAATTATAGTGTCCTGGTGATCAGCCTGATGATTATCCACTATTGCAAAGACTTCATAGGACTTTCCCACATCACCCACTATTAGTTCCAATGTTCCTGCTTTTGGACTAACACCAAAACCCAAAAGGAACTCATGGGTGAAATGACCTGACCCACCACATACATAGCATGGCCCTCTACTCTAAACTTTCACTATAAGAGCTATTCTAGGATGAGAAGTACCTATCCTATTTGAACCACTATGAGCCCCTCTAAAAGAATTATGAGATTGGTGAGTGGTGGAAGCTCTCACGACTTAATTTTGTGGATGTTGATTTCTCTCAGGACTTTGATTTTTCCATGGCCTATACTGTCCTCCTTGTTGTCCTTGGTTTTGTTGATGGTCAAAAGTAACACAACAATGTTAAAATATAATATTTCTATGCTATTTCTCCTGAAAAAGACAAATGATCTAAAACCACCTATCTTCCAAGGTCTCTATAGTTGGAACTCAACTGTGTTGTTACCACTTAGTGGTCCACGCAACCATAATATTCAAGGGGCCTACTGGTAAGTGAGTACAAACTGGATGGTATAAAGCAATTCAACATTTGGGGGTATAAATAAACAACAAAATATTGATCGAGGCTTGGGACAACAAATATGAATATATATTTCTTTTAATTCAGATACGTAATCCTTATAATGAGAAATTTCCTAATTAACTAAAACCATGGAACAATGAAATTTACAAAACAATCATACCAGTGCATCCATTCACAGTGGAGATTTAGAGCATACAAACATTCATCATCATTTTTTGGTTTAATTTTCAATAACAAAACACCATAAGCTCATTACAAGAATTAATAGATCAACAAACATCAAGAAACATCATTCACAGATAATGCAATAAACTAGTTTCAAATTCAGAGTCTTCTATTGATTTCCATCAAATAAGAAACATTTATGCACAATAAGATGCATTGGAATATGAACACGCATTGTTTATCAACATCATCGTTAAGCTAACCAACTTCTGAAATAAAACTACTTATATTAAAACTATAAAAGTGTTTGAGTATCTTGCATTAAAACTATAAAAGCTAAAAAACTATCTAGTCTCTCTAGGCAACCAATCTAACTTCAATTAGCCGACCTTTACAATGAGGAGAAAATTCTAAAATATAGAAAAAATTAGCACCAATTTCTCCTATCAAAATCAAGATCCACAATTTGGGGCCCAAACCCACAATTATAGGGATGCCCAGTTAACTCTGAGTGTTTGTCTTTGTGGGAACTACAGGAGCTAAAAAGGTATGCCACATGCTTCTTCAATCAAAATTTAACTGTGAGTTCCAACCCTGTTGTCTACTGATCACCATGCCTTATCTCTAACTCACCAAAACTGATCTAGAGTCATCTACCTACTCAAAAACTATAATTAAAGTGTTGGGTATGTGCAGGATCATCATGGAAAAAATAGGACCTTAAGTGGCAAAAAATTTAGAAAAATCAGAGTTAGGCAACTTGATGTAAAAATTTGAATGAGTTATCTATATTATTTAAAAAATAAGTAACAATAGAATCTGTAGCAAATTGAATGTAGTTTCTAAACTACTAGGTTTGTTTAAAAAAGAAAAAATCTATTTGGAAGAAATTTGAAATTTCAATGCAATAGTACTTAAATTTCAAGGAAAAAATAAGAAGTAGGTTCTGTCTGACCACCCTAACCACAATAAAATGATAATATTTTTTTATAAGATTTTAGATATAAGTAGAGGACTCATGTCCCGATGTGATGCATATTTTTTTGTAATTTTTTTCTTAGTAAATAATTAATTATGAATTTTTTATTACAACTTTTGAAAAATATAAAAACTCATATGTCTGACCACCTTAACTTAGTCAAAACTTTATGAAATTCAATTTTTCTTTTTTTAATACTATAGTATGCAAAGCATAGAATGTGATGCATCTTTTGGATTCAAAAAATGTGACACCGTTTGAAACCTATAGATGTTTTTCAATCAGCCTATCAATTTGGACTTTAGTTGTAATTTAAATAGAAAATAAATAATAATTACTTATTAAATTCAAAGTAAGGCATAATTTATATTGGTGGAAATCTGAGAATCTCATTTAAAAACCCTTTTCGTTTCATCAAATTTGGGTAAAAAAAAGTTGCCAACCACATACCCATCATATTGCCACTTTTTGGCCCATCATGAACTTGCACATACCCTGTTGTTGTCCCAAGAGGTACCTAAAATAGTTTCTTTCAGTGTCATCCTTATGATAAATCCCATGATACTGATACTCATCATAATTATAGAAAATCTATTTCAATGTATAATCATCAGGTCCATTGACCCAATCAACTTTAAACTTTTAGTCTTCAAATTTCTTCTTGACAGCAACAACAATTTCCCTTAGCTGACCGATATCTATGATTGACCACCGCATGCCACATCTGATGTCCAATAACCTATCCATGAGTGTCAAATCAATAGAATCTTCTTCTTTTATTATCTTATCCATTCATACCTCCCAATCATCTTTTATTTCTCCCAATGATTCAAGTCTCTGATCCAGCGGTAAAGTTTTGTCAATGAGTTTCGCAATAATATCCTCAAATATGCTTGCTTGTTCCCATATCTCATGAATTCCCTTGACCATAGCTATTCTTTGTTCAATGATATTTTGGGTTTTAAAAAAGCACATTAATGGCCTTTGAAACATATTCAGGACTCTCATCACCCAAAATATGTGACTGGACCAACTCTTCATTGGAACTTTTAGCGATCAACTTTAGCTTTCCCAAGTACTACCTGAGCTTTTCCTCCTCTTCCCAACATTTCCTTATAGATTCCTCTATTGTTTTAACCAAAGAAAGGCCTACATAGTAGTCTTTAAATCCTTCATGCAGATCCTTATCCATGTCAGATTTGAAAACATTAAACCAATTGTCAAACCAGGTGGCCTTCTTTTTCATTTCATTCAACCCATCCACCTCCTTGCAACTCATCAAAATAGGGGTCTCCGATGGTGTGAGTTGCTTAGGAGTGGATGTAATTAACTCCTTCAAAAAAAAATTCATTTTTCCAAATTTATCCTTAAGCTCATCTTTAGCTTTCTTATCCTTAATTAACCTTGACTTGGTGGTGCTAGCAACAATATCAATAAGATTTGTTTGTTGATTTCTTGTATGCTTTCCCAGGTTGACAATGCTTATCTGATAATCTTTAGCCTACAATTCCCTATTGTCTTTATCAACAATAGGTGTAGCGATTTTTTCTATCAAATGTCCCTCATTAGTCAACCTTGTGGAATGTACAACATGAGGCTTCTTCCTTGGTTCACTTTATCAATATTTGCTACCATTTCATCCCATGCCACTGGCTAAGCTTGCATTTGTCTCTTTTCCAAATTTAGCTTGATCCAAGTGGGAGTAGTTGGCTAAGTAGTCACTTGTTGAACATTGGGAGGTGCTACTGACGAAGGTGTAGATGAAATTACCTTAACAGTCTACTAGGGAGAGGCCTTTTGTCATTCCTCTTGTTCTTTTTGTAACCGTTCATGCTCTAGTCTCTCATTTTAGACTATAATCTCTTCTATCTTCTTCATTTCTTCCTCCTTCCATGCTGCCTCCTCTTCATCTTACAACCTTTGTTCCAATTCTAATGCAAGAACCTCTTATTCTGCTTTCTTCAGTACGTTAGTAGCTTCCTTTTCTTGGGATAGCTCTTTAATTTTTTTTTGTGCTCTTCTTCTTCTTCTTGAGACAACTGTTCAGCAACTAGTCTTTGGGCACATTCCATTATTTCCTCCTGCTCTTTTTTAGTCAAAATTTCATTCAATTCCAATTCCTCACTATATAGGCTTCCAAGATCAAATCCAGTTTCCTCTTCTCCCAGCTCTTCCTCAACCTTCTCTAGGTATTCCTCCTATTTTTCTCTTTCTCCTTCCTGAGATGGAGTTCTTTCAGAATCTAAGGAGACAACAGATTCTATTACATCAATCACAGAGGGCATCTCCTCTTCAACAGTTGTTGTTCCTAATGTTGATGTTATAGTAGGAATAGTATCCTTGGTTTGTAAAGGAACAGTAGAAGGTCCTTCAAAAACTTCTTCTCCAGGATGTACAATAGCCAAAGGTGTGGCACCTAGACCTGAAACAACCCCAACAACAGTTGCCTCATAAGTGCCTTTAGCTTTTTGCAAAGCTTCATTAATTTTTTGTATTAAAATTTCTTCTTTTGTTGAGGTAGACTCTTCTACAGTTGTCTCTATTGTTGCAAAACCTTTCTTCAGTCTCTTGCATTCTTTTGTGTCTGTGGAGAAAGTAGGTTCACTACTAGAACCTCTTTTCTTTGAATCCTTACCCCTTGGTTGCTTTAACTGAAGCTCAATCCATTTCAAAGTTCTATTCACAAATCCCTGTGATATTTTACGGACCTTAGTTTCCTCTTTTTCCATCCAATTGATGGGCTCTAAATCCTTAGTGGCCACTTTATCCATTTCATATTAGGGATCAAGTGTGATCCCATCATCAGTTGTGCCTTCCAAAATATCTCATATGGGGAATTTTTAATCTTTCATACCCCCTTTTCCTCACTTCAAATTGATCTTAAAGATTGACCCAAAAGTCCTCGAGAAGTGGCTGATGATGGGGAAACTGAGAAGCATACAACCCATACATTTTTCTAAATGGATCAAAGAATTTCCTATGAGTATGCTGCTAGAAATTCAGAGACTGAAATTCCTTTGTTGTTGTTTCAGCCAGTATTGAAGAGGAACAAGAATAAAACCCAAATTGCATTGGAAAAGAATGAAAAAAAGTCTTATGTTGTGCACAAAATTTGGCATTTACCTTAATGGCCTAATGAGCGAACTCCATCAAGACCCATCTATCACCACAACACCTTGGCAGTTTAAATGGGTGAACATCATAACCAAACAATCTGAAATAAGGGAACTTTGCATATTGAATAAACCAATATCCCCACTCTTGGATGAATTCTATAGCATCTCATGGAAATCTAAAACTAATGTCACCTATGAGCTGATTAATAACAACATACAAAAATTCATCGTTGACTCTTTTGAAGTGTTTCTCTACCTTGTTAAGCACCAACTAATCATAATATTCCTAGACTGTCTTCTAATCTGGGCCATCATTCATTGACCCTTTAGTATTTAATCTAGGAAATTGTCCCATCCTCACAGCACAATAAATGACATATGAAGACATATAGAATGTCTTGGTTTTTGCTACTTTTAGCAGTTGGTTATGAATGTTATTTGAAATAATCTGTCTCCAATCCAAAAATTCCTTCCCTTCTAGCATCAGTTGAATGAATGGGAACATCCAGTGTGTAAAAACATGGGAGTTGTGTTTTCCAAATACTCTGGCTAGTAATGTAATCATCTCCCCTATATCCTCATAAAAGTTTGACCTCTTAAGATTAGTTGGAAACTTCTTTATTGACTTCTTCATTATCTTAAGCCACCGTTTGTTGAAAAGCTTTTTGTTCCCTTTGATATCCTTTGCCTAGAGTCTAAGTGCCTCAACTTCATTCATAATATTGAGATTGGGATAAGGAGGAGGGTCAAAAACATGTCTGATCATGGTTGAGGTTGAATCAATTATTACATTGCCCCGTGCATTAATGCATTGCCTTTGAGTGGGATTGTACGTTTGTGCAACAATTAGGGTGAACTCAGGACATTGCACAACAATAGGAAAACTAGCTACATGAGCTAACCCAGACTCTGCAATCCTCTTTGCTCTCAAGGTAGCATCCTCTAAAAAGGTATCCTCGTGAAACTACTCCAAATCAATGTACCCAATAAGTGTATCAGTGATATTCATGACATTAGACCCAAACTTAGATGGTAAAGGGGTCCCTTGGAACTTATACTTCATTGTGAGAGGCACTTGTTTTGGCTTTAACCTTTTGGCCTTTGTTCCCTTTAATGTTCCTTCAATGGGCACTTCCTCCTCTAAGCCAGATATTTGCTAATTATTCTGCACTACTGAAAGTTATTAGGCAAAGAAAAGACATATGAAGAGCAATTTAATAGAAGCATTTAAATTATATCAGCATTAATTCAAGATAAATTCCCATTAAATAAGTTAATTTTGCATCTTTGGGTTTCAAGTTTGAGAAAGAACCAAGAACCTGACAATGTTAAACATAAAAATGAACTCTATCGAAAGTCGAGATCGGGTCCTGATTTAGTACCTAGACCCATAGTGATGTTCAAGTTCAGTGTCAACCCATGGTCTGATCCCAGAATGTATTTGGGAATGGGGATTTTGTCCTCACAAAGTAGTGTTAGTTAACAGATGTAGTCTGATGGAGCTTTAAATTTTTGCTCCTTGTTTGTCACTCAGGACTTCCCTTATGTCGCTGGTCTTTCTTGGTGTTGAAAATTTTGAGGGGCTAGGGTTTTAGCCTGGTTTTCATCTTAAACCCTAGTGTTTGTTTTTTTCCCTGGTTGAGGTTCTATTTGGACGTTACCTTTTTGAAGGGTCTTAAAATGACTTGTGCCCCATTGTTCCGTCTAGACGTTGGCCCCTTTGGTTTCTAATTTTTGCAGCCTTCCGTAAGTTTTTATTTTTTCCTAGGTCTTGGCTGACCCCATGCTTTGTCATTTTAAAACAACTTATGTTGTTTTTTTCCATACACCTAGTAGTGTCCCCTTTCCTTTTTAATAAATATTTTATTTTGCAGAAGATTAAATTTAGCACTACCATTGATCCATTTGCTACAGATATCAACGGTGCCTGCCATCCCACGATTAGGAATTATGGGATCGCGCTATCACGGGCGGGTGCCACATGCCATTCCTAAAGGATGAAATCTGTACTACCATTGATGTGTTGTCTTTTCAAGATCGACGGTGCCCACCAACCTGCGATTAGGAATTATGGGATCGTGATATCACAAGCAACTATCGCGTGTCTCATTCGATGAATCCTAAGGAGTGAAGAAAACATTCGTCGATTTTCCATATATTAAGGGACAGATTACTAATGCGTTTGTAAGATGCACATGTTTTATTTCAACGCAGATGTTATAACTTCAAGGGAAAAGTTGCTCGACAGTTAGAGGAAAGGATGGCGACCAGTTTCAAGGAGCAGGATTTCTGATGAGAAAGAACAATGGTGCCCACCATCCTGTAATGGTGAATCGAAGGATTGCGATATTGCGGGCAACTGCCACATGGCATTTCTTTCACGACGTTTGACATGGTGGGCCCTTTATTGCCATGTTGGTGATTATGTTAGCCTATTTTGAAGATGGCCGTTGATATTTTGATCAAACTGGAGGATCAACGACTCAAATTTAAATATGTATCAAGTATGGTTGGAGCCATTCATGCAGCCTGCGAGTGAGCTTTAATGGCGGATGAGACATCTACTGGTGAGATTTGATCGAAATAAAATCAATTTACTTGTCTCATTTGTATCACAAGGCATCCAAGTATTTCATGAAAATAGTTTTAGAGCAAAAGGTGAAATTGCGAGCAGCTACAGCTAGAATTTGGAGTTTGTGCGAGAAGAGACGTAAGTTGATTTTCTCTGCTTCCCAGTCATTCTACTTTTAAATTTGGGAAGTGGGGCTTGATATGCTTGTCATTGAGCTCAGTGAAATATTTTAAAGGGCTATAGTATAATCATAAATTGTGAGGAATTGCAGTATTTTTACTCTGTAATTTCCTATCTCTGCTTAGTCATGGCCACTTGAAGTATAACATTGTAGCGAAGCCCTAGTTTGTCTAAAATGATGCCACCCAAGCAGCACTCTGGCTACATTGAGTATTTGAAAAGAAGCTTGTACGATGATTTCCTAGATCAATTTCCGTTGTCAACAAATGACAGAAAGAAAGGTGTAGTGTTGATGTGAGGGAAAATCCTAGGGGAGGGGTTGGTGTGTAATAGTTCCAACATTGCTGATGCTAGGGTTCCACTCACCGGTTTAGAAATATTCAGATTATGGTATGGACAGAGGAATTTGCCTCACACTTTCTCGAATGGATGGATGTACAACATGGGAAAGCTAGTTGTACCAAATGTGTTCCTTGATGTGGACTTACTTAGGGTAGTGGCCATGAGATATGACCCCATCACACGGGTAGTTAGAGATAATGATGGAGGGGTTCTATTAGAAATTAATAGAGATGTTATTCAATTGACTTTTTATTTGAGTGAGCCGAGTGATGACTTGGTTCCTATTAATCTTTAGGAAATGAAGTAGGAGTATACAAAACTGAAATCCCTTTTTAGGTTTAAGTTGCTTCCACCTCATCTGGTTAAGGCAGGAGGTTCACAATTTCACATTAGCCCTACTGACCAGGAACCCTTCAGATTGAATTGTTTTGCAAAGCCTTTCCTGGCTACTTTCTATTCACTATGTCAGATTTTGGATTTCAGTTCTGGTGCAGTAATGCCAATTGCATACATGTTCATGGGGGTGAAAATACAACACCCTAACTTCTCTGTAACATATGACTTTGGTTCTTTCTTGGCAGAGAGGATAGATGAAGGGTTGTCGAAGCTACAAAAAGGTGATACTGGTACTCAATTCTTTTGGTATTCCATGTTGATGCATATGTTCATGTTCAGGAATGCTAATTTCTTTGCTGAGAAGATGAACTTAAGGCAATCAGTTAATGGAGAAAGATTACCAGTACAAATATGGGCTGCAGATTTGTCCTGTAATAAGGAAAGCACTAGTTATGTGCAATTTGATAATTGTTTTGCTTTAAGATTAAGGGCTAGATTGATGGTAAATGTACCTAGGATCCCTGAGGAAGTACATGATTTCCTTAGGCCGAAGGAGAGAAAGGCCAGAATTGAGGGTTTTACATAACTGGGGTGACATTATCCCATACCCAGTCAGCACTGTCTTGAGAATAAATGGATTTTAGGGAGCCCCTCACATTCTGCCATACAATGTGCCACCAAGAATAGGGTTTGCAGAAGTCATGTGGAAAATGGGTTGTATTCATGAATACAACCTTACTGGAAAGGGGAAGGGAACATTATTCCCTGATTATACAGTAGTGTCTGACTTTGCATTTTCAAAGGGAGGCTAGACACATTTTGATAAATTCTTTGTTGATTACCATTTGAGATTTGGTCCAAGGCAACAACATGATCCTAAAGGTTTATTTCCTCTTTTTAGAAAAAGAATAAAAGGTAGCAAACTTGCACATGAGTTCAATTTCCCTAAGGACCTAATCAAAAATGAATTTGATTTAAATAAGAAGGAATTGAACAAGGAGAAATGGATAGCTTATAGTAAGCTATTGGATATTGTGCATGAAATGGATCCAAAGTATGATCCACTGATGGAATTCACTCCATATCACAAGAAAATTGATTTTCTAATGAAGAACTTCAAGGAGATTATGGACACCTTGACAACCAAAAGGATAAATTTAAGGCTAAATCTAGGTGTGCAAGGACAAAGTGATAGGCCAATTGAAACAAGGCCAGTATATCAACCTACAGAAAGGAAGCTTATCTACAGGAGGAAAAGGGATACTAGCAGTGATGAGGAAGAAGTAGATAGAAAGGGGAAGCAAATAATGAAGGTGCCTCCACAACCAGGTGCAAAATTCAAAGTACCTAGGGCAGTCAAGATCATTGAATTACAATCTTCACCAGAGCACAGTCCCCCATCACCACCATCTGAGCCATGCCCTAAGAGGAAAAGAACTAATCACCCACTTGAGTATTTGACAAATGAAATTATTGTTACTGTTCAAGACATGTATGTTGGTATGCCTTCCCCTCCTAGGTCAGCTGAATTGGTTCTATCTGATTTGGATATGAAGGGAAAGAGTGTGCAGGATGCAAGAATGGAGGCTTGCAAGGAGTTATTAGATGACAATGCATTTGTAAAGACTCTTGTATTCTTGCAATTGGCATGGAGGATGAAATTTGAGGAATATCAAAATAAATGCAAGGAGAGAAGAGAATTAAGGCTTGACAGGTCAAATCAGGAGAATGATGAAGAAGTAAAAGTTGAACTAATGGAAGAGTTCAAGAACATCACTCATAAAGAAGGAAGACAATTAGTGAGTCAGAATGGTGTTTTGATTTTTCCTGAATGGGACATCGCAGATGCAGTGGCTTTCAGTGCCATTATGAAGTCCAAGAATCCTTTTCAGGATTTTGAAGAAGTTAAGGCAACATTGCAAAACTCTACCTTCAGTGAAGAATATGAGACCTTGGCAATTTGGGCATTGGCCCCACAAGGAAGAAAGCCAGATATTACTGATATTAATCCAAATTCCAAGGGGGTATTAATAATAAAGAGAGCCTCAGATACTTCAACCACTGAGGCCACTAATTTAACTGTGAATGTGGCCAAGTTGGCCCAAAAAACTGCTGAAAGAGAGGAGGCTGAAAGGAAGAGCCTAATGGAGAAGTATAACATTCTGATTGAAGAATATAGTAAAATGCAACAGAGGAATGTTGAGCTACAAATTGAAGTGGAAAGGTTCAAGTAGAGACATATTGGAGAAACATCCAAAATTCCAGGAACCAACACATTACCTCCCACATCAGGGTCAATGCCTCCTGCTTCTCCAAATATTTCTACACTAGGGTCTCCCATTCAAAATCCTGCTCTCACCCCTCCTCTAGAACAAATTGATGAAGAAATAGAGTGCTCTGTTGATCCAACGAAGAGGCAGCTCATACAGAAAATTGATGAATTACAGACATCAGCAAAGGTTAGAGAGGAGGGATTTCTTTTAAAGGAAAAAGAAATTGTCACTACTGTTTTGGAGCACTTAAATGAAAGGGTAGTTAATAAATTTCCCTCTATACATTCTTTGTATTCTTTGCTGTTAGAAGAAATAAAGAATATTGATAGGGATCAGGGGATAGTGATTCCGATAATTGAAAATTAGATCCCTAGGGCCAATGATCTAGATATTATGAATAAAGCCTCAGGGTTTGATTTAAATAACAGGCCCCAATCATTGAAGCCTACTTATATATTAGTAAAATCATTGCAAGGTTTTCAGACCTTACCAAATGATCTAAGTAGGAAGATTAGAGAATTGGTAAAGAACTTCAATGCTTGGGGTAACACATTGTTACCTGATATAACTGATGAGCAGGGGGAAATCAGAACACTCCAACAATGGAAGGATCAAGCAAGTAAGGTCATCAATAATCAAATTAAAGTTATTTGTGATGACTGAGATTATGATTTGTTGGTGAATTGTATGGGCAATATTATTGGTACCAGCTCATTTTTGGAATCTTTTGAAAGAGATGCTAATCAGGTAGCGGTAAAGTATATGCCTTATAGTACAAAGGTAAGTGAGGTGATCAATTTTGACTGGCCAACTAATGAAGAATACCAGAGGTGGGTAGCTAAGTATTTGAATGATGATGAATAAAAGGAGTGGGCTACCGATAGGTGGCAAATTAAGATGTTGCAGTTACAACGTTTCCAGTTTTGTGTTGATGACTTTCTTGGCATGGGATTCACATGGTTTTTTGTTATTACATCAACCTTCCTTCGCAAACATGATGAACAAGAATATGCTCTAGGATGATTGTTGTAACAATTTTTGGAATATCATCAGGTGCCCCAATCAACTGATGACATGTGTACTTTTTGTCCTGAAGCTTGTTTGTTCCTTCATTTTCTATAAGAAGTATTTCAAGGCCAGAAGTATGGGTTAGCAAGTTAGAGAATTTTGATCGAGTCTAGGTGAAGTTTTAGAGCAGATTGTAAAATAATATGTTTCTAGAGAGAAATGCAATTTAGAGTTATGAGTCATTATGTAATAGGTTTTGAGTTCATGAGGATTTAATGTTGCATAACAGTACTAGCATTGAATTAAAATGATAAATTTGAGCTCATGTCTCTCCATTGTATGCACATATCTAAACTTTGAATAAAATAACTAAGGGTTGTTTCATTCATCTCACTGTTGTGGTGTGTATGATTCTATTTTAGCTTTAATTCAAGGAATTAATTAAAATGCTTGAATGGGATTATAGGTAGATATGTTCTATATAAGGATTTGATAAGTAGTATTGAGTTAGAACACATACTGATGAAATTGCAATGCAATATTGTCAGGGACCTTATATGTCATGTATTTCATCTATTATAAACCCTTAAATGCCTATAAATTTGACTCCCCAATGGATATATGGCACTAATCTAGGTTGTATTCATTCGAGTGATTCAGTATTAGTTTGTCTTTTCCTGGAGCTTGCTACAGATTGCAAATCAATGACTATTTTATATATTATGAATTGTGTTGTAGTCATCCCATGCTCCATATAGTTGATATTGTCGAAGAATAGCCGATTCTATTCAATATTATCTTATTGTGTTGAGCTATTAAGTGGGATTATCTGTTATTATTAATGTTGTTTATGTTAATGATGCAGAGGTTGTAAACACATTAAGGGATTCCCCTCCTGGGCCTTATAGAGCCCGAAGTGTAGGAGGTTATTTTAAAGTCTTCGTCAGTTGGTCCAGGTCCTTCGAGCTGCCCTCTATTGGAATTGGAAATTCCATAGGTAGATTAGAAGACCAACCTAGTTAACATCATAAAAATTAACCAACACAGTCAATGAAAGTTTCTCTCCAAGTTCTGATCTTGATGAAGAATCAGAAATCAAGATCGAGTTGTGAATCAAAACTAGACCTATAGTAAGGATCAAGTGAAGGTAAATTCCTGAGTTCTGATCCCGATAAGGTATCAGGAATCAAAATCAAGATCTTGTCATGGACCAGTCATTAAGTGTTGTGGAAAAGGTTATTTTCAAGTCCCGATCCTGATGCTATGTCAGAAGTCAGAATCGAGTTGACACCAGGTCATGATACTTAGTGATATGCCAAAGGTTTAGTGTTAATTGGATACCTAATCTCAATGGTAAGGTGGGGATCAAAATTAGAACATGGAGTGGTACCTTGTCAAAAACCTTTTAACATCTTATGGTGATGATCTAATAACCGATCCTAATATAATATCACAAGTTGGGATCATAGCAAGTGAAAGAACTAGACTCAAATAGTGGTAAACCCTAAGTGAAATTTTGATTCCTGACTTTGAAATACATGTGGGAATTGGGAATAACACAACAACAATAACGAAGGAAAAAATAAATGTAACAATATCCTAAAATTGTGCCTTTGGGATCGGGTTGTTGTTGGGTTCAATATTTTGATTTAAAATGGTGGAAACTTTGAAATTTATCAATTCAAATGTAGTTTCGACTCGACATTATGGAAAAAGACCCTTAGAAAACTAGGGAACGACAGGATAGAAAATCCCACAAGTAGAAAACCAAAACAAAAGCGAGGAAAGAAAAAATTCCCAAAGAAACAAAAGATTTGAGAGTGATAAAAACACACCAAAGGGTGCGAAGGAAAACGTAGATGAACCAAATGAAACAAGTGAGAAAGGAAGACAAAAAAATCAAACATGTGAAAAAGGAGCAAGGAAAACATAAGAAAAAAAAACAAAGGAAAAATATAAGGCAAAAAACCCTACCTCCAAACGCAACCAAGTATTTGACAGCACAGTGAGATCGAAGCTCCTCCTCAAACCCTTTCTCTCGACATCACTCTGGTTCTCCTTGTCAAACTGTTCAAGCCAGAATGGACAGAAATAGAGGAGCAATAGAATAAAAACCTGTTCACACATGCAAACGTTTAGACATTAATTGTAGGTTGGTTAGACCTTGGGATTGGGGTGGAAGTCATAAATGCAAGTTGCAAGAACAAAGGTAATTGGGAGTCGGGATCAAGTCAAGAGATGACACCAAACTTTCAATAAGTGAAAATTTCAAGTAAAGGTCTGAGGTCCGAAACCTGACAAACAAACAAGGAAAATCAGGAATCAGAATCAAGTCAAGGGATGAAACAAAGAGTTTGAATACTTCCTAGTGCAAGTCCCAGTCCAAAGTCCAATCCTGAAAAACAAAAAGAGAGTTGAAAGTCAGGATCGAGATGGAAATAGGAACAATAACTTTGTAAAGTTCTTGGTTTCGGTTCCGGTCTGATGCTCGATTCTGACACAAGCAAAACACACAAGGGAGAAAAGTGAAAGTCGTGATTGGGACAAAAATAGGAACTTACACCTTGAAGGGTGCAAAGTAACGGTTCTGATACAAAACTTGACTCTGACACACAAAGAAAAAGACAAGGTAAAGTACAAGATCAGGATCAGGATCAGAGCATCAGACAAAACCTAAACCTTTAAAAGTAACAAGTGTCAGTGCTGGTCTAAAACCCAAACCCAAAAAATAAAGAAAACCAGGACTTAGGAGAAAAAGAAAGAACTCCTAAGATCCGAACAATAACACCAAGGAAAAAATAAACATAGGGGGGCCTATTTTGACCAAACCAAAATGGGGTGGTTATGCAAGGCATAACAATTGGTGACTCGAATGTGAAAATGGTTTACCCATTTTCAAGATACTGAAGAATTCAATCACTGAGGACCCCTGGTTCATGAACGTTTTAACTCAAGTACAATCAGTTACAACAAACAAGGTTGAGCTGGAATCTCAAAAGTAAATTAGCAATAACAACTTTGAATCTGAGTGTGTGCATGTATTGTTCATCTCTTTCCCTAATGACTCTACCTATCCTTGAACAACTATATTAAGATTCACGATACATGAGTTGAGTCGTTTTAACTATTGTTCAATGATATCCTGGGTATTGCTCCCCTGCCAAACAGGTCTCTATAGCCCCAATGGAGATACCTCTAGTTCTCTCAAAGCATTTCTCTACTACTAGCCAGACATCCATAGCCGCGTTAGAGATACTTGAATTACCCTTATCATATTGAGTTTTCCATCATTTATGCTTCTCTTTTCTTTTCTTTTGAATGGTATTTACTTAGAGAAATTATTTTCTTAACTTTTCTAAATACTCAATTTTAATAACCTAGAATTTGGGTTCAGAACTACCATGGACCTCATGACAGTGTTAAGGACTCATATTTTTTACCTGAATCATGAGTATAGTCACCCTTAGACAAACAAGCCCTTATGAAAATAGATGATTTTATCTAGTATGTGAAAGATTTAACTGTGGTTTATGAGATCACTTACAATATACCTATTTGTTCCTAACCTTTCAAACTGTTATTAAAATGGACATAAAACATAAGTCTTGAAACGAAAGAGCTCGACAAACATACCTGAAAATGCATAAAAAAAATTCTCTATCATAGCACCCTTAGTACACTTTGAATAACTACCCCTTCACCCCAAAATGGAGAAAATGAAGGTCCCCAAAAAGAAAAGAAAAAGGAAAATAAAAAAAACAAACAACAACAGCAAAAACTGAAAACAAAGGAAATGTGAACAAACAAACAAACAAATAGACAAACCAAAAACAAGAAAAAAACTAAATACATATATAAAATCAGATGGATGATCATACCTTTATGGGCTGAAATAATGTTTGAGAAACTATCCATTGACAAGCAATGGGATAGGTTCTCCTGCTAAAGTGCTTAATCAAAAGGAATTCTCCCCAAGGATTTCAATGATCTGGTATGGACCCAACCAAAGTTAGTCAAAATTTTGGTGATCACCTTTCCTTTCTCTGGATTTTTCCCATAAAAACACAAGGTTTGATGTTCTAAAGGCTTTAATTTTGGCTCTGTTTTCAAACCAACGTTTAACAATAGCTTGTGCTTGGAAAACTAATGCAAGGAATCATCTCTCTATTCTTCTAGATTAAGTAAACTAGTTAATCAGACCTCTATCCTATCATCATTAGAGTGAAACTCTTGCATAAACTGACGAATAGGTATCTGTAGATGCATAGCGAAGACTAGGTCTTGGCCATATACTAACTTAAATGGAGAGATTCCTAAGGTAGCTTTGATTCTAGTCCTATCTGTCCATAAGGAAAATCTCAGCTGTGTGTGCCAATCCCTAGGATTACTTTCCAGCAACTTCTTAATTACCTCCAATAGATTTTTATTAGTAGATTCTGCTATGCCATTGCCCTACAAATAGTCATTAGAAGAGTATTTCAAAACAATTTTATGCTCATACACCCACTGAATATTTTTTGTAGAAGAAAAGGTAGGGCCATTATCGCATACCAGGGGGAAAGGTACTCCAAAGTTGGTAACGACATATTCGTTAAGGAACTTGACTTTAGTGGTACTATTCTTGCAAGGTTGAGCTCCATTCCAACATGTGTAACAATCTGTTGTCAAAATAAACTTGTGACTTGTAGACGAATTCAGATTAATCATCCCAACAAAATCTAATGCAAATTGAGAAAATGGTCTTACCTCGTATTCTGGTTGTAGGGGAATCGTTGGATTGTGTTCTCTTAATGTTGAAGTTTGATAAGTGTGATATGTCCTAACATGTTGATGGGCATCCCAGAACACATGGGGCCAATAATAACTCGATCTCAAAATTTTATGTGCCATGGCGTCAGCTGAACCATGTCCGGTACCATGTCTTCCATGAAACTCAACAATGGCTTTTTTTGCCTGTTATTGATCTAGGCAACACAAATAGACACCTTCAAAATTTCTCCTATACAAAGCTCCTCCTTTGAGAATATAATGGGAACTCTTTAGTCACAATGGTCTCCTCTGAGTGGTATTCATTCCATCTAGACATTTATTGTTCAGTAGCAAGAAAATCAAATGTGCGTACCAAGGGTCACCTGTGAATGATTGCATAGTATATTGTTGTCAAGTAATCTTTGTGTCAACATCAGCCATAGCCTTGGATAAGCCTTTTCCTCATACCAGCTTCATTAGGTGAATTTCAAGATTGAATTCCTACAGAATTGCCATCTATTATCCTCGTCTTTCTCCCAGCTCACTTTGCATTAGAAGGGACTTTACTATAGGATCTAAAACTATGGTGGTGATATGACTACAGAGAATTTAGTGTCAAAACTTCTTGACTGCTTGTACTAGTGCTAAGGCCTATTTCTCCAAGGGTGGATACCTAATTTCAACATTCTTGAATGGAGAACTCATAAACACTATCAGCGTCTTGTCCCCTTCACCCTTTCGTTGTGTTAAAACAACAAATGAATGATCAGATGTGACGGAATAAATGTAGAAAGGCATCAAATAATTAGGACTAGTTAGAATTGATGCCTCTGAAATAGACTATTTGATTTGTGAGAAGGAATACTTAGCCTCGTTGCTCCATTCAATCTTCGCATCCCTCAACATTTCATTGACGAATTTGATGATCTCTGCAAACCCAATTATAAAATTTCTTACAAAATTTATCTTCCCAAAGAAAGATCTCATATCCTTTTTTGCTACCTAGCATGGTTAGTTTTAGAATGGATTCCACTCTGCCAGGGTGTATTGATATCCCTCTCTCTGATATTATGTGACCCAAAAGTTTCCCCTCTGAAACCCCAAACACACATTTATTCACGTAGAGGGATACACCATAACTTATATATTTTCCAAAAACTTTCGACAAATATGCAGCATGGTCCTCCCTATTCTTAGAAAATACAATTAGATCATCCATGTAAATGATAATAAATTTACCTACCAAGTATTTAAATGCAACATCCATTGCATGCTAAAAGGTTGCTCCAGCGTTAATAAGACCAAACGACATCCTTTGATAGGAAAATTTCCCCGCTTGGTAGTGAAGGTGGTCTTCATTCTATCTTGATAGAAAGGCATCAAGAGAAGGAAGTGAGTAGTTATCTTTCTCTTAGGCTTTGTTGAGGTTTCTAAAGTTGACACATAACCTAGTTTTCCCACTCTTTTTACAAATAGGGACTAGATTGGCAATGCAAGTCAAATTCCTTACTAGAAAATTATTCTTGCTAACAACAACTTCTATACCTCTTTAAGAATTAGAGGTTCAATCAAGGCATTCATTATGCACTACTTTTGACGGAAGGGCTTCGATTCAGGTTTCAATGGGATAGTATGTGTTATTACCAAAGTATCAAAGGTTTTCAAATATGCGAACCCCCAAGCAATCGTTGTGATATCTAATTTTAGTACTTTCAATATTTTTTCCTTAATTTCCTTAGGACAAGTCTTGTTGATGAAGATATTTTTCTCTGTGCCTAAATTTTCCAAATTATATGACTCATACTTCCCTCCATCACTATTTGTAGGCAATCTTTCACGTGCTTGAGGATCGAAATCAAAGATTCTTTCTAATGCTACCATTCCCTTAGGAATGTTGCTAGTTTTCAGATTAATTATTCCCTTTGTGTCACAATTTTTAGGATCCTAGTGTCCTTGATCTCCATCAGACTCATCGATGATTTGTCTTGTTGGATCTCAAAAATGTTGGTTACAAATCCTAAGAAGATGCCAGGATCTATGATCAGACTTGCAACTTTCTTGAATCAATGAATGGAGTTAACCTATATGGTTGATGACTCCATGCACTTCAGGCTCTGCTAAACCTAGGTGAGTAGACCTTGATAGCTAAAGCAAATTATGTGATTTACTTGTATTTAAGGATCTATCCACAGTGGCATAAAGTGTGGGATAGATTATGGCTTGTTAACTATTCCTACTCCTAATGTGATAATTCGAAATTTATAGTATGAAAGTGAAGTAATGTATAAATGAAATGTGAAATGGACCAGTGCTTTATTGCGTAAGCAGAGTCAATGGAGTTTTATGATAGGTGACTAGTATTGGTTAAAGTTCTAATTGTTCAAAACTTATAATTGTCTATATCTTGTATAAACATGCAAGAATGTCACTGATAGACTCTACTTATTGATCCAATCGATCCTATTAGGTTACTATGATTTATTAAAAGGATTTTAATCCTTCCTTGAATGAACCAATTAAAGCAATCACACAATGACAGAAAATGTGTATCGACAAATGGAGTATGTCCTTAATTTGAATAAAAAGATAATATCAAAGTGGAGACAGTATGAAAACCTTATGAATTATAGGGTTTTTCTTACTGATCCAAATGTTACTTCCAAGTTATTGTAATCAATTAAAAGGATTTTAATTCTTTAATAGAAAACAATTAACTTGATCACACAATAACAATGAATGTGTTTGATGAATTTGAATATCAACATGGATACACAAGTTCAAATAATAGAGAAATAACAATGTGGAGACAACCATATAATTGTTCAAATTAACTAACAATAGACACCAATATGAAGTCACACAGCATCAAATATCTTCTATTGATATCTACCAAAATTTATGCATGCATCATGGCCCTTTATAGTATAATCTTTATGATAAATATTATGGAAGTCATATTTTGTATATCTCTATTCTCTCCCTATTCCCTCTTACTATATAATCATCACATGTCCAACTTATATATCAATATCTTGAAGAGGGTATACCTCTTCATAAGTGTCTTTTGGAATTAACAACAATCAAACATTAACAATTAAGCTCTAATGAGCCACAAATGAACTTGTGTTATATGATCTAAATATTCCTGACTCAAGTGTGTATCAGAATCCTTTGCAACATTCCTCACAACAATCTCCATAATGGTCATCCTCTCCAAACTCTCATAGGCTTATTCTAATGTTGGATCTTCATTCTTAGCTGCTTCTGAGGCTCCCTATAGTATTAGCTAGCATTCTTTCATCCATTCACTTGGACTCTTTAGTTCTCCATTATCTCTGAACAATGCAGGCACACCTTCCTTTGAAGCATCACTAAATTCCTTGGCATTTTCTTGAAGTTCCTAAATCCTGTCATTTATCTTCTTATGTTCCTGAATAGAAGTGTGACTCTTGGAGTGAGTTACCCAAAACTTGTCCATCCAAATAATCAAATTAGTGTGCATCTTCTTGAATATTGCATAAAGTGTATCAAATCTAGAGTTTCTAACTTGAGTCTGTACTTGCTCATTACCCATATGTACTTCCTCACTTTTGTCCTTTGATTGGGAACCTCCTTGAGTTAACATTCTAGTGGATCCTCTGAATGTGTCCTTAACTATGTCTATTAGGAAATAATTTTCTTTGAGCATTTTTTCATTGTTCAACTTGTACATATCATGTTCTTTGATCAACATTTCAATCTGAGCCATGTTCAATTTGGCTACATTTATGCCAATGTCAGTTGTGACAATAGGATTAGTTTATCCTACTTCTAATGTCATCACATGACCAAATGCCTTCTCAGTATCAATAATCATAGATTTCCTATGTGGGGGATACAGAGCCCATATTATAAGAGAAATCTCATCAGGATTGTATCTTGACCCTGTGTATACCTCTATTACCCCTTCTGGACTGAGCTTGTTTTTGGAACCATTGTTATGTAAAAAACTATCAAAAACAAGAGCAAAGTTAAAGTCCAAACCATGAAAAATCGTCACACCAGAATCCTCTAATAGTTTTCTTCCTTTCTCTGGAGTCATGTTCTTCATTTCATTCTCTACATCCACCTTCAATGTGTCAAGCAACTGGATTTCATTGCTACGTGTGATATCTGTGACTGAATCCCTTATTGTTTTCCCTTTTTGTTTGTACAAAAATGACTTAAACTCAGGAGACTTAATGAGCTAGTCATTCGAGACAAAGGACTTATAGGCCAATTGTCAAGTATCTATATCTAATGATTCCCCAAGTTCCTGTTCTATGTTTGGAGGTTGATATTCTTCAATCCTTAGCTTGGGGATCTTGTTAGTTTGGCATTGGGGTTCATTTTCATTAGAAGACTCCTCACTACTAGAGGATAACATTTCTGCTTCTTGTATCTCCTTTGTCCTTTGTTCAATTTCTTTTTTATAATTATCAATTACCAATTCAGCCTCCTTTTCTTCCATGTTTCTGATAATGTAATCATGAGGATATGATATCTGAACATATCCACCAAAGTTATGTTTCTTCCTAGAAAAATCAATATAACCTTCAGGATCAAATCCTTTCCTTGGTGCAGCCTTCTTCATATTGAAATGTGATAATTTATCCAAAATAAGATCATATCCTTCTTTTGACACCATAGTGAAATCTCCAAAACACAATGTACTAGGAACGAATGACTATTTTTCATATGCACTCAAGTTCATAACATTGGAATGATCCATTTGCATGACAATGTCTAGATATGCAATCCTGTCTAGCACATTTTTTGGTAATAAGAAAGGTGTGTCTTCAAAACCATAAACTCTAATCATGATGGAATCAATGTAACAATATCAGTCACCTCAATTATGGCCTACAGTTGGTGGTCCATTGAAATCCTTGGGCCTTAAGAATATTTTGATCTCATTAGTCAATGAATAATCACAAGGATGATCATAAAACCTATACAATGTCTTGACAAAGTATTCTTCAAAATGAACATAACTAGAATTGATAAACCTATTGTCCCAAATGGAAGTCCACAATTGTACTAGTAGTGGTTGATCCTCTTTATCCAAATGTGTGATTCTTAATTCCTCTGGACACATTCCTAAGTCTTGTCCATAGTACAATATCATGTGCATGAGAAGGGAATAAAGTTTAAAGTGCATTATGGGAGATCCATTCTTGATGGGCATTAGCCCTGATTCAATCCATTTTGAAATGTGTGAAGCATAATCAAAAGGTCTTGCATTGTGGCATTGTATGTCTGCAACAATCACCATTGGCCCTATACACATGAATTTAGATACCTTCATTCCCATTGTCTAAACTACTAAGAATTAAGTATGTTTTAGATAGGGCTTGACCAAATCAACATGAAAGGGAGGTCCATCACTATCTTCAAGTGGAACTAGGTCTCCATCCTTCATGGGCCTATGCAATGGTAATCTCCATCATTTGTAGGTAAAATCCATTCTCCAGTACTCCTTTTCCAAATCCTCATGCACTATAGGTTGATCACATGTGTCATCTAGGTTGAAAACTTCACCAAGTGCAATTTTGGATATATGTATAAAAGGCTCTCCTTGTGGGTAGCAAATGGCTTTAAGGTCTGGCTTATAATGTTTGGCCAGAAGTTTAATGAGCTCTACATTAACAAAGACATTGGGAACAACCGACTTTCCCAAATTGAAATTCCAAGGGTTGTAGACGGGTTCAAACCTACTTCTCTGACAATAATGAAACATGAAAAATTCATATCCCCTAATGGGAGTCCACACATCACCTATATGTTTGCATTAGTCTTCTAGTATTTCTACATTAGCCCTTAATTAAGCAGACCTTCTAGCTTTTGGCCCTGAACCAGGGAATTGATCAATGAGATCTTGGTTTAATTTACATTCTTTTGTTTTTGTTTCTTACTTTTGGACTAGATACTTTCACATTGTTGCTCCCTACCTTTTGTTTTTGCAGAACTGGAACCTTCCATTTTAATTCTCTACATGGTGGAAAAATTGAGCTATAATTTTTCAATTGCAGGGAAGCTTCATATGCTTACTTGTGTATTTCTAGGTGCACTGATGTCTTCCACTAGAAATGAATGCAATAGGTTTTTCAAATTTCAAAATGTTAGAGTGATACAAGAAGATTGAATCGGTGAAACCCTTTCAGTCTCATGTTGATCTGTGTGCTTTATTTGGTTCCACCTTTGTTTATATGTTCATAACTAATCACCAACACATAATTGAATGTCCCTTTGATTCTCATATTTAGTTGGGCGGACCATGTAATAATCTTACTAATATTGTGCAACTTCCCTTTCTCTTGCTTTTCAACTTTTATTATTTCAGGGAGAAATTTATAAAGTTTGCCTGATATTGAGGTGGTCTGAACCATTAGAAATCCCTTTGATCATTGCACGATGTCTTTCCACCAAATTTTTATCATTCCATGTAACAATCGAGCTGACATGTACCATCACTAAGAGAATAAAATGCCCTTCCAGTGTATTTTGTCTCCCCGATGTATGTCCTCTACCGCTTCATGCATTTGGAAAAGTCGGTGAGACTTTCCCCAAAAACCTCTCTCATCGGTGTAACCCATATGGTCAGAGAGATCTGAGGGACTTACTCCAATTGTACATGTCTCTCTTATACAATGGTTCTTTTGTTTTATTGGTGAAATTTTATATGTTTCTTCCTGATGAGGTTTCCATGAGCGTGATGCACAAGCTCGGTATGATTTGAAAACTTCACTCCAATAACCTTGCTCTTGCCGATAGGTTTTCATCGGTGAAACATTAGGCATTGTCTTCCCGATTATGCACACCTATTGTCTTTGGGGCCTTTGATTGCTATAGCTTAATTCACCTCTTCCCGATATGTAGAAAATATTCAAATGAAGGGCAATGACTTGCTGATTGGAAATACATGCACATGATCTTCCCGATAAGGACCAATTTCTCTCAAAGCTTTTGCTCAACAATGATCAGAGAAATGTTTATATGTCAAAGGCCATATTAATGGGATCATTACCTGATATGGGTTGTAAAATGGATCTTATCACACAAATTTCAACAATTTGTATTGATCATGAAATTAAGGTGTGATGAATTTCTATGGTACATGGGACATATGTGGGTGAAGGCTAGTGAAAAATGTGAGATTTTTCCAGTTCTAATAGTGGCTTCGATTGGGGATGTATACTCCTTGTGGGTATAGCAAGAATCTAGGTCTCTAGGGAAGCAGATCAGGTATCTTACTTATATGGTATGGAAATGGAAGTGAATTTAGGAATGGTGGGAAATGGAGGTACAGTGGAATCCTATACTACTATTCATGGAAAAAAGTTACTTTAAGAGGTTTCTCAAGAATTGTCCATGCATTAGAAATTATTGACCTTCTCCTAGACTACTGTGCATAGAAGATTAAGAAAAGAAATGTTTCAAGAACTTTCAATGCACTAGAAATTCCTATTCTTCTCTTGTCATGTTCTAGAGGTAATATGAATCTTCACTATCCTTTCCAACAATGACAAATGGTTCTAACCATAGAGCTTCAAATTTCCCATGCTTCCCTTTGTCTTGACTCCTAGCATTTCACATGAGAACCATGTCATTTACTTCAATTTTTTTGTTTTTAGCCCTTTTGTCATATAGGTACTTCATCTATAATTGTTTCTTCTTATTGTGTTGCTAAGCTTGGTTCCTGGCCTCATCAAGTTCCATTAACTCTTCTATCCTCTCCTCCATAGGTTCAGTAATGTCTAAATCTTCTTACAAGATGAACTTACATACTAGTAATAAATTATGCATAGGGAGCCTAGCTTGAGTCCCATACATAAGTTCAAAAGGTGATTTTCTGATGGCCTTCTTTACAGTGATTCTATTTGCCCATAAAGCTAGTCCCAACTTGGAATCCTAGGCCCTTTTGTTATTATCCAACATTATTTTTATGATCTTCAGGATGCTTTTGTTGTTGGATTCAACTTTCCCATTTTCCTGTGGATGATATGGTGAATAATATGAGATCACTATACCATAGGACAAGAAAAATCCCTTGAATTACTCTGATCTGAAGCACATCCCATTATCAGTTATAATTCTTGTTGGCACTCTAAATCTAGTGATGATATTTTCCAATAAAAATTTTGTTACAACCTTACTGGTTGCTTGTTTGGTAGGTATAGCTTCCACCCATTTTGTAAAGTAGTTTGTGGCCACTAGTATCCATCTATGTCCTCCACTAGATTTTTTCTATAATCTCTCCTATGAAATCAAATCCCCATTGGTGGAATGGAGCCTCAACTTGCATAGGTCTTAAAGGAAATGCCCCTTGATAGTTCAATTTCCCAGAAACTTCTGACATGCTTCACATTTCCTAGCATAATCATAGGCATCATTGAAAACTCTAGGCCAATAGTAACCTTCCCTTAACACCTTATGGGCAATAGTCTTTGCTGAGAAATGACCTCCACATACTCCTTCATGCTTTTCCTTCAAAACATGCCTTGCTTGATCTTCATCTAGACACAACAACAGAACACCATCTATATTTTCCAAATATAGGTCCCATTTCATGAATACATACTTTGAAGCCTATAATTTATGCATCCTTTTCTTGTTATCATTAAATCCTTTAGGACATTTCATATGTTTAAGGTAATACACAATATCAGTGTACCATGGTGTGTGCTCAATACTAGTAATCATGTTATCTTCATCATTCAAATTGCACACTTGGGCAGTTTCATTATTTGTTTCAGCCATTAATTTGGCTAATCCTTGTCCTCTTACAAGCTTGGTGATTTGGAACTCAATTTCAAATTCTAGGATTATGTTTATCCATCTGCACCTATGGCTTGTTACTTTACATTGTACAGACACATCTTTTACCACAAAATTAGGTACATAAGCTATCACTTTTTCTCCCACCAAATATGATCTAAATTATTTGATAGCTTTTACCAATGCATATGCCTATTTTTTCTACAATGTCATATTTCAAATTTTCATTTTGGAGGGATTTTTTGAAGAAAGAAATAGGTTGTTCATACCCCTCATCATTTTTCTGTAACATTACTATTGCAATTGTGTGATAGGATGCAAATGAAAAGATTTGAAAAGGCTTACTAAAATTAGGGGACTTCAACACTGGGGCCTCCTTAATTTCTCTCTTGATGGATATGAATGCATCTATGGCCTCAATTGTCCAGTCAATATTTGCACCCTTCTTTAACATCTTTTAAATTGGTTTCACTATCTTAGTAAAGTTTGATATAAATATTCTCACAAAGTTGATTTGCCCAAAGAAGGACTAGATTGCTTTAACTATCTTAGGAATAGGAATCTTATCTATGGCTTCCACCCTTTCTAGATCAATTCTTACCCCTTCTTTGGACACTATGTTCCCTAATAGTTTCCCTTCTGTGATTGCAAAGTGGCACTTTTTAGGATTTAAAGAGATGCCATATTCAATGGCTTTGATGAAATTTTTCTCTAGATGCTCAACATGATCCTCTACTTTCTTTGAATATGAAGTTAAGTCATCTTGGTATACCACCATTACTACATTAATTAGATTAGGAAGGAGTTGCACCAGCATTTGTGAGTCTAAATGGCATTCTAACATATACATACATTCCCCATGATGTCGTGAAGGTTGTTTTGTATTTCTTTTATTCCTTAACTTTCACCTAGTTATAACCTTAAAATATGTCCATCATAGATAGCATCTCACATCCTATGACCTTCTACAACATAGAATCCATGTTTGGGAGTGGATAGTTGTCCTTAAGAGAGGATACATTCAAGTTTCAGAAATCTACACAAAGCCTTATGTCTCCATTTTTCTTTTTGATAGGTACTAAATTAGAGACCCAAGATGAATGTCTGATAGGATTGATGATACCCTCTTCCCTAAGCTTCAAAAGTTCCTCATGCATTTTAGGTTATAGGGTAGGATGTATGGGTCTTTGTTTTTGTCTGAAAGGTTTTGCATCTGGTCTCAATGGGATTTCATGTTGGAACAAATCTTCTCTATAAGCCTTAAGATCATCATAAGACCATGCAAAAACATGCTTGTATTTCCTTAGTAATGCAATCAACATTTTTCTAATTGTTGGGCTTATCTTTTTCCCAATGTACACCTTATTTGGTGCCAATTCAGTGCCTAAGTTGATTTCTTCAATGTATTCCCTTATTACTGGTGTTTGTTTCATAAGGGCTTGGTCATTTCCATAAAACACCTTCTTCAATGCCACAAGTCCCTTAGGAATCTTATTAGTCTTAAGCTAAACAACTTCCTTTCCAAATATAGTTTTCCTTCCATCTACTTCTTCCACCAATGCATTGAAATCAATTTCTTGGGCTTCATATTGATCAATACACTGTAAGAACTTAATCAAATCATTATTATCATTAAAAAATTTCCAACTATAAATATTATCAGGGATTGCAAGTCTTGTTTTGAGCTCAACTTGCGAAATTCCTACTAGAGTGACATCATCTCTCTTCAAAGCTACATTCGCCAGGAAATCTGCCATTAAGTTCTTGGACCTATCTATCCATTCAATAGAGAAAGCATCAAACAATTCAATTGTGTCCCTACAACATTTCTATATTGCTTTAGACTTTTGTTTTTTGTAGCATACTTTGATCTCACTTGTGAAATAATCAACCTAGAATCTCCAAAAATAGTCAGTAGTTTATTTTTTTGTTTGACAACCATGTTCAATCCAATCAACAAGGCCTCATACTCTACTATATTATTTGTACATTAAAATGTTAACAAGAATGAGTATTTGAATGTTGTGCCCTTAGGTGAAATGAAAACCACACCTGCTCCATTACCTTCTCTACTGCATGCTCCATCAAAATACATCTTCTATACACCATGCTCATTCTTGGAGACATCCCTATCAATTGGATCAATATTCAACAATTCAGGTTGTGAATGATCTATTCTAAAACATCCCAATTCCACATCACATAATCAATTTATCTGATTTTGATCAACATATTCCATAATTTTGTTCACTCTTGGTTCTCTATACAATTTAACCTCTTCACCGTTTATTGGTATTATGGCATAGGATAAGTAAAATTGCATATTTCCTCCCACTGAAGCAGTCCATTGTCTTGACAGGAGCATCTCGAAGTGAGGGGGTGTGTCTATTACATTTATGTCAATTATGTATGCTACTTGTGGATAAGCAGTTAACTTCACTTCTACATCCTTCATGATTCCTACCACTAGGATAGGCCTACTATCCATAGCATAGCATTTACCACCAGTAGTGTCCACCCACATGCCAAGCTGTTTCATGACACCTATTGGCATGATGTTAATAGCAGCTCCTGAATCAATCATGTAATTCCTCACCAATTTTTTGTTTATAAGAAATGTAGTAAAAAATGGATTGACTTGTGGAGGGTTTATCAGTGTATCACCAAGACAAACCTCAGGGAATTTTATATCTCCTTGCCTGCCATTACTGATTTTGGTGATTTATTTTTTCTCCAAGCTTGTGTTCTTATTAGTTCCATTGGATATTAGTTGAATTGCATTGTCTCCATATTCTTTTATCTTCATCATCTCCAATAGTGGCACAGACATATTTACTTGAGAAAATGCTTATGTGAGATCAAATGAAGAGGATTTTTTTATTTTTTCTATCCTCCTTTGTTCCAGTGGTTCTCCTTTATTCTCTTCTTTTTCCTTTTTATTTGTTTCATCATGTTTATGTTTGCTTTTATATAATTCCTTGTCTTCTCCTTTGGGAACATGCCTCTGCTCATTTTTATTAGGTTCTTTATTCTCTACCTTCTTTGGTTTTTCCTGTGTTGTTTCTTTATCTTTCACAAACAATCCTCTTGGAGTGCCTTCATTTACATTTGTTGTTTTGTTTCTTAGCCTATAGTTTCTCTTTGCTTGCTCAATTGCAATAATGGTTAACTCTTTTATCTCTTCCTCAGTTGGCCTCCACAATTTATACTTACTTGACTTAGGTGGTGTATAAGAAGGATGTGATTTATCATTGCTTTTATTCTCCTTATCAGAGAAGACTTGTTGTTCTTCCATATGAATATTGTACCTCTAGCTATTTACATCATACTTATAGCCTTCATCTCCTGAGGATGAGTATTATTCTTCAACTGGATAAAGGGTATGTGTAGTTATATATATTGTATGATCTTCCTCTTCATTTCCATATGGTAATTCTTCTTGTATTGATTATGATACAACACAATGATCTGGGGAATGAGGCAACTTGCAAACTTGACACCAAGGGTTGTTATTAACCATGTAGGATACCTTTTTCTTTAAGGGATCAGGGGTTTCTTTATACTTAGGCCTATCAATTATGGGCTTTCCATCTTTCCAATTTGTGTTGTATGGCATATCATGCAATCTCAGCCTTTCATTTTTGTATAAATTTTCTTATTTATTCTAGGGATTATTAGAGTTTTGGGGAACTCTAAGGTTGTCCCTTTTTCAATAATTAATAAAAACTTTCTATTATTCTCAATGGTTAATGCTATTTTTGTTCTCAATGGTTAGAGTGCCTCCAAAGTCTCGTCTTAAATTGACCATGTTTTGTCCCCTTAAAATGTGCCAAGTCCTAGATCCTCACGGGATCCCTTTGGCAATTTTCCTCTGCTAGTGGCCTTGGAGCCCTCTGGGTCCAACACAGCGGATTTCCCTTGCCATATTTTTGTTGCATGTTTGTTGTTCCAAAATGGCTGAAGGCCTTCGCCTTCCTATGCCCTGAGACCTAGCTACCTGATCATTGTCCTCATGACTTGCGCTGCAAAATAACTGTCTTTCACTTGACCTAGGCCCGCTCAACCAGACTTCTTTGCCTAGGACTATGTTATGCATTTTCCATTTCGAATGGCCATCCTCCACTGGAGTTCTGACCATCAGACCTTGGAACTTCCTTTGCCAATGGTTTCCAATACAAATTTTTGAGTGGTGGTCTGCTAGCATCCCTCTGACCTCAGGGTTCCAGACCACTCGTCGCCATCCACAATACTTGTATTAATGGGTGTATTAAATGTTGATTAGGGGTATAAATATCTGGCTCAACCTGTCATTTTCATAATGGTGGGTTAGCCAGGAGGAAGTTCAGAAAGTGCTAGAGAGACCCAATTCCTTCGCCATCTGCTGCCACTATGCCCATCGCCTTCATTGACTAATTCCTCGAGGATTTAGTGGTCACCATCATTGGGTTCTTAAGTTAGGTTTGTCATCTGCCCTCCCATATTGTTTTTGATGATTTTGCATTTAAGTGATGGGAGAAACCAATTTAAAATGCATTCGTTTGGTAGATGAAGAGAGTACCTAAAAAACCCATGTAAAATTGCAAGAAAACCTTCAAATTTCCCTAAAGTTGAAATTTGAAACTTTATCATCTTCACACCATTCTTCTCACAGAGCGTTCGCACCCTCTAGACCTGAGCCTCCCTGTCACCGTCTAGGAAATATCAAAACTCAAGCAATTTTGAAATGATAGAAAAATGACTCCCCAGACCCGTGACCCCAGATTTCCCTGCCCTGTTTTCCGTCAGGGTTTACAAAATTAACTCTACTTCCTTTGGAGACTCCTGGGCCCACTCCCATGGGATTTCATCCCCAGGATGCTAGGTGGTTTTCATCATTTCAAATGGCATACTTTCCTCATCCACCCACGCCCCAAGCCCTGACATGCCATTTGCCGACCGAGTTTAAATAAACAAAACACAACATCCCTAGCATCCTCTGGGCTCAGCCTTTCAGAGTTTCGTCTGCAGACTTCCACATTGACGTTGTCATTCCAAACCGTCAAATGAGCTTGTCTTTCTGGCCTTTGGGGCCTGGTGCCCCTATGGCTTAGAATTTAATGAAGAAAATCATGAATCCAAGCATGACGTTGAGTCCTGTTCATCGGAACTCCATTCCCAGACTTCCACTCGGCGTCCGCCATTCCAAATGGCCAACCTCCATCAGCCTAACGACCCTTTTCGCCTGAGCACTTAAAAGATTAAGATAGCTTCAGGGTCCTGGACTAAGATAGCTCCCTTTAATTAGCTTATGGGTAAGCAGCCCGCAAAATATTCTGATCAGAACAACAGACAAAATTCAAAGGATCAGCCTTTCTCACCACCATCTGGATATTCGGGAAAAACCTACACAATTGTCTAATTGATTCTAGAGCATTAGCCAATTTCATTCCCCTGGATATATGCAAAGCCCTTGGGATTACTCCCACACCTTCAAAGAAAAAGGTGACTCAACTAGACAAAACTGAGGTAAATATTATGGGAGAAATGAATCGGATCCCAATGCAAATTGTCGTGGACCCGAGGGTGCAATAGGTCATTGACATCCAAGTTGCGAATATCACCGATGCATATAGAATCATCTTAGGATGGGATTTCACTCGCACCTTGAATGGATATGCTACCATAGATTTTTCACACATGTGCCTGCCATGGAAAGGACTTCCTAATCAGATCTGCATCGATTGAGAGCCATGCATGAAGTTCATGATCACTAAATATAACAACCTGAATGAGGTGTTATTTGCCGAAACTGAATTGGGGAACTATTATCCATTTTCGTATCAAGAAGAAACAAAGATTCAAGAGGAGGGAAAGGTTGCAAAGGTCCTACTAGTGCAATGTATCCCTCTAGTTGATTTAACCCATACACCTTAGAGCACAGAGATGCTGGTAGAATTCAATAATGAGGAAACCCCTAAGGACAACACTTTGGGATTGTTGGATGGATTTTGGGATTTCATGCAGAAGTGCATACAAGATCAACTCATCCTAGGCGCAAGAATGAATTTCAAGGAGCTCTTGGTGCCAAATTGGTGCAGGGTACACGATGTTGCTCATTTTGAGTTAGAGTGTTGTCTGTTCCAAACAACAATAGAACATGTCAAGAAATTAGCCTCTCCCAAGAAGGAAATGCCATCAGAGCAGCCTACCCTCCACCATACCAAGCCACTAATTGCTTCGGAAGTTGTAAATGACAACTTGCAGCCTAAAGGTAATAATCACTTCAGTGGCCCCGACATCAAAGAGCCTTCCAAATTCTGGACATTACGATTTGATAGATCCAAAACTAAGCAAGGAGTTGACGCCATATTTGAGCTCATCAACCCCATGGGTAAGACCTATTTTGTTGCCGATAGACTTCAATTCTATTGTACTAATAATGTAGAGGAATACGAAGCTTTAGTCCATGGTCTTCTAATGGCCTTGAAGAAAAATGTTAAGATGCTGCAAGTTTTTTGGTGATTTCGAGTTAGTGGTTAAACAAGTCAGAAAACTGTACTCCCGTCATGATAGAAGATTGGAAAACTATAGCCATAGGGTTTGGGATCTCTTAGAAGGGCTAGATGCATTCAATATACAATTGATCCCTCATGTTCAAAACCATACGGCTGATGCTTTGGCTTAGGCGGCCAGCATGTTGCAACCCTTATCCTTATTAGGCCTCAAGAAATTTACTATTGAGCTAACTTCTACACCGCCCATTCCAGATAGTGTAACCCACTTTCAAGTCTTCAATGATGATAAACACATCCTCAAGTTCATCACGAGCTCTAATGTCTTTGCCACACAAATAATAGATGAAGCTAATCTAGAAGAAGCTGAATTGGACATAGAAAGAGTAATCAACCTTAGGACCAACATGATTCCTCAAGGGATAGTTCAGCTAGAGCGCATTTTTTACTTGGATCAGATCAAAGATCAGGATTGGAAAATCAAGAAGGAAGCCATAAGAAACCAGTGTGATTCCCACAACCTCGAAATAGCTGAGGAGATCAAAAATGTTTTTATTGGCAAAGTGTGCACTACAGAAGAAAAGAAAGGGATCGTGGATGCTTTATGGAAGTATCATGATGTGGTGGCATTGAGCTATGAGGACCTTAAGACTTATGACACCTCCATCATCATGCACACCATCTCTCTCAAGACAAAAGTGTGACCATTCCACCAACGACAATGTCCTATCAACGCCTTGCTGGAACCCATAATTTACAAAGAGGTGCAGAAATTGCTTTCAACAAGAATTATATTCCCAGTTGGGCATTCTACATGGGTAGCCAACTTGGTCCCCATCAGGAAGAAGAATGGAGAAATCAGGTTGTGTGTTGACTTCAGCAATTTGAACAGAGCTTCTGAGAAAGAAAACTACCCAGTGCCTTCATTGGATGAGGTGTTGTAGGTTTTTAATGGCTTGAAAATGATGCATTTTCATGATGGGTATTCCAGATACAACCAAGTTATGGTGCAGTATGAAGATCGCCACAAGACAGTGTTCACCACCAAGTGGGGAACCTTTGCCTACAGAAGAATGCCCTTTCGACTCAGCAATGTCGGTGCCACCTTCCAACATGCCATGGGCATTACCTTCAAGGATTTGATTGGAAAGTACATAATCATCTATATGGATGATTTAACTATATTTTCAAAGAAGCGGAGTGATCACATCTTCGATTTGTGCAAGGTATTTTAGAGGTGTCGAGAGTTTGGGGTTTCCCTTAACCCAAAGAAGTGCATCTTCAGAGTGACTGAAGGGAGATTGCTAGGGCATATCATTTTAGAGTAGGGAATCTCCATAGGCCCTAAACACATCCAATATTTGTTGAAAATTCTGCCACTGGGTGGTAAAAAGCAACTAAAATCTTTCTTTGGGAAGATCAAGTTCGTGAGGAAGTTCATTACAAGTTTTGCTGAGATCGTCAAGACACTCAATGCCATGTTAAAGTAAGATACCAAGATCAAGTGGACTCTTGAAGCAAAACAATCTTTTGAGGAAATTAAATGATCAATTTTTGAGGCACCTGCGCTCGTCAGCCTAGACTATATGAAGCCATTTTACATCTATTCGTTCACTTCAGAGCATTCTTGTGCCAACATTCTGACTCAGAAAGATGATGAAGGGAATGAGCACCTGATCGCCTTCATGAGTGCTCCTTTCAAAGGTGTCGAGTTACGCTACCACAACATAGAAAATCAAGCGTATGCCCTCATTAGGGGAGTAAAAAAATTCAATCATTACATCTTGCATAATAAAGTGTTCGCTATTGTCCCCGACCCAGCCATGAAGACATTGCTCATGTAGAATGAATTAGGTGAATGAAGAGCCAAATGGGTCACACTGTTGCAAGAGTATGATATGGAAATCCAACCAATGAGACTAGTAAGAGGGCAAGCACTTACCTGAACAATCCTTGAAACTACAGCAGAAGCAAGGCTAGAAATCACCATCCAACAATACCAGTTGGAAGACGTTTCTCCAGGAGAATGGTACGGGGATGTCATTTATTATCTAGTCAACCACAAATGCCTGCCTCATTTACAAGGAGTCCAAAAATGTGATCTCGGGCTGAAAAGAAGCAATTTCATGCTGCAAGGATCTATTTTATACAAGAGAACTCATGAAGGTATCTAATTAAGATGCCCTGGCAAGGAAGAAGCAGATCAAGTCCTGAAGGAGTTCCATGACAAGTTCAGTACTAGTCATAGATCCAGACCTTCTACCACACATCATATATTAAGAGTTAGATATTATTGGCCAATGGTCTTCAAGGATACCCACAGCCATGTTTGCTCATGTCACACATGCCAGACAGCTGCTACCAAGGAAAAAAATGTTGTCCCACTACAACCAGTTCTAGAGGTGAGACCATTTGTGCAATGGGGTCTTGATTTCATTGGTCCAGTAAGCCCTCCATCATCTGTGGGGCACAGGTACATTCTTACCGCTACTAATTATTGCACTAGGTGGACATAAGAAATCACTTGTAGACAATGCACAACTGAGGTAGTCACTAATTTTTTACAAAGTTTCATTTTAAATTGCTTCGATTGTCCTTATGCATTGGTGTGTGACAATGGACCTGCATTTGCTTCATTAAAATTTGCTGGTTGGGCTTTTGATTTTGGAATCACCCTTAAATTTTCATCTAATTACTACCCTCAAGGAAATGGCCTTGTTGAGTCTAAAAACAAGAACCTGATCACTGTGATCAATAAACTGCTCAATAGGAATCCCAAGGACTGGCATACCTAGCTCTGATTCACCCTTTGGGCAGATTGCACTCACCACAAGGTTTCCCATGGAAATTCTCCATTTCATTTGGTTTATGGCTTAGAGCATCTCTTACTGATCACCTAAAAATCCCTACTCTCCATTTTATCAATGAATTTTATGAAGGGGGAGACCATAGAGAAGTTCAGTTAGTTGAGCTTTTGCACTTAGAAGAAGTACAAGACCGCGCAATAGAAAAATTTTCCAAGCACCAGGGCATAGTCAAACATTGGTTTGATCATCGAGCCAAGATCAAGGCCTTTAGAATTGCAGATCTAGTCCTATGTTGGGACAAGGTCGTGAAAAGAAAGGGGGACACAACAAATTTGACAAGCTTTGGCTTGGCCCCTTTTAGATAGTTGAAATCTTGGGAGACAATGCTTTCCACTTAAAGACCTTAACTGGTGAGGATGTCCCATTGCCTGTCAATGGGCAACATTTGAAACATTGCTTCCAAGTCTGATCTTGTGTGGAGTTATTCCTATAAATACCTATACATAGGTTAGAGTAGGTTGATTTTGGTTTGCTTGTGTTTTGTTTTTTTGTGTTGTTCTATTTGCTCGTCTCTTGGTTGTTTTGCTTTGATAAGGGTGTCCTCTGTTCTGCTGTGGTTGTTGTGCTCATTCAACGAATGGTACACTTTTTTGTCCATCTTTAGTGTTCTTTGGCTAAACACTCATTCTCGACTATTGGTCCCTAAAGCTTCCTAGGAGTGATTTCCTCATTTGAACTCTTCCTTAGAACTTGACCCTTGGTTGAATCCTTTTATGTACATCTCAGATCTCACAGAAAGCGCATGTTAATTATTTCCAAAGGGTTGTATAATGGCTACTATGACATCCCGATAAGTGAAAAATCTTGAGTTTGCTCCAGTGACCACTGTGGTTCTCAAACCCATCGTAGGCTTCAGTGCTTACACGGTTGAGCAAAAGATAAGTGAAAAAAGAAACATCAAAAGAAAGAGAGAATGGAAAGAAAATTCTAAAATCAGGCAACTGTATGGGTGTGCAGGTAACTCTACCAAGGCTATGGACTCCTTGCGGGTAGTAGAACAATATCCATGAGGCCACAGTGAAAACTCCACTAGGGCTATGGACACCTAACTGGCAGTGGGGCAATGTCTAGGTTACTTTTGGTGTTGAGTGGTTTATGTAGCTTGCTCAGTTGGATTAGTTGCCACTTGTCATGGTTTCCATGGAAAGGAATGAATTCACTACACACACTTATGAGATGTCTTGTAGATTGACCTAACTAAGGACCCTGTTCTCATAGTTCATGTTTTGATGTTGGCCTCTGGTCTGCGAAACTAGATATTCTGGGTTCAAAATGAATGCTTACCCTCAGAAAACTTGGTAGAATTCCTAGTAGAGTCACCATTTGTTGTGCCCTTAGCACACATGCCCCATTTGGAATGGGGGCCCTCTCTTTCTTTCTCCTTGCCGAGCCAGTTTTTCACCGCCTCATTTTTCCTTCCTCCCCATTTTGGTGTCCTAAGTGGTCAGAGTTCCTACAAAGTCTCATCTTAAATTGACCATGTTTTTTCCCCTCAAAATGTGCCAAGTCCTGGATCCTCACGGGATCCCTTTGGTAGTTTTCCTCTGCCAGTGGCCTTGGAGCCCTTCGGGTCCGGCACGGTGAATTTCCCTCGCCATATTTTCATTGTGCATTTGTTGTTCCAAAATGGCCGAAGGCCTTCACCTTCCCATGCCCTAGGACCTGGCTACTCAATCGTCATCCTCATGACTTGCGCTGCAAAATAACTATCTTCCACTCCAGGCCCACTCCGCCGGACTCTTTGCCTGGGACTCCGTTGTGCATTTTCCATTTCAAACAGCCATCCTCCACCGGAGTTCTAACCATCGGACACCAGACTTCATCGATGGTTTCCAATACAATTTTTTGAGCAGTCATCTGCTAGCGTCCCTCTGGCCTCTGGGTTCCAGACCTCCCACCGCCGTCCACGAATTTGAACTCACCAACCTTTTCATCCACCGTACTTGCATTAATGGGTGTATTAAATTTTCATTAGGGGTATAAATATCTGGCTCAACCTGTCATTTTCATGCCAAGTTAGCTAGGAGGAAGTTCAGAAGTGCCAGAGAGACCCAGTGCATTCACCATCCACCACCACCACGCCGATCGCCTTCATTGACTAGTTCCTCGAGGATTTAGTGGTCTCCATCACCAGGTTTTTAAGGTAGGTTTGTTGTCTTCCCTCCCGTATTGTTTTTGATGATTTTTCATTTAAGTGATGGGAGAAACCAAGTTAAAATGCATTTGTTTGGTAGATGAAGAGAGTACCTAAAAAACCCATGTTGTCAAATTGCAAGAAAACCTTCAAATTGCCCTAAAGTTGAAATCTAGAACTTTATCACCTTGGTGCCATTCTTCTCATAGAGCATTCATGCCCTCTGGATCTGAGCTTCCCTATCACCATCCAGGAAATATAAAAACTCAAGCAACTTTGAAACGATAGAAAAATGACTCCCCAGACCCGTGACCCCGGATTTCCTTGCCTTGTTCACCGTTGGGGTTTACAAAATTAACTCTACTTCCTTTGGAGACTTCGAGGCCCTCTCCCAAAGGATTCCATCCTCGGGATGTTGCATGGTTTTTGTTATTTCAAATGGCATACCCACCTCATTCGCCCATGCCTCGGGCCCTGTCTTGCCATTTGCTAACCAATTTTAAATAGACAAAATGCAACATCCCTAGCATCCTCTAAGCCTAACCTTTCAGAGTTCTTTTCGCAGACTTCTGCATGGATGCCACCATTCCAAATGGTCAAATGAGCCCGTCTTTCTAGCCCCTGGAGCCTGGTACCCCTATCACTCAAAACTTAACAAAGAAAATCATGAAGCCAAGCATGACGTCGGGTACGGTTCATCGTATCTCCATTCTTGGACTTTCGCTCGACATCTACCATTCCAAATGGCCATCCTCCAGCAGCTTCCCAACCCTTTTCACCTGAGCACTTAAAAGATTAAGAGATTTTGTTGATCTTCCATTAGCTTCCTTGGTCCCAGACCCTGAAACTCTTCCCTTGGAATTTTGTTTCTTCAAAGCCATTTCAAATGGCCAACCTTGGACAGCTTTCCCCCCTCACATCTCCGGGTGCTCCAAATATGATTCAAACGACCTCCAATCTGGAAACGATCCTTGACCTATGTGCTCAAATTGAGCCCTCCCTTGCATAAACCAATCAAATATTTCAAACTTGAAGCTGGGAGGAACCACACAGATTTCCCTGCCTTGTTTTCCCTTTACAATAACAATCCTACCAGGGAAGTTCGGCCCCTTGGGCCCGGGTTGATCAAATTCCCTCCAGTAAACTATTGATGGCATCTCAAAGTAAATGTTTGATTTCATGGGTGATGCATTATCCAACCTGACTTCCTTGGCAGGGGTTTTGGCTAGCATTGATGTCTTTATGCTTAATTTCACTTATCACGCCTTTGTCTATAGGATATATGGAATCAGGTGCAGAACCGTCTAGAGCAGCTGCATAGAAAGACAAAGGGAAGAAATCAAGTAGAGTTCCTCGTGGGAAAGAGGAAAAAGACCAGATGAAATTTCAATTCCAGGGAGAGTCTGTGCACTCAAAGATCATCATAGACTGGAAGGAGATCACATATACCAATATCGGGCACATTGATATTGACGAATTTAAACAAAGGGTTAGGATCAACCCGACCACAGATAATGCAAGGTTAATCAGGAGCAGCGGAATTTCCAAGGTTGAAGGTTTTCCTCCATCCCTTGTTGCTCCTAAATTGGTCATGGCTTGTCGGAAAGCATATCAACCAGAAACTCGAACAATAAATGATAGAGATGGGAAGATTTTGGCTATGTTGAGAGAGGAAATAACAAGGACTTTTCACATCCCTACCTTTGGGGAGATGGAACTACCAAAAATCGAGGAATACAAGGCAATGTGGGATGCAGATCCCATTGGATGAAAAAATCTTATAAACCAGTATTGGCTCAAAGAGAAGTAGGGCAGTGCTGCAAAAGTTCCCCAAGAAATTTACCGCATTGATTTCCATGAAGATTATCATGACCTGGTGACTCTCTTGAGTAGGGTAATGGGCCTTCCCACTGCTGCATATTTTCAAGAATGGATGGTCTACTTTGTAGAGAAGATCCTTTGTGGAAAGGAAGAAGATTCCACACAGACCACATTATATTGGGGGGAATAATAAGTGACTGCTTCCATCAGCAATTTATGAATATCAAGAAGACCTCCAAATTTTATATGACATCCTACCTTGTTTACTCACTGGCTGAGCAGAGGCAATACAACAAACTATTCAGGGCACCTGATGAGGAATCTAGGCGAAAGTTGAAAGTTTATGATAGATACCCCCAGCTCTAGTTCAAAATTTTTAAGAGGGACTATTGCAGAGTGAATGATTCTTTTGTAGGTCACATTATCAGACTACTTGGAGGAGATTTCGAGAGATGGGTCTCCCACAGTGCTCAGGTGTTTCTCAAAAAATATGCCTTTCTCTTCATCCAGTACCCCAAATTCACATACATCCATGCCCAAGGTTACACAGAGAGGCCAAATAAGCTGCCTCGGTACCCCAATGACTAGATTATATTGTTAGAACTATCTTGGTAGCTACAACATGTACATACCCTTCTTAGCAACAGACACTTGGCTTAGATCCCTTATCCTATTTATTTTCACTGAGGTATGTACAAGCTGTAAACCTCTCAATGTGCAGGGAACTCAGAGAAGGAGCTAGCAAAATATCATTTCAGCCTCCACACTGCTTGCCCACAGATGGACCCATATGGGCACATAAGGAAAACATTAGGACCCGACTATGCCCATCTGTATCATGTTGAAGATTTCTGGGCGAATTGCCAAGATGACAAGGAAGTACACATGAGGAATTACATGTGAATGACTACATACTTTGTGAAAAGGGTGAATTTTTTTCCTATCCCCGATCAAGTGGAGGAAGATGAGAGCACGTTCATGAACCCTAGGTACAATGCGGTCGCTAATTTTCCACTACCAACCATAGATTAGGACGAGCAAGAGGTCGATGACCTCGATATCATAACCAAGCTTGTTGAGGCTCGCACCAGAGAATGGGTCAATGGATAGGTTGCTTGTTTGAAGGAACAAGGGGTTGTCCTAACCTATGAAGGGCTCAAAAGTGAGCCTAGTGCCATAGATGATGTAGTTGCTACCACCTCAACAACAGAAACCTCCAAATCTCCTCCGCTCACAAGATGGAGGAAAAGGAAAGAGGTCGAGGAAGAGCAACCAAATCCAAAAGTATATGTAAGGAAGGCCTCAGAGGGTGAGCCATCGAAGAAACACAAAAGGAAAGGAAGTGCTACAGGGCTTCCTACTATTCAAGAAGATCCCCTTCGCAAAGGAGAAGAAATGGAGACAAATCGGCCAAAGTCCCCACCGGTTACCTCAAATGTTGTCATCCCTCCACTTATTTCTCAGGCTATGGTTGCCACATCCCCACCTGCAGTGGACATATCGGTCCACCTTTCCTCCTCTTCACCAACTGGGCCCATCATATTGGTTGATTCTTCCTTTTCTACCACTTCTCCAATTTCCTCTCCCTCTATGTCCCCCACCACATATCTTCCATTGGCAGCAACAACAATACCAATGCTCATGCTCACACTGCCAAAGGTATTCTCGCGGTAGATGCAGAATGTTCCTTCTGAGATCTCACAAGTACTAATGAATCCCACCATCCAAGCCACCTTAGCCCAGGTCCTTGTCAGTTCCCCTCCCTCAAAACCTCCAACAGAACCACCAGCAATGGAAGCCACAATGGCAATATCAGCAGAATGGGAGAGGTAGAGATTGAAGTAACAAAGGAATTAGAGGAGGAGGTAGATGAATATCATGAACATCCATAGTATGAGCATCCACGGATTGACAAGGTGGTTCATGAAGAAGAAGAAACAAGATCCTCTGAAAGCGGAGATGAAGAAGAGGATGTCGGGGGAAAAATTATCATCAAATATTTGATCCGAACTTTGAAGAAGAGTTGGCCAAGGAACCGAGGGATGTCAGATAAGAAGTAGAAAGGTTACCTGCCAAAGAGGAAGGGAAAGAAGATGACAAGGAAGAAGAAAATGTGGAGCTTCCTACAAGTGAACAACAAGAGAAAGGCCCTGAACATGACAAGGAAATACCTTTCTTCGAAGGACAAGAAGAACAAGAAAGGAAACAACATTAAGATGTGCCACCTCCTCCTAAGGAAGAAGAGAATGGAGAAGAAGATAAACCTAAAGATGAGGTTTGAGCTCACAAGAACCTTGAAATGGAACAGCCTGAGAAGCACATGCATGAGGATGAATAGGATGAATAAGTTGAAGAAAATAAAGAAGGGGAGGCTGAGAAGGAAGGAGGTCCCAGGGCATGATTTCCTACTAAGTCTCCCATCAAAGGCCTTGTGTTCATCCAGGACTCCAATGAAGAAGAGGGAGAAGGCACTAAAATGGAGAAAGAAGCTCCTAGAAATAAAGAAATAGAGGTCCAAATAAAGGAGGGGGAAGATGATCGTGAGTCACCTAAAGAAAAATCTACTATTCCCAAATGGATAGAGAAGTAGCTTGAGAAGAAAGCTCCCACCTCGGCTGACCTAAGAGAAAGGATGGAAGCTATCTTAGCTCAGGCACAAATCAATACCAAAAAGGAGAAGAAGCCAAAAATCAAATCCAAGGTGACGATGGATGCCTCCGGATCTAGAACCATCCAGGTGGTGACACCAGTAGTGGGATCAGAAGGGATAAGCTACAATGTCTCTACCATTGATTTACGAATAGCTACTAGGGAGAAAAAGGTGGACCACCTCCAAGAGTTTGTTGCCACAATAGTACATTTGATACAATAAGATATAATTTTGAAAGAACTCAAGGCGTAAGTGGCTGACTTGACAAAATACATCCAACAATGGTCCTCAACAAAAGTACCTACCACGTCCATGACTCCACCACAATTGTTATCGAGGGAACAAATAGACAAGTTGGAAAAGAGAAAGAACCTAGATAAGACTATAGAAAGTTGGTTCCAATAGGTCCTATACATTGGAAACATGGGCATCGGTCGTGTTGTCCAGACAAAAAGCAAATTCTTAGATCTACAATAGTCTCTTAAGGGTACGAGGAAACTCTGCACTGACTTTCCAGCAAGATATGAATCCACCTACCCAAAGATTGAGGCTATTCTTAAACTATCGAGTGTGACTTGGGAAATAGAGCTTTCCTTCAAAAGGGATGACCACTGGCTAGTGGATGTATGGAAGCAAGACTTTGTGAATTGAAAAGAAAGGTTGGAGTTGGTGCTCGATAAGGTGAATGTGGATATCAAGTGGGCTATGAAGATCAAGGTATATTGTACTCAGTACTTGAAGCTGCTGACAGGTTATGATATACCTATCGTACAGGTGGATCCGAAGAAGATAAAGCCCCACTTGAAGAAGAAGATCGAGGATGGGGTGTTAGATGAAATCACCACTAATCTCATGAGTTTTACTACTCAAGCCTTCACCTAGTCAGAGTTGTTCTAAGACCACACTGCCAAGTATGACGAGGACTAGGAAAAGCTCACTGAACAATCCAAAGAGTGGAGTTATCAGGTGCTACGATCTGAAATCGTAGACATGGATAAGCTCCAACCATTAGTGCTAAAATTTATAAATTATGCAGCTTTGAAGAAGTAGGAAGGCAACCCTATTATTGATATAGCAAAAGGGAAATTAGCAAAAGTACAAAATGCTATAGTGATGTCACTAGAAGACAAAATAGGGATAAAGACAAAGCTATATTTTAAAATATAAAATATTGTGGGGTAGGTAGAACCCTAATTTGTAATGAATCTTGGTCACACAATGCAAATTAATCTTGGCCATTCATTCTACCTTTTGGACACTATAAATAGGTTGTCTCCTCTCATTTTCAAAGAGAGTTGAGTTGTAATGACATGTTGTAGAAATTTTGATGGAAATACATTGACTTTGGTGCATTTTCTGAGTTTCTCTACATGTTTCATGATTCAATCTCCCATAGTTAGATGTTTTAGTTAGATTTAAATTACTGTTCTAGTTGGTTTTAGATTGCTTAGATAGATTTGGTAATGTTGTTCTATGGTTATGAAAATTTTTGTTGTGTAGATGCCTTCCTAGTCCATACTTTTTGTTGTTTGCTACTGGTAGATGGTTGTGTAAAGTTAGTCTGGACTTAAATTCAAAGCTTCTTTAAACTTTTATCTTTATTCATGCATGTATGTGGTGGATGGATGGTAAAATATCTGCAGACCTTAGAAGATAGCATAAATTTCATGATACTGTGGGTTTACTGGTTAAGTGGAATCATGTTTAAAGGAAGTTGTTTGTAGCAGAACCTCCATAATCATTGTTCATAGTTAGTTGCAGATCCAGGAACCTCTCTTATCCCCTACCCTTTCTCTTTTTTTTAAGAAGTAACCTATCCTAAGGTTCATTGCACATTGTAAAGCCAAAACTCAAGGAAAATATTGGAGTTTCAGATTATTGTTTGAACCTGTAGCAAAGCGTGCATCGATTCCCATTCCAAGGAACTTCAACTCGTAAGTTTTCCCTATGATTACCAGAAAAAACACATTGAATATCAACTAAAATTCCATGCAAGTCATGACCTGACACCTAAGAGACCTTGGGGTGATTTTCATAAACTTGCTATTGGAAGTCTCCTTTCAAGAGAGGTAGTGCACTTATGCACTGCCTATGTTGAGAAAGTGTGCAAAAACACCCATCAACAACTATCTTTTGTGCTTCAGTTAAACTTATAGGGCATCTGCTTCTGAGTTCATACCCTATTTTTGGATCAAAGGCTTTTAAATAAATACTTAAAGTTGTTGGATCAGTCAGTTTGGAACCTTGTGGCATTTTGTTGTATAGTTTTGGAAACCTCTTATTGAAGTCATAAATTGACTCATTTTGGTATTTTTGAATACTTATTAATTCATGAAGGGAAAATTCAAGGGCACACTAATTCCCATATTGATCTAGAAATTGATTCTAAAAGTTTGCTATAGAATCAATTGAAGCATCAAGTGAACCATTGAACCAATCCCTTGCTTCTTCAGTTAGGGACATCATGAATAATCTCATATTTACATCCTCATACTCCATACCAATATCTTGTATAACAGCATTGAAATTCCTGATATTTTCATCAACTGATATCACATTATTCCCAGTGAATTTGGGAACTATATTTCTCCAATTGTTATGAATTAGGTATTGATATAATTGGTGCCCTATTAAATCAAATTTTCTACATGTGCTCATAGGGTTTTGTGGGTGCAAATTCAGAGGTGGTGGATTGGGGTGGTATTGGTATCCATATTGAGGCTGATAGTAGACATTTTGTTGGATGTTTTGTTGAGGGTATACGTTTTGATGTGGCACATGTTGCTGATGTTGTGGGGCATACTATTGGCCTGGTGGTGGATAGTGTTAAGGAATATTTCTAGCATTTGGGGATTGGGACCTTTGTAATGGCACATTATGCTGAGTGTGTTGTCTTGGGTTACCACAAGTATTATGAGGTACTTTTGAAATACCTGGAGCACCTGTGTTGTGAGATGTTCCAAGTGAATTAACATTACCACCTTGTTTATGTGGAGGGACATATTTTGGTAGTTTTGGTGCCTGGATGCTTAATTGTGCCATTTGGTGATCTAGCTCTTGGCTTTCTTGTATCATCTGTTGTCCCCTTCTAAGTTGTTTTCTTTTCCATTCTAAATCTAGTTCAATCTCTTGGTTTGTCATACTATCAAAATAAATGGTAGTGTGATCTATAGACCCCTCATTGTTTTCTTCTCCTTATTGTGTTGAGAAGATCTCCTATCATATTCCTCTTGTCTCTATTTTCTTTCTTCTTCCACCCTTTCCTCAAACTCATTTTCCTTTTGAGGGTCTAACCTAAAATTGAGGACATTATCATTTGTTTTACTTCTTTTAGGAGGTGTTGAGGGATTTCCACCATCAGTGTGAAGTGGAGAGTTGAATGTTGTGAAGGGATGCTCTAATGTCTTCACATTATCTTCTTGCTATTTGCATACTATCTCATCCTTATTTGTATTGTTTTTTCCACGAGGAGATCCATGCTTATCTGTCCACCTAACACTACTCTTCTTAGGACTCTCTTGGTGAAAAGATCTTCTTCCATTCATCTTGGATGATATAAAATATCTTTGGTGTCTATCATCTATCCTTTATAATATTATGCTTATCTTATCAATCCTAAAAATACTTTAGAGTTGCCACCTACTTTTCATAAGTAGGAAAATGATTGTGTTTCTTCCTAGTGGAGTGTTCACCCTTTTATGATGTTTTGAAATGACTCTATGATGGAAGGCTAACGTTCAAAATTTGCTTTTCCCTAGTAGAGTCACCAATCTGTTGGATCTCAAAAATGCAGGTTACAAATCCTAAGAGGATGCCAGGATCTATGATCATACTTGCAACATTCTTGAACCAATGAATGGAGTTAACCTATATGGTTGATGACTTCCTACACTTCAGGCTCTGCTAAACCTAGGTGGGTAGACCTTGATAGCTGAAGTAGATTATGAGATTTACTTGTATTTAAGGATACAGTGGCATAAAGTGTGGGATAGATTATGGCTTGTTAACTATTCCTACTCCTAATGTGATAATTGGAAATTTATAGTATGAAAATGAAGTAATGTATAAATGAAATATGAAGTGGACCAGTACTTTATTGGGTAAGCGGAGTCAATGAAGTTTTATGACAGGTGACTACTATTGGTTAAAGTTTTGATCCTTAATTTGAATAACAAGATAATAACGAAGTGGAGATAGTATGACAACCTTATGAATTATAGGGCTCTTCTTACTAATCCAAATGTTACTTCCAAGTTGTAATAAATTAAAAGGATTTTAATTCTTTAATAGAAACCAATTAACTTGATCACACAACAACAACGAATGTGTTTAATGAATTTGAATATCAACATGGATACACAAGTTCAAATAATAGAGAAATAAAAATGTGGAGACTGTATATGCATAAAATTGGTCATGTGTAATTAATCCCAGCATTTAATTAAATATTTATTATTTAATGAATTTCTCTAAAGTCTTCTACATATAATTAAATTTAATAAATTTAATTATATTGTTCATTCACTTTATTCTTCCACCATAATTAAATAAATTTACTTTATTTAATTATTTCACATTCATATGTCCACTTGATTAATTAAATAAATATTCTTTATTTATTTTAATTAATTATCACCTTTGAATTTAATTAAGTCTTTTGATTTAATTAAATTTAAATATTTCCTTTCTTCTATTCAAAATCTTTCTTCTAATTAATTAAATATCTCATTTAATTAATTTCATAAGCGTGATTTAATTAAATAAACTTTATTTAGTTAAATGTCCATATCTTTTCAACTAATAATTAAATATTTTATTTTATTATGAAATCTTCTATTTTCCTCCAAATCTTAATTAAATAATTATTTAATTAAGAAAAAATCTGTCACCCAAAAATAAATAGTTGAACTGATAATTCATTATTTATCTTCTTAATATCTTTCCAATATCCTCTAAAAAAGATGATTTTTTATCATCTCATCTTATCTCTTCCACGAAAAAGGAAACAAATCCTACTTTCTGGTTTTCTTCTATTTTCCTCTCCAGTCTCATCCATCTTTGACCATTCGATCTGCCAGGGATTTTCATAGCCGTTGATCAACTCAGCCAATCATAATCCTTTCAAAACTCTATAAATACTTCTGTGAATCCAAGCATTGGTTACACTTACACACTTGCATATACTTACATTTCACGTGCACGCGTTATTTTTATATCATCTAGCATTTATCAGTTTTTGTAATCATTACATTTAGTAATCTCATATTTTAGCTATCATTTTTTAGTCTTGTTAATGGCATCTTAGCATAAGTATACATTTATTTCAAATCTCATTCTCTAGGAGATCATTTTGTTGAGCCTAGCGTATAATCTGAGAGCAAGCTAGATTCAACGAAACACTGGAGATAGAGGACAATAAGACCCTTTCGAAGGAGCTACGAGTTTAAGAGTTTTCTTTTCTTTTAAATTAGTTTCCTTTGATCTAATGTTTTATTGGTGTGTTTAGTTTGTTAAAATATATTTACACTTAAAATTGATCACACATAGACAACCATATAATTTTTCAAATTAACTAACAATAGACACCAATGTGAAGTCACACAACATCAAAGATAACCTATTGATTTTTGTCAAAATTTATGTATGCATCATGGCCCTTTACAATATAATCTATATGATAAATATTATGGAAGTCATCTTTTTTATATCTCTATTCTCTCCCTATTCCCTCTTATTATCTAATCATCACATGTCCAACTTATATATCAATATCTTGAAGAGGGTATACCTCTTCATAAGTGTCTTTTGGAATTAACAACAATAAAACATTAACAATTAAGGTCTAATGAACCACAAATAAACTTGTGCTATATGATCTAAATATTCCTGACTCAAGTGTTTATCAGCATCCTTTGTATCATTCCTTGCAGCTATCTCCATAATGATTATCCTCTCCAAACGCTCACAAGCTTCTTCTAATGTTGGATCTTCACTCTTAGCTGCTTCCAAGGCTCCCTGTAGTATTAGCTGGAATTATTTCATCTATTCACTTTGACTCTTTAGTTCTCCATTATCTCTGAAAAATGCAGGCACACCTTCCTTTGAAGCATCACTAAACTCCTTTGCATTTTCTTGAAGTTCCTTATAATAATCATTATGTTTCCTCATCATATCCTCAACAGTTGTAATGGATCCAGTATCAAAAGTGCTTATATTTTGTATTTCTTGGATCTTTTCTTGAATCCTATCATTTATCCTCTTATGTTCTTGAATAGAAGTGTGACTCTTGGAGTGAGTTACCCAGAACTTGTCCATCCAAATCATCAAATTAGTGTGCCTCTTCTGGAATATTGCAGAAATTGTATCACATTTGGCCTTGCTAACTTGAGTGTGTACTTGTTGATTACCCATTTTTATTTCCTCACTTTTTTCCTTTGATTGTGAACCTTCTCCTTGAGTTAACATTCTAGTGGATCCTCTGAATGTGTCCTTAACTATGTATCTTAGGAAATCATTTTCTTTGAACATTCTTTCATTGTTCAACTTGTGCATATCTCATTCTTTGATCAACATTTGAATTTGAGCCTTATTCAATTTGGCTACATTTATGCCAATGTAAGTTGTCACTACAGTATCAGTTTCACCTACCTTTAATGTCATCACATGACCAGATTCCTTCTGAATATCAATAATCACATATTTCTTATGTGGGGGATATAGAGCCCAAATCATAAGACAACTCTCATTAGGATTGTATCTTGACCCCATGTATACCTCTGTTACCCCTTTTGGACTGAGCTTTTGTTTGGCACCATTATTATGTAAAAAACTATCAAAAACAAGAGTAGAGTTTAAGTCCAAACTAGGAAAATCATCGCACCAGACTCCTCTAATAGTTTTCTTCCTTTCTTTGGAGTCATGTTTTTCATTTCATTCTCTACATCCACCTTCAATGTGTCAAGCAACTGGCTTTCGTTGTTGGGTGTGATATATGTGACTAATTCCCTTATTGTTTTCACTTTTTTTTTGTACAAGAATGATTTAAACCTAGGAAACTTAATGAACTCGTCATCCGAGACAAAGGACTTGTAGGCCAATTGCCTAGTATCTGTATCAGATGATTCCCCAACTTCCTATTCTCTATTTGGAGGTTGATATTCTTCAATCCTTAGCTTGGGGATCTTGTCAGTTTTGCATTAGGGTTCATTTTCTTTAGAAAACTCCTCACTACCAAAGGATAACATTTTTTCTTGTTGTATCTCCTTGATCCTTTGTTCAATTTCTTTATTATAATTATCAATTACCAATTCAGCCTCCTTTTCTTCCATGTTTCTGATAATGTCATCATGAGGATATGATATGTGAACATATCCACCTAAGTTTTGTTTCTTCCTAGAAAAATCAATATAACCTTCACGATCAATTCCTTTCCTTGGTGCAACCTTCTTCATATTGAAATGTGATCATTTATCCAAAATAAGATCATATCCTTCTTTTGACACCACAGTGAAATCTCCAAAACACAATGTACTAGGCATGAATGACTATTTTTCCTATGCACTCAAGTTCATAACATTGGAATAATCTACTTTCTTGACAATCTCTAGATATGCAATCATGTCTAGCACAATTTTTGGTAATAGGAAAGGCGTGTCTTCAAAACCATAAACTCTAATCATGGTGGAATCAATGTAAAAATATCGGTCACCCCAATTATGACCTACAGTTGGTGGTCCATTGAAATCCTTGGGCCTTAAGAATCTTTTGATCTCATCATTCAATGAATAATTACAAGGATTCTCATAAAACCTATACAATGTCTTGACAAAGTATTCTTCAAAATGAACATAACTAGAATTGATAAATCTGTAGTCCTAAATGGAAGTCCACAATTGTATTGGTAGTGGTTGATCCTCTTTATCCAATTGTGTGATTCTAAATTCCTTTGGTCACATTCCTAACTCTTGTCCATAGTAAAATATCATGTGCATGAGAAGGGAATAATGTTTAAAGTGCATTGTGGGAGATCCATTCTTGATGGCCATTAGCCCTAAGTAAATCCCTCTTGAAATGTGTGAAGCATAATCAAAAGGTATTACATTATGGCATTGTATGTATACAACAATCACCATTGGCCCTATAGGCATGAATTCAAATACCTTTGTTCCCATTGTCTGACCTATTGAGAAGTAAGTATTTATTAGATAGGGCTCAAACAAATCAAAATGAAAAGGAGGTCCATCACTATCTTCAAGTGAAACTAAGTCTCCATCCTTCCTAGGCTTGTGTAACAATAACCTCCATCCTTTGTAGGTAGTATCTATTCTCCAGTACTCCTTTTCCAAATCCTCATGCACTATAGGCTGATCACATGTGTCATCTAGGCTGAAAAATTCACCAAGTGCAGTTTTGGATATATTTATAAAAGGATCTCCTTGCGGGTTGAAAATGGATTTAAGGTTTGGGTTATAATGTTTGACCAGAAGTTTTATGATCTCTACATTCACAAAGACATTGGGAACAACCAGCATTCATAAATTAAAATTCCAAGGGTTGCAAACCATTTCAAACCTACTTCTCTGACAATAATGAAACATGAACAATTCATATCCCCTAATGGAAGTTTGTACATCACATATATGTTTGCATTTTTCTGCTAGTATTTTTGCATCAGCCCTTAATTGTGAAAACCTTCTGGCTTTTGGCCCTGAACTAAGAAATTGATCAATGAGATCTTGGTTTAATTTACATTCTTTTGTTTTCAACTCTGGCCCTATTTCAATTTTTTGTTTCTTACTTTTGGACTGGCTACTTTCACCTTGTTGCTTCCTACCTTTTGTTTTTGCAAAACTAGAACCTTCCATTTTAATTCTCTATAAGGTGGAAAAATTAAACTATAATTTATCAATTGCAGGGAAGCTTCGTATGCTTACTTGTGTATTTTTGGGTGCACTAAATTCCTTGACTTTCACTAGATCTCTTGTCCTTCCCACTGCAACTTCTAAAAATTCTTTTGGTTCAATCTTATTTGAATCAGAAAATATTTACATAAGGTTCATTTCTTTGGCCAATAATGTCTGCCACTGGAAATGAATGCAATAGGTTTTTCAAATTTCAAAATTTTAGAGCGATACAAGAATATTGCATCGATGAAACCCTTTCAGTCTCATGCCGATCTGTGTGCTTTATTTGGCACCATCTTTGTTTATGTTTTCAAAACTAATCGCCAAGACATAACTAAATGTCCCTTTGATGTGAAGTGTCCCTTTGATTCTTATATTTAGTTGGGCAGACCACCTAATAATCTTACCGATATTGTGCAACTTCCCTTTCTCTTGCTTTTCAACTTTTATTATTTCGGGGAGAAAATTATTAAGTTTTCCTGATATTGAGGTGGTCTGGACCATTAGAAATCCCTTTGGTCATTGCCTAGTTTCTTTCCAAAAAATTGTGATCATTCCATGTAACCATAGGGTTCACATGTACCATCGCTAAGAGAATAAAATTCTGTTCTGATGTATTTGGTCTCCCCGATGTATGTCCTCTACTGCTTCATTTATTTGGAAAAGTTGGTGAGAATTTCCTTGAAAACCTCTCTCATCGGCGTAACCCATATGGTTAGAGAGATCTGAGGGACTTACTCCAATTGTACATGTCTCTCTAATAAAATGATTCTTCTATTTTATCGATGAAAGTGTATATGTTTCTTCCTGATGAGGTTTCCATTGATGTGATGCATGAGCTCAATATGATTTGAAAACTTCACTCTAATCACCTTGCTCTTGCCGATAGGTTTTCATTGGTGAAATGTTAGGCATTGTCTTCCCCATTAATGCACACCTATTGTCTTTGGGGCCTTTTACTGTTGTAGCTTAATTTCACCTCTTCCCAATATGTAGAAAATATTCAAATGAAGGGCCATGACTTGCTGATAGAACAGACATGCACATGATCTTCCTGATACGGACCAATTTCTCTCAAAGCTTTTTCTCAACAATGATTAGAGAGATTCTTATATGTCAAAGGTCATATTAATGGGATCATTAGCTGACATGGGTTGTAAAATGGATCTTGTCACACAAATTTCAACAATTTGTATTGATCATGAAATTAAGGTGTGACAATTTTTTGTGATACATGGGAGATAGGTGGGTGAAGGATAGTGAAAAATGTGAGATTTTTCCAGTTCTAACATGTCCCTCAAAGACATTTGTACTCACCAAGAAGGAAAGGATATGTTGATCATCATCAAAAATCTAGCAATTCTAGATCTTGTCTAGAATGGATGGGATTGAGACTAATTCCACTAAGAATATCTTTAATTTGAATTCCTGCATGGGTTCCAAGGTACTAGTAGCAACCACTAGTGTATCTAAAATCACCTATCTTCCAAGGTCTCTATAGTTGGTTCTCAACTGTGCTATTATCATTAAGTGGTCCATGCAACCATAATATTCAAGGGGCATGTTGGTAAGCAAGTACAAACTGGATGGTATAAAGCAATTTAACATTTGTGGGTTTAAATAAACAACAAAATATCAATCAACACTTGGGACAACAAACATGAATATATATTTCTTTCAATTCAGACACATAATCCTTATAATGAGCAATTTCCTAATTAACTAAAACCATGGAACAACACAATTTATGAAACAATCCATACCATTGCATCCATTCACAGTGCATATGTAAAGCATACAAACATTCATCATCACTTTTTTCTTACTTTTCAATAACAAAACACCATAAGCTCATTACCAAAATTAACAGATCAACAAACATCAAGAAACATCATTCACAAATAATACAATAAACTGGTTTCAAATTCAGAGTCTTCTATTGATTTCCATCAAATAAGAAACATTTATGCATAGCAAGATGCACTGGCATACGAACAACCATTGTTTATCAGCAACATCATTAAACTAACCAACTTCTAAAATAAAACTACTTATATTAAAATTGTAAAAGTGTTTGAGTATCTTGCATAAAAACTATAAAAGTTAAAAAACTATCTAGTCTCTCTAGGTAGCCAATCTAACTTCAATTAGCCAACCTTTACAATGAGGAGATAATTCTAAAATATAGAAAAAATTAGCACCAATTTATCCTATAAAATTCCATACCCTGTTCTTGTATGTAGCCAACCTATTGCTATGGCATGTGTATTGGTTGTCAACCTACTTAACAATTACCTCAAAATCTCCCATGACTGTCAGATTTGTAACCTTCTTCTAATGCACAAACATTAGTTCCATAGCCAGCGCTTTGTACTCCACAACATTGATAGTATAGTCGAACTACAACTTGTAAGAAGCAAAGTAGGTTTTCCCTTTCAGGTTTGTTAGTTCAACTCTAGCTCCACTCCTTGTTTTGGACTTGCAGCCATCAAATTTGAGGATCCACAACTAAACTTGGGCTAGGATTTCTTTCTTTAGGTTAGCTATGGGTGATTTCTTCTGAGAAATAGGTGGTGGTTTGGACTGGTTCAAGATATCAAGATTGGGAGACTACTGTAAATGAGGATCATCATATATTTCACTTAGATTTAAAACATGTGCAAAAACTACTTCTTGCACCTCATCTTGATTAGCAACTTTATAGTTGGTTATCTTTTTGAGCAACCCCTTGGGAATTGGAAGGTTAGCAGGGGCAGGTGTGTCAGACAATTTCTGAGATTCCTCAAGTCTTATTTCATAGATCAAAAAATAGGATCTGATTCTATCCAATTTGGGGGGAGACTTCTTCCTAGGTACTATTGGTCCTTGTCAAAACAATCATGTCTCTAGCCTAAAATGGAAATTGATTTAGAGACGTTTTGGGGTGGTGCTCACAGGTCTCTCCTAACTGAAAAACATGGTTTAAAAGGTCTATATAGGGTTGACATGTTATTTCATAATGGTTCTAGTAATGGACCCTACACCAACTCGTGAGTAACAAGCTCCATAAATCAACCTCCTCTCCCAAAGCCAACATTTCTTGTTGTAATTTTTAGATTAAAACTTACTAGTTGATAGTGGTCATAGGGTCATTGTGCTCTAAAGGTTGTGGGAAATCAGGATTAAGTATTGAAAAGGTCAAAATTTATTCCCTCCTATACACTCCTATCTTGGTCTCAAAATAGGCTACATCATTAGGATAGTCATAGTTTGTGATCATATGTTTTAGATAGGGTTTGTTGATGGTTTTTTCTACACAGCAACAACTCAGACAAGATACACATATCCTATCTCTCTTGAAAGGTAAATCTCTATCAGAAAGCCTCAAGAGATAACCCCAAGGTCTATAATGTCAGGTATTGACAATGCATAAACAACTCAGATAATATGTGAAAATTTTGGTAATCACAAAGGGACCTTAATACAAGAAAATACTGAATCATCAAACTTATCAGATCTAGCAATATGGTGATACTTCAAATCCTAAATCTAACCCAAATAATGAAAGAAACAGCAAAAGATAAGGGTTTCAAAGAGACTTCTAAGATTAACACTAATCCTAAGATTAACAGTGCAAATGACCAAATACTTGAAATGGACCAATCCCTCCGAAACCAGCTCCTGCTTGACCCAGATAAATCTGCAATCTTATAGAAATAGTGCAATCTTCTAAGGCACGAAATATTTTCAATTCATGAACATTTATCCAAAACAACCTTATTGGAATTAGAATGAAAAAACACTCACAACTGAACTAAGCACAATGAATATCAAAGTCCAGGCTAACTTTGCAAAGCAACCAACAATCAACTAGCTGCAAAAAGTATGGACTAGAGATTACTGCAACACTTCAAGCATCAAATCATAATCACCATTGAATCTTCTAACATCAAATCTAACATATATCAAATAAACTTAAGCAATTTCAAAAGATAGAATCACATAAACCATGCCAGATAAAATTAACACAAGGACACCAAATCACAATGCCTTCACTTGCATTAAATCATCCAAAGTAGCAACAATTCCAGTCTTCTATTACAACACTTGCTTGAAAATAACCTAACTACTAACTTCTTGCTCTAATACTTAATCCGCTCCAATATAAAACTATCTATCCCTTTCAAATGAGGCAATATCCGTATTTATAGAGATTACATCTTATGTCGGCCCAAATAGGGTTACAAAACAATAGGCCCCAAAAACAAGTCAGCCAAGAAGAATTCATAATGAAGTAAAGTGTGCATTAAATGCATGTGTTCCATCTAGGTCAGCTTGGGATCTCCAACATGGTTCGATCCAATGTATGTGAAGGATGAAGATGAATAATGGGGAAGCACAAATTCTGATGTTACATTGCATTAACTTCTCTCCCCTTTGTCCTTATCTCACTCCATTTTATCCTGCACCATCCAAAATACCTTCTCCAAGTCTATTATAGGTGGAATAACCAACACCTTAATTTTCCTCTCACTGGACTTAATGCCCTCTCTTGACTGCTTTACAACCTTATCCCAATCCACCTTTAGGGTTTGATACTTATCCATCACTACAATGTATGTGGCTGCATCATCTAACTGGTGCTCGGTAACTAGTCCATCATTGACTAGAGAATATACATCATGCCACCATTTTCTTAGTTGCTCCAAGTTCAAATGTTTTGTTTCAAACCTTTTTCTACCTGTCATAACTTCAAAGAAGGAAATGCACTTGTTGTAGATTTTAGTCAAGGTATCCTCAATTTTCTTTCCTTGCTTATGCACTTTCTTCAAAACCCTTTTCCTTATTTGCAAAGCTTCGTACCATTCCCAAGGTTCTGTAACTTTGGAAGAAGGAAGGATTTTATCACTTATCAGCTTATCTTCAGTATATTCCATGATGATTTTTGAAATATGCTAACCAATTTTTTCGATAAATTAACACAACATAACCATCACTTAGCCAACTTGATTAGCGTTAGCTCCAAATAGAAAACCAAACTTGAAAAGAACTCACACCAAGAATGCACACTCAATCCCAATGAGGGATAGGTGTTGTCATATGGCGGAGGAGCTAAATGAAAGTACTTGAAAGAAACTACTCAACGTCAAGAATGTGCACTCAAGATCCCACTGAGGGTGAGGTGCTGACATATGACGGAGTGTTAAATTGAAAAGCTAGAAATTGATAGACGGATAACCAGCCATGAGCTATTACAAACTAATTCATCCGCTGCGGCGAGCATCCACAGAATTGTGGGGATTCACCACAATGAAGTGGGTACAAGAGTGTTACAATCAAAATTATCCACACTAGCGGTAAACCATCCAGGGGTACTTATGTGAGAAGAAGAAGAATAAATTGCAGCAATTAAACTGGAACAATACTACTGTTTACAGTTTGTACAAATAAGAAATAAGATGCAAACTAAATGTGAATTACAATAGTCTTCCAACACATGAGGAATAGATGAACTCTTACAATTATTTAACTCACTAACTGCTGATAATGAATCAAAAATCAGAACTTCAAAGGTCTGATGCAGAAAACAGAAAACTAGAAATGTCAATCTGCAACTATGGAAAACAATGAAATGTTCATAACTCACTTAATTCTTCTCCAAATCAAATGTTGTCTTTTGTTGTGTCTTCTTAGAAGGTAGGCGAACATATTCTGATCATCAAACAACAACCAAACTACCTCTATATTTTTGGCACAATTTCCAAAGCTTCCTTGAATGGTACGACCCTCTTCAAGGGCGATTTTGGCATAAAAAATTAGAATCTTCAAATTTAAATCTCAAAATTTGCAAGAAGGGGCACCTTGGCTTATCAAACACTCAACAAAAATACCCATAACCATAATAAATTTATTCTAAGAGATGCATTCGAATTTTCACTTTCAGCTGTGTATGAATTAGCAACTCAAAAACTGGAATTATCATCAAAACTTCTTCAGTTGAGCAAAATCTGCTAGTTTGGATGAGAAGCAACGAATTCCAACTAGATGTTGTATTTCAAACATGAAATTGGATAATTGGCTAGGAGGTATCATCCTCGAAGCAAGATTTCATTTGTCATTCCGACAGCATAACAGTATAATAACATGAATAGCTGAAATGCTGGAGCAAAAACCTTCATTAAATAGAAGCTCACAAACTTTTCAAATTCCTAAATAAGCACACCAAAAGACACAGGAGTCCCTTTGAATTTCCAAAAACAAATAACTTCTCAAGATGGCGTCCTTTTTGCTTAATAAGAATTTCACTTTATTTTAAAATTCTCACTTATTAAAGTGGCGTCCACTTTTTCCCAAGGCATAAAGTTCAAATAGAATATTAATATCTCTTATAATGTGGGCCTACCCTTCATGACCCCTTTTTTTAAAAAACAACTTTCAAGTTATAACCTTAGGCCAAGGGGGGGTCAACTGAAAATTAAAATATTAATGCCTTTATTCAAATATTTTCACCAAATAAAGCTTTCTGAGGACAAAGCCTGAACATAAACAACTGCTCCAACTGGAAGGATGACTGAGGATAGTCAACTGCACACTGCCATAAATAGTATTTACTATAAATAGTAAATAACATGAAATACCAAAAAACTCCAAGCCAGGAAACCCTAATTTCTCCTCATTCCAGCCTACGGGTCTCCGGAATAGGCTGATGTACTGCAAGGCTAATCACTGATGAGAAGGGGAAATTACAATTTTGGTCTTCTACAACAAGAGATCAACATCCTCCTTATCTTGAGTTAGTACATTCTTCAACCACTTTATTGATCTTATATCATCTCCACCGGTTGAAAGGATATCTTTAATGGCATTATCTCCTTTGGCTTCCACTCCCTACAACCAGTTCAGTGTGGCATGTGTAGTGGTTTTCATATTCTCCAACTCAGTTATTGTCTCCTGTGGTAGAAAACTTGTTGCAGATGATGAGGAGCTGATGGATTGCAAGGGTTTCATCAAATCCTATAGATACCTCTTCAGTTTATCATTCTCCTTCAAATATTTCTTATCTTGCACCTCTTTCTTCAATCTACTCAAAATAGCAGCACTGAAGCCTTCAAATTCTTCAACTTCCTGCATCAGGGAGGTGGGTCCCAAGTTGATAGTTTTCACACTATAATCTTTGCCAGTCACTTCATCCTTATTCTTATCTGATACAGGGGTGGCAATGTGAATTACCTTGTTATTGGCTTCATCTCTCTCAATACTGGAGATAACCCTGGCTTTCTTCTTTTCTTTTCCTTTTCCTATGTTTTCCAGTAATTCATCCCAGTTGGGAGGAGTATCATCCACCATAATTTTTTTACTTTTTAATTCCTTATCTAGCCAAGTAGGAATAGTGGAATTCAACTGCACATTACCTTGTCCAACCACATCTTGTTGCCCTTTAGAGGAATCCATATTCAAATTTTGCCCTTTCCTGGATTCCTATCCTCTTCCTCATCATGTTCTTCTTCTTCATGCACTAGTGAAGGGGTCCTAATTGGAACTTCCTCTCTCTATGGAGGTCTATCTTCTTCATTTTCTGCAAGTGAATCCTCATAAGTCACCAAAGGGGACTACAATATCTTTTCTATCTCTGCCTCTATATTGTAGAGTTCACCTTCTTGAAATTCTTCTTCTCCTTGATCCTGGTGATCCTCTACATCCTTGGATTCGCTTGGTACATTATGACTTTCATGAGAAGGAGGGACATTATCATGTTCTGTGGTAGGGACATCTAAGGGAACACTTTTCTTTGGCACACCATCCTTGGGAGAGGGAGTTCTTGATCTTCTTATGCACACCTATGTTTTCTCTCCTGAACTTTCCACACTTACTAATGGTGGGCCAGCTTCATCCCCTGCCTTAGAAGATTCCTTCTTCATCTGAGACAATCTCACTATTCTTCTTCTCTTAGGCACATAAGCACTACCTCTGTTTCTCTCTTCCTCAACTTCTTCCTTTGCATATTTCTTTGTCTTTGAAATATGTTTTCTTTTCTTGGCAATAGTTCTTCTTTGCTTCTCTCCTTCTTTCATTTGAACATCCTTAATCTTTATCTTGAAAGGAGAACTCACCTTAGCCTTAGCCTTAGGGTCTTGCTCAATTGACTCTTCAGAAGTAGAATGAGACTCCAAGTCTCCCATTAAGTCATAAGTGTGTTGCACACCTTCACTCTCCAACTCCTAAATCTTGTGCTTTAGCCACAACTTGGTGTACCTAATTAATGGAGTCATGATCTACTCTAATTTTTTCTTCTCTTCCTCTAGCTAGTCTATCTCTCCAACTTATTTATCCTTCACAACTTCATAATCATGGCCCTAAATAAAATCTCCATCATCTTTAATCTAATCAAGAATGGCCCTTATGTTGTATAGTCGGACCGAGTTCACTTGAAACCTGGAAAACTTCTTTCTCCTAACTTCAAATTCATCCTTACTATTGGCCCAATAATCCTCTACATCATCCTTATGGTTGTATTCCTTGCTGGCCCTTCTTTGTGCCTCACCGGTCCTATCAAATCTAGATCTCTTAGAATGGAAAGAGAGACCCAAAGTGCTCATTTCCTCCTCAGAAGAATTGACTGAATTAATAGAGGGGAAAGCTTCATTACTACCTAGCCTCAAAAGAAAATCACCACCAAATCTAGTCTTATGTTTGTCTTTTTTAACAATTGCATAAAAATCATAGATTTGTCTTGTGACTTCCAGAAGTATGATGTGATATGTGGGATATCTATGGAGTCTATATGGGGCCCTCTAACAACCATCTATTCTAATGTATGAGAAGGTAGGGAACTAGATAAACCAAGCTCCAAACCTCTTGATTAGCTCCTTGGAATTGTCTAAGATCCGAACATGTCCTACACCCTTCAATATCCTGGTGATGTACATGGTGAATGTGTCATTCACCCTCCTATAACTTGTGCTACCCAAGTGTAATTGTGGGTACACCTCATAAATCACATCTCACCCAAACACGCCCCTTATATGGATGGAACCTTGCAAGTGCATAGACCAAGTAAGAGGTCATTATGAATGTCTTTGTCTGTAGGACATTGCACATTTGTTCATGTATCATTGCACTTATAATGTCTTCCTAATGATAATCAATATTCTGCTCCATCCTCACAATGACATGGAACATCTAGTTTTCAAATACTCCTACACTCTTCAATCCCACCACCCTACTGAGGAGTGTGATAGCATCATAGTATTCCTTTTTGAATTTTTCTCTAAATAGTTGCTTGGGCAGCTTGGAGAAGTGAGACTTGGGTTTCTCTAGCCAGGAATTGATGACCTGCTGTGATTTGATGGTGTCTTCATCATAATACTTTTTCGCTATGTCCATATCAAAACCCACCACATGAGACCTATCAGGCATGTCAAAGGTCTGGGCTATAGACATAGGGTTAATATTTGCCACTATTCTCCCTTGAGGATCAACTATCCTTTGTGTGCCCCTGTCATAATGTTTGGAACATTCTAGCACCAACTCATAGCATTGAATCGTAGGAGGGAACCCCACCACATGGGACAATCCTGACTCCAATATCCTTCTATCCAACAAGGGAAGGTTTTGTGCTACCATCCTTGCCTTGAATTCCTCGTAATCCCATTGGCCTACATTTGTATTTGTGACCTCTGACCAGATGGAAGTCAACTTGCTTTCTGGGACCCTTCTCTTTATATCCATTTTGATCCTTTCTGCCTCAGAGATAGCAGGCCCTTCAGTACTTGGATATGTCTGCTTGTCCTTGGTCTTCCCAACTATTGTCTTACTTGATTTAGCCATTGATGAGATGAATGCAATTATGTTCAATGGCTGGTAACCAAATTTGACACCCCAACAAATAGCAACAACAATGGTCACGCTCAGGAAATTCACCACCAAACTCACGAATGAAAATTTTTACATGTCAAATGAAACCCATCACTCAAGATTAGACCTCCTAGATCAACAGAAGAAAAATGATAAAATCTCAATGGCACAAGAATTCCGCAAAATTGACTAAATACATGCCTCAAGAATCGTACAATTAAGCATTAATGCTATTGACAAGATAACCCAAAACAAAACCAAGAATTCGACAAGGTGCAAGAATTTTAGAGAAATCCAGTCAACACAGAATTTTGCAAAGGACCAAAATCCCTAGATCACAGTATAAGTTCCTCCTCGTCGGGTTTTCAAGGAAACCGGGGAATTCCGCCGAAGGAGGAGAATCCCGAAATCAAAGGAAAACCCAAAAATGTCTTAAAACTTAATATTTTCAACAAATAATCTAAAGGGATCATCAGTGCAAGCAACATAATCATTCAAGCACATGCCTAGGTAAACAAATCCTCAAAACCAAAGGGCCAAAGCACCAGAAATCAGAGCGAAAAATACACAACACGATTCACTTTCAATCCTAATCTAAGTTGCCACCTCTTTCCATGGCAGCCACCTGTGTGAGAAATCCAAGAAGAGATAACCTCCAATACTCTTCATCAAGTCCCGGCTTAGCAGCATGTCATTTGTTTCAGGGATATCAACAACCTAAATATCCATATAGTTTTGGATTCATTGGTCTGATCCAATCTGTACGTGCACATTTTTCAGTTCTCCAATGATATTAACCTCAGTTTTGTCTAACTGTATCACTTTCTTATGAGTCTAAACTGGACTTAAACCCAATTTTTTGTAAATAGAGAAAGGCATAACATTACCTAAGGCTCTAGAATCCAAAAGGAAATTATGTAGATTCTTTCCAAAGATTCTCAAACTTAAAAGGAATGGGGGTGTCCCCGACTTACTTCTATATCAGACCGCGTTCATGTCAGTAGTTGGATTCACCTTATTTTTTCCTTTCAACTGATCTACTTCTTCCAAATCCTTCAACACGATGTTTGTTGGGTGGGGATCCACTTTATAATGTCAGAGAATGATAGAGAGGTCTTTTGTTTCTGCATTTCTAAAATGAAATTTAATTCTATGTTATCATTGGTCTAATATTTAGGAATGAATGCAAAATTACCTCTGTTTAGAAACTTCGGTGGGAATTTTGGTGGAGGCAGATTGTTGTTAGCATTCTAATTAGGCAGAACCATATTGTTGGGAGGGGTAGATGTGGTAAATGGCCCCTTGTTCTGATTTCTCATAAAATGGCCTCCCTTGGTTTGGAAAGCCTGAGCATCATATGTATCCATTTCTAGTTCATTTTCCTCTTTCCTAGGGAAGGGATATCCCTCATCATAGGTATCAAAATTCATGGTTTTATCTATAGATCCACCACCTTTGTTGGGAGCACCCTACAATGGTTGGGAATTAGCTTATGCAATCTTAACCATTTTTTCCATCTTTGGGCAGTTGACTTCAGAATGTGTTGTAGTGTCATGCAACCTGCACCAATTAGTCATGGACTTCAAATCTGCAACGTTTGTAGTATGTGGTTTATCTTCATTGGCTTGATAGTTATGGGGAACTCCCCCATTTTTTGGTCCAATATTCCATTTCCTATTAGTATTGGGTCTCTGGTTATATCCTCTATTCTAGTTCTAAAAATTCCTTTGATTCTAGTTGGAATTTTGGTTGGAATACCCCCCTGATTCTGGTAATTTTTATTTTTATTTTGGTTTTGAGGGGGGTTAAACTTAAATTGTTCCATCTCGTTGGTCACTTGGGATAAATATTTCTTCAAAGTTTCTAACTCTGTTGTCAAATGAGCAGTATGCTCACTTTTTGCACTAGTTATAGCTGACAGGTGATTCATGGGATTAGACCTTCCAACATGATTATGAGAATTATGAGTTTGTTGGGAGGAATATAAAGTCCCACCATTAACCCATGGTTGTGGGGGTGGAGGTTGTAACTAATCCAAAGGTCCATAGGTAGAGTGGGACATCCCTGGGACTATATTGAATAGAGGGGTCAGACTAGGCATCTGAGGATATCCTAGGGGAGGGAAACCCCTCCTAAGCCACCTGATTCTATTGTTGTAGTTTGATGGCCAGGTGATACACCTTAGATAGGGAATCAATGTCTAGCGAAAGGTAGGTTCTTTATAGAAATAAGTCGATTAGCAGGTCTATGGCTTTTAGATATTCCTAGATGGTGATGTTCTCAGCCACCAAGTACAATTCTTGTAACCGCCTATACATCCTTTGGAATCATGTATTAAATAGAGATAATAGTTTGTTTGGTTCCTTCCTTATTGTGGAAAATTGGTGGTATAAGATGACAAGGTTGAAATAGACCTAGAATTGGTTGATAAAAGCATCTTCTAAATTTGTCCAACTCAGGATCAATCCAATAGAAAAGTTTAGATACTAATTGTAGGCCATATCCCCTAGTGAATAGGAGAATAGTCTACATGCAACATCATGATGGGCTATTTGAGCCCAAGTATAGGCATCTTTGAATACCTATATGTGATCTTTAGCACTTCATGACTTGCCATGGGTGTACCTAGTCCAAAATTTCTTTGGATTCTTAGGAATTTTGTCTATGCCACCACAAATAGTTCCTAGTGGCAAAGGATTATTTGCAAAGAATTCCATGGGTGGCGGTAGATTTGGTTGTGCCGGCTATGGTATTGGTAGAAATCTAGGTGGAGTAAGTGGTGATGTTAACGGTGGTGGGACCAAAACCCTACGAGCCCTAGGTCTAATTGGGGTTAAGAGTTCAACTAATGGTTTTGGATTGGTAGCAAATCTAAGAACTCTGTCAAACCTATATGGTGAAAAGGACCCAATTCGCTCCAGTTTGCTCCTCTGGTCCCTCCTTCTAGCGCCAGATCTTTTGATGGTCAAAAGTAACACAACAATGTTAAAACATAATATTTTTACTCTATTTCTCCTAAGAAAGACAAATGGTCTAAAACCACCTATCTTCCAAGGTCTTTGTAGTTGGTTCTCAACTATGTTGTTATCACTCAGTGGTCCATGCAACCATAATATTCAAGGGGCCTACTGGTAAGTGAGTACAAACTGGATGGTATAAAGCAATTTAACATTTGGGGGTTTAAATAAACAACAAAAGATTGATCATGGCTAGGGACAACAAACATGAATACATATTTCTTTCAATTCAGACACATAATCCTTATAATGACCAATTTCCTAATTAACTAAAACCATGGAATAATGCAATTTACGAAACAATCCATACCATTGCATCCATTCACAGTGCAGATTTACAACATACAAACATTCATCATCACCTTTTTTTTTACTTTTCAATAACAAAACACCATAATCTCATTACCAGAATTAACAAATCAACAAACATCAAGAAACATCATTCACAGATAATGCAATAAAATGAATTCAAATTCTAAGTATTCTATTGATTTCCATCAAATAAGAAACATTTATGCAAACCAAGATGCAATCACATACAAAAAACCATTGTTTATCAACATCATCATTAAACTAACCAATTTCTAAAATAAAATTACTTATATTAAAACTATAAAAGTGTTTGAGTATCTTGCATAAAAACTATAAAATTTGAAAAACTATCTAGTCTCTCTATGCAGCCAATCTGACTTCAATTAGCCGACCTTTACAATGAGGAGAGAATTCTGAAATATAGACAAAATCAACACCAATTTCTCCTATCAAAATGAAGATCCACAATTTGGGGCCCAAATCCACAATTATAGGATGCCCAGTTAACTCTGAGTGTTTGTCTTTGCTTCTTCAATCAAAATCTAACTATGAGTTCCAACCTTGTCATCTGTTGATCACCATGCTTTATCTCTAGCTGACCAAAATTGATTTGAAGTCATCCACCTGCTAAAAACTATCATAAAAGTGTTGTTGTCCCAAGAGGTGCCTAAAACAATTTCTTTTACTTGTCATCCTTATGAGAGATCCCATGATACTCATCATAATTGCAGAAAATTTGTTTCAATGTATCATCATCAGGTCCATCGACCAATCAGCTTTAAAATTTGAGTCTACACATTTCTTCTCCACTGTAGCAACCATTTCCCTTAGCTAACCGATATCTATGATTTCCCACCACATGTCACATTTGATGTCCAACAACTTATCCATGAGTGTTAACTCAGCAGTATCTCCTTTTATTATCTTATCCAGTCGCACCTCCCAAGCATCTTTTATTTCTCCCAATGATTCAAGTCTCTAATCTAGAGGTAAAGTTTTTTCAATGAGTTTCACAATAATATCCTCAAATATGCCTGCTTGTTCCCATATTTCATGAATGCCCTTGACCATAGTTATTCTTTGTTCAATGATATTTTGGGTTTTAAAAATAGACACATTAATGGCCTTTGAAACATATTCAGGGATCTCATTACCCAAAATATGTGACTGGACCAACTCTTCATTGGAACTTTTAGTAATCACCTTCAGCTTTCCCAAGTACTATCGTAGCTTTTCTTCCTCTTTCCACAATTTCTTTATAGATTCTTCTATCATTTTAACCAAAGCAAGGCCTACATAATAGTTTTTAAAGCCTTCATCTAGAGGCTTATCCATGTCAGACTTGAAAACATTAAACCAATTGTCAAACCAGGCGGCCTTCTTTTTCATTTCATTCAACCCATCCACCTCCTTACAGCTCATCAAAAAAGGGGTCTCCGATGGTGTCGGTTGCTCAGGAGTGGATGCAATTAACTCCTTCAGAAAATATTTCATTTTTCCAACTTGATCCTTAAGCTCATCTTTATCTTGCTTATAGTTAATTAACCTTGACTTGGGGGTGGTGGAAAAAATATCAATTAGATTTATTTGTTGATTTCTTGTATGTTTTCCCAAGTTGATAGTGCTTATCTAATAATCTTCAGCCTATAATTCCTTGTTGTCCTTATCAACAATAGTTGTAGCAATTTCTGCTACCAAATATCCCTCATCAATCAACTTTTTGGAATGTATAACATGATGCTTCTTCCTTGGTTTCCTTTTATCAATCTTTTCTACCATTTCATCCCATGCCACGGGTTGAGCCTGCACTTGTTATCTCTTTTCTAGATTTAGCTTGATCCAAGTGGGAGCATTTGGCTAAGTATTCACTTGTTGAATACTAGGAGGTGCTACTAACAGAGGTGTAGAAGAAATGACCTTAATAGTTTTTTGGGAAGAGGCCTTTTTTCGTTCCTCTTGTTCTTTTTGTAACCGTTCCTACTCTAGTCTCTCATTTTGGACTCTAATATCTTATATCTTCTTCATTTCTTCCTCCTTCCATGCAACCTCCTCTTCATCTTTCAATCTCTATTCTAATTCTAATGTAAGAGCCTCTTCTTCTGCTTTCTTCAGTACCTCAACAACTTCCTTTTCTCAGGCTAGCTCTTCAATTTTCTTTCTTCGCTCTTCTTCTTCTTGAGCCAACTGTTCAACAGCTAGTCTTTTGGCACCTTCCATTATTTCCTCTTGCTCTTTTTCAGTCAAAACTTCATTCAATTCCAACTCCTCACTATATAGGCTCCTAGGCTCAAATCTAGTTTCCTCTTCTCCTAGATCTTCCTCAACCTTCTCTAGGTATTCCTCCCATTCTACTCTTTCTCCTTCCTGATATGAAGTTCTTTCAGAGTTTAAGGAGATAGGTTATTTTTTTACATCAATCACAGGGGGCCACTCCTCTTCAACAATTGTTCCTAATGTTGATGGTATAGTAGGAATAGTATCCTTGGTTTGTGAAGGGACAAAAAACAATTCTTCTTTGGAAACTTCTTCTCTAGGATGTACAATAGCCAAAGGTGTGGCACCCAGACCTGAAACAACCTTAGCAGCAAGCACCTCATAAGTTCCCTGAGATTTTTGCAAAGCTTCATTAATCTGATGTATTGGAATTTCTTCTTCTACTGAGGCAGACTCTTTTGCAGTTGCATCTACTGCTACAACACCTTTCTTCAATCTCTTGTATTGTTTTGTCTCTATGGAGGAAGTAGGTTCACTGCTAGAATCTCTTTCCTTTGAATCCTTACCCATTGGTTGCTTTAACCGAAGCTCAATCCATTTCAAACTTCTATCCACCACTCCTCGTGCTATTTTACAGATCTTAGTTTCCTATTTTTTCATCTAATTGATGGGATATAAATCCTTAGTGGCCACTTTTTCCATTTCATATTGAGGATCAAGTGTGATCCCATCATCAGTAGTGCCTTCTAGAATATCCATTTTAACCTCAAAATCTCTCATCTAGGGAATTGTTAATCTTTCATACCCCCTTTTCCTCAATTCAAATTGATCTTGAAGATTGGCCCAAAATTTATTGAGAAGTGGTTGATGATGGGGAAACTGAGAAGCATACAAACCATACATTTTTCTCCTTGGATCAAAGAATTTCATGAGTATGCTACTGGAAATTCAGAGACTGAAATTCCTTTATTGCTATTTTAGCCATTATTGAAGAGGAACAAGAATAAAACCCCAATTGCATTGGGAAAGAATGAAAAATAGTCTTATGTTATGCAAAAAAAATGGCATTTACCTCAGTGGCCTGATGAGTGAACTCCATCAAGACCCATCTGTCACCGCAACACCTTGGAAATTTAAACGGGTGACCATCATAACCAAACAATCTGAAATAAGTGGACTTGGGGTATTTAATAAACCAATATCCCCACTCTTGGATGAATTCCATAGCATCTCGTGACAATCTGAAACCAATGTCACCTATGAGATGATTAATAACAAGATACCAAAATGCATTGTTGACTCTTTTGAAGTGTTTCTCTACCTACTTAAGCTCCAAGTGATCATAATATTCCCATACCTTCTTCTAATCTGGGCCATCATTCATTGACCCTTTAATATTTAATCCGTAAAACTATCCCATCCTTGCAGCACAATAAATGGCATATGAAAACATATAGAATGTCTTGGTTTCTATTAATTTTAGCAGTTGGTTATGAATGTTATCCAAAATAATTTGTTCCCAATCCAAAAATTGCTTCCCTTCCATCATCAGCTGAATGAATGGAAACATCAAAGACACATGAGTTTTTTTTTTTCTAAATACTTTGGCTAGTAATGTAATCATGTTCCCTATATCCTTAGAGAATTCTAACCTCTTAGGATTAGTTGGCAACTTCTTCAGTGACTTCTTCTCTGTCTTAAGCTACTGCTTGTTGATAAGTTTTTTGTTCCCTTCCACATCCTTTTCCCAGAGTCCAAGTGCCTCAGCTTCATTCATAATCTCAAGTTTGGGATAAGGAGGAGGGTCAAAAACATGTCTTATCATGGTTGGGGTTAAATCTATTATTACATTTCCCTATGCATCAATGCATTGCATTTGAGTGTGGTTTTATGTTTGTGGAGTAGTTAGTATGAACTAAGGACATTGCACAACAATGGGAAAACTAGCCAAATGAGCTAGCCCAAACTCTAGAATCCTCTTTGCTCTTAGGGTAGCATCCTCTAAAAAGGTATCCTCCTGAAACAGTTCCAAGTGCGTTATAAGTGTATCAATGATATTCATGACATCAGACCCAAACTTAGATGGTACTGAGGTCCCTTGGAACTTATACTTCATTGTGAGAGGGACTTGTTCTAGCTTTAAATTCTTGGCTATTATTCCCTTTGATGTTCCTTCAATGGGAACTTCCTCCTCTGAGTCAGACATTTTCTAATTATCCTGCACTACTGACAATTATCAAGCAAAGAAAAGGCATATGAAGAGAAATTTAGCAGAAGCATTCAAATTATATCAACATTAATTCAAGGTAAAGTCCCATTCAATAAGTTAATTGAGCATCTTCAGGTTTTGGGTTTGGGACATAACCAAGTACCTGGCCATTTTAAACACAAAACTAAACTCTAACAAAAGTTGGGATCGGGTCCTGACTTGGCACCTATACCCATAGTGATGTTCAAGTTCAGTTTCAACCCGTGGTCCAATCCTGAAACATATTCAAGAATTGGGATCGGATCCTCACTAAGTAGTGGTAGTTAATAGATGTAGTCAATGAAAGTTTCTATCTGATTCCCGATCCTGATGAAGAATCGAAAGTTGGGATCGGGTTGTGAATCGGAACCAAACCTATAGTAAGGACCAAGTGAAGGTAAATTCCCAAGTTCCAATCCTAATAAGGTATCAAGAATCGAAATCAAGATCTTCTCATGGACCAGTCGTTAATTAAGCATTGTGGAAAAGGTCAGTTTTGAGTCCCAATCCCATTGTTATGTCAGATGTCAAAATCGGGTTGACACTAGGTCATGGTACTTAACAATATGTCAAAGGTTAAGTGTTGATCCAATACTCGATCCCGGTGGTAACGCGGGGATCAGAATCGGAACATGGAGTAGTACCTTGTCAAAAACCTTTTAACATCTTATGGTGATGATCCAATACTTGATCCCGATAGAACATCAAAAGTTGGGATCAAAGCAAGTGAAAGAACTAAACTCAAATAGTGGTAAACCCTAAGTGTAGTTTCTATTCCTAACTTTGGAATACATGTAGGAATTGGGAATAACACAACAACAATAATGAAGGAAAAAATAAATGTAATAATATCTTGAATTTGTGCCTTCAAGATTGGGTTGTTGTCAGGAACAAGATTTTTATTTTAAATAGACAAAACTTTGAAATTTATCAATTCAAATGTAGTTTTGACTCAACAGTATGGAAAGAGAGCCCTAGAAAACTAGGGCACAATGGGACAAAAAATACCGTAATTAAGAAACCAAAACAAAACCGAGGAAAGAAAAAATTCCCAATGAACCAAGGGATTCAAGAGAAATGAAAACACACCAAAGGGTGTGAAGGAAAACAAAAATGAACCAAATGAAACAAGTGAGAAAGGAAAACAAAAAAAGGAAATGTGTGAAACAAGAGCAAGGAAAATGCAAGCAAAAAAAAACAAAGGAAAAATGCAAGGGAAAAAACCCCTACCTCCAAATTCAACCAAGTATTTGACAACACGGTGAGATCGAAGCGCCTCCTCAAACCCTTTATCTCGGCATCGTTCTGGTTCTCTATGTCAAACTGTTCAAGCTAGAATGGATGGAAACTGAGGAGTGGCAAAATAAAAACGTATTCATGCATACGAATAATTAGACATTAAATGCAGGTTGGTCAGGCCTCAAGATCGGGGTGAAATTCATAAATGCAAGTTGCAAGAATGAAGGTAAGCAGGAGTCGGGATCAAGTGATAAGATGACACCAAAATTTGAATAAGTGCAAAGTTCAAGAGAAGGTCCAAGGTCCAAAACTTGATAAACAAACAAGACAGAGAGGGAATCAAAATCAAGTAGAGAGATGAAACAAGGAGTTTGAAAAGTTCCTAATGCTAGTCTCAGTCTGAAGTCTGATCCTAAAAAACACAAAGAGAGTCAGAAGTCAGGATTCAGATGGAAACAGGAACAATAACTTTGAAAAGTTCTTGGTTCTGGTTCTGGTCTGATGCTCGATTCCAACACAAGCAAAACACACAAGGGAGAAAAGCGGAAGTTGGGGTTGGGACAAAAATAGGAACTTACACCTTGAAGGGTGCAAAGTAATGGTTCTGATCTAAAACCTGACTCTAACACATAAAGAAAAATACAAGGAAAAGCATGGGATTGGGATCAAAGCACGAGATGAAGCCTCGACCTTTAAAAGTAAAAAGTGTCAGTGTTGGTCTGAAACCCAAACCCAAAAACAAAGAAAACCAGGACTTAGGAGAAAAAGAAACAACTCCTAAGATCCAAACAAGAACACCAAGGAAAAAATAAACAAAGGGGGACCCATTTTGACCAAACCAAAATGGGGTGGTTATGCAAGGCATAACAGATTCAATCTATTTCTTGGACCTTGTTGCTATTGTTGAGGCCTTTAAGTGAATGTATTTGGTTTGTTTCCTCCCCTTTAAGGAAAGGGGGGCCTCTAAAAACCCTACTATGGTTGACTTTGATTATAGTTCCTAAATATCTCTTGAGCCTCTTGGGTGTTCCCATGAACTTCCTCTACTATCAAATCTTTTTCTACTACAACCTTTAAGTTTTCAATATCTACCATTCATACAGGTTCTAAAATTATTGGGTTTTTAATCCTCTAACAAAATGATTGAGCATTAGCTTCACATCCTGAATCTAGCCAACATATTGAAGTAACTCAAGAAATTTTATTTCATATTGACTAACTATAAGGCCATTCTATTGTAAGTCATGGAATTCATCAATCCTATTTTTCCTATAATGTTTCAAAATATAGCATTCTTTAAAATGCTCCAAGAAATTTTACCAAGTCAAAGTATCTATAAAAAGATGGTATTTTCATTCCTCTTGTCTCCACCAAGTAGAAGCATTCCCCCTTAGCTAAATAATTGAAAAGTGGACTTTAACATTGCTTTCATATGTACTTATCCCAAAGTGCCTCTCCAAACTAAGTAACTAAGCTTCTACCTCACTTCCACTACTAGATCCCAAAAAGGTGGGTGGTTTAAGCTACAAGCGATCTCTAATTTGATCTCTCGTATCTTGATGTCCCCTTAGCCTATACTCCACCTCCCAATTAGGTTACTCATGATGAGGTGGGGATGGGTACACCAATTCTTCTAGTTCCTCTACTCAAACTTTTAGAATAAAGGGAGGACTTCAACTTCACTCTCACTGAGTTGACCCTCGATTACATTCTCATGGGATAAATGATGCTCCTGTTGAACTGGGAGCAACCTTTCCTCTATGACCCCAACCAAATTTTGAAGAGCCAGAAGAATTTGGGGGCCTAGCTTAGGCTAGGATTGATGTTGACTTCCCTTAGACTGGCGGGGCCCAAAATGAGTTCTACCTGAAGCATCACCCTGTGATTGCTCTCTCTTGGTATTCCTACCAACACGAGCCATCTACACAAAGGACAAGGCTTTATTTTAACATTTAACTCATGGCCAATAGGTTCCTAGTGTTGGAACCTTGCTCTAATACAAAATGTCATGCCCTAAAAATTTCCAAATTTTAAACAAATGTAACTACTAAAAATTTTCAACTTACAAGCACTCTCTAAGGAAAAGTTGTTTTTCTAAGCTAAGTCTTGATTGATGACATCAGCTTACGATGACATCTTTTGGTTTAAATTACCAAAGTTGCTTTTTATTCTAGAATATTTTGAAACAAGATGAAGACTACTCACTAAAAACCATGAATATTGAATTCACTTCCTATCTTGAAAACAATAATTCCACTTTAGTTAAATGATGAAAAGACATAAAAGGTTAAAATAAAACTAAATTTATGAGACCTTTATACGATAAATAAAAATACCATAAATAAGTCATTTTACACAACTTCCAAGTATTGAAAGAAAACAATAAGAATTCTAACATTACTGTATCAATGGATTTATTTTTGGATTAGATTCAAGTTATCAAATCAATGTGAAAGACAAAACCCAAAGTAATTACAAAGAACAAAGGAAGCAAACATAAATGAAACAAGTATACCAAATAGTTGTTGCAGCCTCCATGATTCACCTTTGTAACACCTCCTTGCTTGTTGGTTGACGTGTTGCCCTCAGATTTGACAAGAGAGCAATCTGCAAATAAATGTCTAATGTCCTACACCAAGCTTTGAAGGATTTGCACAAATGTCCAATGCCTATGCCTAAATGATTATGATAAAAATGACTCTAAAATGCCAAATTAATCTAAGTATTAATATGCCAGAATATTGTAATCTATGTGCATAATCTAGAAATGAGAGCAAAATAGCATTTTATAGAAAATGCCATTTTGAATGGATGGACCAGATTGATTTTTGACAAAGACCTAAAATCAGCAGACAAGATTTAATTTGACAATCCCTAATCAGGGTTAGGGAAAAATCCTTAAGTGAGCAGTCAAGATGCCATGAATATTGAATTCACTTCCTATCTTGAAAACAATAATTCTACTTTTGTTAAATGATGAAAAGACATAAAAGGTTAAAATAAAACTAAATTTATGAGACCTTTATACAATAAATAAAACTACCATAAATAAGTCATTTTACACAACTTCCAAGTATTGAAAGAAAACAATAAAAATTCTAACATTACTATATTATCAACATGTAAATCTGGAATCTAGTAAATGACTACAAGTCGTTTATTACCTTATTGGGATAGTTCTTTTTTGAATAATATTTATATCTTAAGTTGATAGTTTGAAGTTCTCATGGTGAATTTGAAAGCTTACCTCTTTAATTAAAGTTTATTGTTATGTTATTAACCTTCTAATTTAGCTAGACTACATACTTCACCTAATTAAGATAGGTGTCCAATTTTTATCATATTATCATTATTTTATTATTATGTATTGTTATCAATGAGGATTGCACCCTAGTTGAGTTAGACTCAATTATCCTATGTAACATGGAAACATTCTCAAGCTATGGGTGACTTATAACGAGAATGAATCTCCAAAGAGGGTTGGTTCCCTTTGTAGATCACCTAAAACTACTAACTTTTCAGAGAAAAGGGATAGAAGGATAACTGAAATGGAAAGCTTAAAACTTAGAGGGTGATGCACCAAAAAAATTTAAACTTATTCACTAATTCAACTCACAATCAACTCTCAAAATATTTACTCACAATTTCATGTGAAACATGTAATGCAAAAGTGATTTATATGAAGGTTTGAAATTAAACACAACATACAACTTGCATTACATGAAACTTCTACACACATATTTGCAATAATGAGACATGAAAAAGGATTCAACACTTAAAATCACAATCAAACATCAAATAATCCATGAGAGAATGAGACAAAAACCATGTAAAAGGAATGCATTGTTGCTTTTATTGATTTGAAAACAACTGCTATATCATATTATGAAAATCTAAGTTACAAAACTTACAAAATCTTTGCAATACTCAAGAGAGGAAGAAGCGAGAATTGAGAAAACCTAAGCTTTTCCTCATTTAATATCCAAAAAAATTTCTAAGAACCAAGAAGCAAAAATTGTAGTTAACTGTAATACAAAATAGTAACCAAAGTGCCTCTAACAAGTAGAAGGAAAAAACCATAAAAAGAGGGCATAGAATTGATCCAAAACAAGTGAAAATAGGTGGAAAATTTCCCTCCCAAGCGTGCCTACCCAAAAGGACTCCAAAATTGCTTAGATCTTACTAGAAAACCAAAATAGAAACTTCAGTTGAATGCTTCATTCTATTTTTAAAAATGGGGACTCAAATAGAAATAGGCAAGTAAACTAAAAATTCCTTAATAGGTGTTTTGTACTTGCTTTTATTTTTTTCATTTACTTGACATCTATTAAAGAAATTTATAAACATTACTTTAATAGTGCCTTACATTTGTCGACAGTTTCAATTTTACAAAATGGAAAGGAAGGTCGACCTTGGTTTTGATTTGATTTTTCATTGCAAAAGTTTACAACGGTAACTTAACATTGGCCAAGGTATTAATTTTTCATGAAAAGGATTAAATTAAAGGCATAAATTCCTCCTAAATGAAGCCGACCACTTTACAGTAAAAGAAACCCTAATAACAAAACCCACGACCTTTTGCATTCCATTTTCATTTGCACTTAACATTTTGGATTTGTTGGCTTGGGCGCTACCATGCTAGGGTTTGCTCAAGCTCTCATGGAGTCCACTGGGAGAAAACTCGCACCTTTCTGGAGTCTACTGGGCGTGATATTGATATTTCTATGCCTTTCATGCAAAAATCTATAAAATAAACATGGTATGTTTTGCTTCTCTGCATCTTTGTGTTTTTAAAAGACCATGGTTGCAGGCTTAGCTATAGGAATAGGTTGTGGTTTAGTTAAAAGTGATTCCTCTTTCTTGGGTTCTATATGCTTGGTCATGACTTTCTCAAAAAATCGTGGTGCTTCTCTTCTAGATAACTCAAATGCTTGGCCCTTTTAGAATCTTTGCACCTTACTTTATATGCAAAATGTATTCAAGGCTTCCATTTTCAAGCTTCTAGGTTATTTTCTTTATTTTTGTGGTAGATGTATTGGTGAGATCTTGCAGTCTATGCTTTGTCTTCATTATTTGAAATGCAGAAAATAACCCCTTTCTACTTTCTGGTTTTGTGGTCGTGGCTCAATTTTTTTTCCTTCTTGTGCATTTTATGGAAACTTCATGAAGAAAACTCCACTTGAAAAAAATTATTTTGTTCACATTTTGCATACTCAAGGGTTTTTATTTATTGAAACTCTAGCTCGAGCCCATACTCAATTTTTGCTCTCAACCCTTGACAAACCTCTGTTGCTTCACTTGTATGTTGTGATTCTCCTTAACATGCTATGGTGAACTTTTTTTGTTTAGGAATATCTTTTCCTTCTTATTCAAACCTATATCTATACATTCACTTCTATCATCAACTTCATTTGCAAACAATTGACTACCCATTATGCCATGATAGTGCTTCCCCCCTCTATGCAATATGTCCTTTGCACTGTGACCTCACTTTTTGTTTTCTTAATGAAATTTAAAAGAAAGGTTCCATTATATAGCATATATAGATATCTCTTTAGGTGAGTTTCACTTAGTTGTGAACATGTGATTGAAATTAGGCACTCCATTCTGAAGATGAGTGCAATAGTAACTATTTCCACTACTCTAAGTTCTTCTACAGTTATGAATGTTATCATTATGATTGTGACCCAACAATGATCCTTCTATTACTTATTGTTATTTTAACCTTAATTGTGAATGTAACCCTGGTATCATAGGCTTGTAATAACTTTACCATCTTAAGTTGAGAAAACATGAAAGCATTCAAGGTCTCTTAAAAAAATGTTGCTCCACATTGATACAATGCCAGCAAGGAATTTCCTAATTCTTCATTCTCAACCTCCTTGATATTATTGCAAGACTCAACTCCAAGGCTACCACCTTTGAATTCAATGCTTTGTAAATGGTGAACATTCATTGGTAGGAGCATATACCCTTCATCTTGGCTTTGAAAGACATATAGGAGATTGTCCCAAACTTGATGTTGATGCTTTCATGAATGTGCCTGCATTCAAATTTGTTGCTCCTTTTAGCACTTAATGAATGGGTTGTACCATCAATGTATGCATCTTATTTGATATAAATAGCAAAAAATGATGATGAGATAGCCAATAGATTATGTAAAACCATGATGCAAATGATGCACTTTTACTCAGTTTTGCACATTATTTAAGAAGTTTGAATGAGCTCATTGCTCACTTATGATTCCAATTTCAAAGTGAAAGGGGGTAACCTCATTGCACCTTTGACTTGATATCATGAATGGACAATACACTCAGTTACCTTATAAATTGATCTTCAAATAGAATATGCTTCTATTTGAAAAGTTGAATGTCTCTTGCTTATCTCATACCCCTCTCAAGATCTTGAGGGTAGCATGCTAGGCTCAACCCTTATGGGAGCCCATTTTTTCACCACATGTTGAAATGTCAAAATAGATGAATCACAAATGAACCTGTACCTACACAGTGAACAAACAATTTAGATAAAATAGTGAAGCTCAATGCTCATGTGATGATCTAATTTTCTAGCTCTCTTGGAAAAATGTGACAATGGCTCAACTAATTTAATGCATCATAGATGTAGGTTATATGTCTGTTGATGAAACATATGATGATTTTCATGTCCCGAGTTCTAACCAATTCTTTCAATCATCTGTAGGTACATTTGAAGATCAAGAATGAGAGGGGCTGAAGATAGAGGACCAACACCAAAATCAGCCATTGAGGAAATGAAGGATATGACCTCTTTTCATATGTTTTCCTTCATTTTATCTTCATATGTATAGCTTGCTAGTCATTCACATGGCTTGTGTGGGACATAAAAACATCATTTCCCTCTCAATGTATAAAATAGTAACATTTATGCAATCTTGTATACATTTTCATTACAAAATGAATGAAAGACAATGTTAATATCATGTAATTTATGTAATTTCTTTCTATTGTAAAACTTTACATAATAAAAAATGAATTCTATTTGAAAGCATTCATCTACAATGGTTAAGCCTTAGCATAAATTTTTTGGAATACCTTTCACTTCTGATGCAATCAATTGTTTCAGCTCTACCAAAATGAGCTGTAACTGAAATTTGGTAACATTTACTATATATATCACTATTATTTAAAGCACCTTATTTGTTTCCCCTAAAACATTACTTGAATCCAATTTTTTTTCCCTTTTATAGAAACCTCAATCCATTATTTTTATTCAAATGACACTTAAATTTAGATGACTAAGTAATAGTCTAAGATGATTTGTTTCTACCTTAAGCATGTATAATTCTAAAACTACTAGATTGTCCTGCATTCAGACACACAAAGAGTCATACCCCAACTCACTATCCTACACCTAAATGTTCCTAAACTTACAAGACTTCCAAGTTACCAACTACTATCTTTACTAATGATTCTACATGAATAATTTCCTTAACATTTTCTTATGTAAATAGTTTATATTCAAGATCTTGTGACATAAAAATGAAGTTAACCAAGTGCATTAGTCACTAATTCATTAAGGTCAGGAGTAATAAAATTAAGTACTATGAATCTACCAACCAATTCTTAAATTTTTTCATGTGACTAAGGGAGGACTAGATTAAAAATATTATCATACTCCCTAAAGGAATGACAATACTACGTGCACCTAAACTACTCTCATGGCCTTCTTACTAAGGATAAACTCATATGGTGTTTTTGAAAGGAACAATGTAAACCTATGACCAACTTAAACCAAAAGGAAATCAACTCAAACCTAAATTCCAAATCAAACTTAAAATCATGCCTTGAAGAGCCTTTACACAAAATGCTTCTTTTAACAACAATTGAATCCTAACTACCTGATTCAATTTCAACTGTGTGACTTCCTAGAAGAAAAAGAAACTAATCGAAATTGCTGAGATATAGGGAAAGACATGACCAAGTTTTTTTCCCAAATTGTTCTATCAAACCCAAGGAAGGATTTACTATTGCTCTTATAAATTTTGTAGAAGATATTGTAATGACTTCAACATTTAACTGAAGTTTAATTTCCTTATTTCTTTAGTTACATTAGTTAGTCTCAATCTAGGCATCAATGATATGTCACAAAGCATAGTTTGAATGCTAAATTGTAGACGGGTGATAGAGGGGGTTGACACCACTATAGTGGTGGTGACGCATTAATCACATCCCTCTTCTATCATAAGAGTTTCCATGACCTATATTTTTATAGTTTTCTTATATAATGTGAACTCCATGTGAAACTTTGATATAGATTGGTGAACTAATGTTTCATTCTTTTCTTAGTTTCTAATCACTCATGACATAGGCTAAATATATTTTTCTTGACAACACTCTATAGTTATGCATTTACATTTTTCAAATTAGACTTGTTTAGTTCTCAATACTTCCTGACTCCATCTAAAGTTCCTATAATTGTTGGTTTGCTTAAGCAATACTTCCCACAATTTTGATTTCTTAATGTAGTGCACTTACAAATTCATTTCACATTGAGATGAACCATCTACTTGAAAATATAGGTATTTATAAATCATCTTTTGAGTAGTCCTATTCATTTTATAGTCAAGGAATATATTTTCTTCATAGCAACAGTAAAAATTACAATATTTTATAGCATTATGTTGCAGATAGTAATTAACTCAATGGATGCACTTTAAGCATTAAACTAGTTGATTTTATGCACTTGCAAAATTGCTACTTTTCCACTACAAGACGAGCATGAAGTTTGAATTCATAAATAAAATTCTAATAATGTCTAGTTGATTACCCTTCTATACTAAATGTTTCACTTAAATCTCTTCCCACAAGTTTATAGCCTTCCTTAAAATTGTTTTTCAACATAATGCTTCAAAAGGTTACTTTGAAACCCATAATATACAAGTTTATTCTATTATGAAAAATCAAAAGGAGTAATGAAGCCTCTTTTTAGTTCTCATTAGTTTTGCACTCATGGAAATTCAATTCATCAAGTAGATTCCCTTTAAACAAAAATTATCTGCAAATCCATAGTATAATAATTCCTTCCAAAAAAAACTTATGCATTATAAATGAACATTTCTTTCCTTTAAAGAAACAAAACATGATAATTTTTTTTTGTATGAATTACAAATTGTAAAGATTCAAGGACTTTGATGTACAAATCTGAACCAAATATGAAAAATGCTCTTTTCAAGTGACTTGCACAACTTTCATCAAATCTTTGATGAACTCCTCAAAAAGACCTAAAAGGAACAAAGATGGAAAAAACATTGTACCAATGGGCTCTCCTCCCATCCATAGAGTTTTAAAAACAACTCACCATTGAGTATGGGGCACTCACTTAGCCATTTAAACCAAGACTCAACACAACTAAATAACATTATTGCACATATATAACAAATTTCCTGACAAGACTCACATAAAGTCACAACACACTTCTAGCACATTGGTTCACCCCAAAGGTAAACCGCATAGGGGGAGTAGGGGCTCAACCAGACATGGGGAGAAAAAAATAAATCATCAAATCATATCTCCATACCAACACCTCAACACCACCCATCACCATAAAACCTAAATTCAGCACACACTCGTATTCCTCCCAATAACACAACTATGAATAACAATGAGATACTCATCCCATAGGTACTCATACCCCCAATAATGGCCATTAGATAAACGGTATACTCTTATCCCAAAATGAAAAGACCCTATGTGAGGGAGCTACTCCAATTCAAACCCCACACACGGAGGACCAAAGACTCCTCTATACAAGAGGGGGTCACCTCCCCTTAAAGGAAAAGACAAAAATGATACAACACATACAACATGACCTGTCACAACAAATGAAACCCCAAAATGAAACCTTAAAGTAAAATTCACCTTTTAATTTGCACAACATATCAATATGAAATATCAAGGAAGATAAATACCTCCAAATTCTATAATCCCAATAATGGTAGACTTAAATGGATGGTTGGCTCCTCTTCTCTCCAACAATCTCATCCTTCCTTCCAAGATTTCCCCAAAAGAAAAAATTCAAGATCACAAAGGAGAAAAGAAAAAAATAAGCATGTTAACCCTTTTCTCTCCACGAGGAGGAGGTTTTAAAGGAAAGGGCGAAATAACCCCCTCACATAACCACCTCAAACACTTAACCAACCTCCCTTTTCCGTCACTCTTATGAGTGGGGAGAAAATAAGTGTTAAAACACTTTTAAAAAGATTACAAATAACAAAAATAACCTTCCCACTTATACCTTTAGGTCCTAGGCTCACTTTTAGCACACAAAACACACCTTAGAGCCCTCTAAACACATTTTAAAATGCAGTTTCCTAAAATTTGAAATTCAAAAATCACAAAAATGCATGATGCTCACCATATATGTAACCGACACAACTTAACATAAAAATCAATAACCCATAGGATCCTATGCACAACAATACATGGTGGCTAAGTGAATCCCCTAAAATCCATCAGTATTAGAAATCCATGTTCACTCAACAAGATGTGTCAGTATGATAGAAATATAGACATAATTCAAATAAAATACATCATATTGCATATCAATACAAATCAAATAATCTAACATAAAATATCATATATGATTCTCAACTTAAAAATGCATTAATCAAATAACCATATCAAGATTATTACATGCACACTATTGTGTAAGGGGAAATTAAGAAAGATGGAAATACAACAATGAAAAAAAATGAATTTAAATTGAAACAAAGATTATTCCTAGCCTACATCATGAAATGTGACTATCATAGTTGTGTTGAAATGAAGAAGAAAAATGAGAGGGGGGGTGAATCAGTTGTAGAAAATTAAACCTTCAAAACTATCAATAGTAATCAAAACCACAAGCATACATTAATTCCTTATTCTGTTAGATTGATTGAACATGAAATGTAGATAATAGAAATTGAAATCATAACACCATACACATGAGAACACCAAATTTATGTGGAAAACCCAATTAGGGAAAAACCATGGTGAGGATTAGCTCACAATATAAGTAATACCAAAATTAGTACAAAGGGGCTCACTACCAAAATATGACACACTGTCCAAAAAGGCTCATTTCCATGGAAAGAATACAAGAAGATAGAAGAAGAATGTTACACAGAGAAACACTTCTCAATGCAACAGGGAGTCCACCATAATTTATCGCACACTTTTGTAGTCTCACATGAAAGATTTTGGATGCCTTCAACTCACTATCTTTAGGAACCCTAACATGAAATTCACATTTCTCTACTCAATTTATCATCACACAAATCACTTGCATCAATCTCTCATCTATCTTGCTTCTTACTCTTTCACACACCCTCTTGCATCAAAACCATACACATTTATATCAATTTCTATCTCAAAAACTTTCCCCAATGTTAGCCACTAGCCGTTATACATTCAAATTTGAAATAGGTAAGCACCCAAACATTACTATGGTGGATAGGAACAAAAGGTGACCTACATAAATCCTTAGTTAGGACACAAATAGATCCCAACACTCTTCAACACGCTTCTACAAGCCTCACATGTAGTGTTGAACACAAGGTCAACCAACACCCTTGCAAAACACTATAGACATTAAGTACACACTTCCACAAATCAAGTTAAAAGTTTCAAACAACATAATTCACTTAAACTCAATCTAGAACAATCCATGAACTACTTAAGATTCATCAAATACTTCAACCAAGTTTCGCATCAATTACTCTAACTGAAGACAACAGATAACCCTTGTTTGGATACTGATAAATGAAACTTATACTGTACTGGACCAAATCAAGTAAAAACTTGAACATAGAAATGTAAAAGCATTATAAGAAACTTCCTAGATCTACACAACTTGAATCCAAATAGCAGAGAAACTTGGAGCAAATACATTTCTCCCAGACCACAAAAAACATTACTAAACAGTTGGTTCACACACTGGTGAAAATAACTCACACTGTACAATGATCCAAAAACCCAAATTCTACATGTAGTGACCTCTGTCAACCTTCAATGACCTAAAAGATCCACACAGGCATAACATCAACATAGAAAGAATACAGAGCACAATACCGAAGCACACTATGAACATTTTCACAACATATTTCACTCTATTTATTAAATTTTCTCAAAAGCACTTGGAAACCAAGTACCGAAACCATCATCTCCTCTCATTACTTCATTCCAATCCATCTTTAGAATCCACAACAAAAGAATAGCTCCATGTACTCACAACACTTCCTCAAGGTCTCAACTACACATGTACAACTTGTTTTCATTTTTTCACAATTCTCTCAATATCCTCAACATATTCATCCCATAGTTGACATCAATGACAACACCAGTTAGTAGAAATCATGTTGACATCAATGAAAAAACCATGATTCTTGCAACAATCTCCCCCTTTTTCATTGATGGAAACACAAGATGTGAAAATCTGCCAAAGACCACACAACAATTCTGAACACTTTCTCTTTTTCTCTTAGATGATCTTCTCCCCCTGAGTAGATAAGTTCTCTTTTTTTCACATGATTATCTCCCCCCCTTTAAAATAAATGGAAAAGGATAAAATGTTTTGCATTATTCTCCCTCTTTGACACTTAACCAAAATTACCTACTCTAAATACTCCCCCTTAGGAGTACACACAACTAAATTAGCAACATAATGATAACACATGATACTACCTACTCCCCTGAGAAGTAGCCACCAACATCAATCCAAAAAAGAGATAGATCCATAGATCCACTAGACTAATGCACCTTCATATGCATCTAGTTAAATAAAGGAGGGGAAATAACCCCCAACTTCTCCCAAAGATACTCAATAGTATCCTTAGGAAGAGTCTTAGTAAATATGTCAGCAATCTAATCCTTTGTAGGAACATACTCAAGCTTCACTTCATTCTCCATAACCTTCTCTCTCAAAAAGTGTTATTTGATATATGTATGCTTTGTCCTTGAATGCATCACTGGATTCTTTGAAATTTTTATTGCACTTGTATTATCACAGAAGATAGATATAGGTTCATCAAATACAATTTTGATATCCTTCAATGTTTATCTCATCCATAATACCTATGTACAACATGATGTTGTTGCAATATACTCATCCTATGTAGTGGATAAAGAAACTAAATCATTTTTATTACTCATCCATGATACCAATCTACATCCAAGAAAGAACACACCACCACATGTACTTTTCCTATCATCAATACAACCAACCCAATCTACATCTGTAGAAGCTTTTAATGTAAAATTAGTATCCTTAGGATACCAAAAACCATAATCCAATAAGACTCTTAAATATCTAAATATTCTCTTCACTATTGCAACATGTGTTTCTTTAGGATCTTCTTGAAATATAGCAACAAGACAAACTGCATGCATGATATCCGATCTAGTAGCACTCCATCAATCATAGATCTATACTTGCTCTGATCAGCCTTATTTGAATCATCATCTTTTCTTAATTTACAACCAGACACCATAGGAGTACATACCAGTTTGGAGTAATCCATTCCAAACTTCTTCAACATTTCTTTGACATACTTAGACTGTGAAATGAAAATCCCTTTATCAACTTGATTGATCTATAGCCCAAGAAATAAATTCATCTCCCCAAACATTGAAATCTCAAATTATTTTTGCATTTCTTTAGCAAATTTCTTGCACATAGCCTCATTTCCACTAAAGATAATATCATCCACATATACAACTACTATCAATATTTTGTCTTCCTCAATTTTAAAGTAAGGATTCCTATCTGCAGAGCCCATGTTGAAAGCTTGTTGTATTAAGTACCTATCCAATCTTCCATACCAAGCTTTGGGAGCTTGCTTCAAATGATATATTTCCTTCGTCAACTTACATACCATGTCTAGTTGATCTAACAATTGAAAAATTTCTAGTTGTTCCACATAAACCTCTTCTTTCAAATCTCCATTCATAAAGGTAGATTTCACATCCATCTGATAAACCATAAAATCTTCATGTGCTACAAATGCAAAAAACATTATGATAGCCTCCATCTTGGTCACAAGAGAAAAAGTATCCTCAAAACCTATATCTTCTACTTGTGAGTAACCCTTACACACAAGTCTTTCATTGTTCCTAACTACTTCTCCATTCTCATTCAACTTGTTATTAAATACCCATTTAGTTCCAATTATGTTCTTTTTACCTATCTAGGGACCAATTCCCAAGTCTAATTCTTCTCTATCTATATAAGTTCTTCCATTTCCTTCATCCAACATTCATCCTTACATGCTTCACTCACTGATTTAGGTTCAAACTTAGAGAGTAAACACAAATTTACCTCAACTTCAACAACTTTTCTTCTTGTCAACACGTCTTTCCTCTTATCTCTAATAATCTAATCTTTGGAATGATTCTTTTGCACATACTTAGGGGTTTTAGGGATCTTCTTTAGAGCTTCTTCCTCTTCATTTTGTATTTCTTGTTCATCATTTATTCCTTCTACTTCCCTAGAATTAAGTTCATCTAACACATATCCATCTACTATAATAGAATTTTGCAAGTTTTCATCAACTTTAACCTTTGCACTTTCAACTTTCTCAACCTTTTGTTGTAACATCTGTAATCTTTGATTTTAATAGAATATCCAAGGAAGATACCTTCATCAAACCTTCCATCAAACTTTCCTAAGTTTTCTTGATCTCTTTTGATGTAACATTTGCTTCCAAACACTCTAAAGTCCTTCACAGTAGGAATATTTCCATACAATAGCTCATAAGGAGTCTTTGTGCTATTAGATTTAGCTTGAACTCTATTAAGTATGTAAGAAAAATTATGAATAGCTTCTCTCCAGTAGATTTTTGGTAGAATTTCCTCTTTCATCATACTCTTTGCAGCTTCTTGAATAGTTCTATTTTTCCTTTCAACAACTACATTCTGTTGAGGAGTTCTAGGGGCAGACAAATGTCTCTTTATTCCATGAACTTCACAAAACATGTTAAACTCATTGGAGGAGAATTCACCACCTTTGTATAAACTCAAAAACTTTATTTTCAAATCCATTTCATTACCAACCATAGCTTTAAATTCCTTGAATTTATCTAATGCATCATATTTCTCTCTAAGAAAAGTAACCCATGAAATTCTAGAGTAACCATCAATCAAAAGAATAAAGTGCCTATCACCTTGTAGAATTCTCACCCCTATAGGACCACAAAGATCTGTATACACTGATTCCAGTAGTCTGATAGTAGATTGTTCCTTTCCCATAAAGCTACTCCTTGTTTATTTCCAAATTAACAACTCTCACAAAATAACATTGATAGGTTTTGTGATCTTAGGTAAATCTCTCACAACATGAACCGAACAAATTCTTGCCAAATTATAAAAGATCATGTGGCACATCCTCCAGTTCCCTAGCCAACTATCATTAATCTATGGCATAAAGCAATGACCATCAACACCCTTAAGCTGATAGATGTTTCCGTATGTTCTCTTACCTACACCAATAATAGTTCCAGACCCTTTCTGGATCTCACATTCTTCATGCTTAAATACAAGATTATAACCTTTACTACACATATGTCCAACACTCAAGGGATTATGTCTTATTCCCTTAACATAGTAAACATTGTCAGTATTTATAGACACAAAAGATATACTGATTGATCTTATGCACGTGATCCTGATTTACTAACACCATTTCGTCCTAAATCATCTCCTTTACTAACCATTTAATTGAATAACCTTTATTTGATTAAATTAATCAAATTTCATCTATTAATCAAATAAATCAATTTTATCTAATTAAATCATTCTCTTCTATTAATTAAATAAATCATTTCGTTTAATTAATCCTATAGTCCCTCTTTTAATTAAATAATTCATTTTATTTAATTAGGTTCTAAAGTCATCTCCTTTAAATTAAATAAATTAATCTTTATTTGATTTAAATCTAACACCATCCTCTTTAATTAAATAAATCAAACTTTATTTAATTAACTATAAAATCATTATTCCTCTCATTTTGATTTATTTAAATCCTAAAATCTAAATCAAACTGTCAAATCAACTAATCTCCATTAAAATTAATCAAATCATGATTAATACTAACACTAATCCCTCAAATCCTCTAGCTTTTGCAACTTGCTCATGAAAATAAATTTAATTAATTTATAAATCTCCTATTTTCATTCAAAAAGGCATCAAAGGATGGAATATTACTCAAATTTGAAAATCTCCCCCCAAAAGTACTTGTCCATTCAACAAGGCATTAAAGGCCTCTTACATGTCATTTTTTCGAGCCAAGTGGCATTTAATTCATCTTTCATCTCCCTCCAACTTGTCACTTCTCCATTTTGAATTTCCACCTAATAGTATTAATGTGCACATTCATTAAAATGTGCTCCACCTTTGTCCACTCACATGTTGACAAGTGGCAATGTGCTATTGGTTGGTGTTTGATCCCACATTCATCCATTTTTCCTATTCCTCCATCATTCTCTTCTATAAATAGAAGGCTCTCATATTGATTTTGGATCCACAATCTTAGGCATTTTTATCCACAACTTATGCAAAGTTATCATCTTCATTGTTTTGAGCAATCATCATCCATCTTCATCCATTTTTATAAGTGTTTATCATTTCATAGCTAGGTTATGGCGAAATTTCATCAAGGAGCATCAATCTTCAAAGTTCATTATCAAGCTTGACTAGGAATTGGGAAAGGGCTATTTTCCACATCAAAATAGCACCAATTCCCCCATGGGATTGAGAGTTTGATCATTGAATAGGATTTAATTTCTTTTTATTTGTGTTCTTCATGTTATTTATTGTTCATTGCATTTCAAATGAATCTTATGGGGAATGATGTTTCTAAATTTCATATTGGACTAATATTGTGTTTTTTCTTTGTGTTTGTGCAGGTTTAGGATCACCATTCACATTTTGGTGCTAGAAGGAGGGAAAATTTGAAGAAATTGACACATTTTTCACCAAATTTTGTTGTTTTTTTTAATTTTGTGTCTACAGGAAACTACACCACTGACAGGTCAAACTCCGCCACTATCAATCTAGTGGCACTATTTGGCGATGCTTTCAAACTCCAAACCACACTGCTCAAATCATTCTCCCCAAGGCATGTGCAACTCAAATTCCAAACTACGTCGCTGGGTAAAATAGCAACGCAATCGTGCTCACTTTCCCTCCACAGAGCATCGCTTGTCTCACCAGAGCACCACTGACAACCTCCAAGCTGCGCCGCCATCATAAACTGTGCCAATGGGATGGGGTAAAAGGAAAATTTCAAGTTTTTTTCAACATGTGTTTTTTTCAATTTGATCACCTTTGACTTCTAACTGGTTTTTGGCCTTTGGTTTTATACTTTTTAACCAGTTTTGTAGGTTCAAGTGATTCAAAAGGAATGAGGAAATGAAAGCAAGACTTCTTATGGAATCTATATTCTATTGTATCAAGTTTTTTTAAACACTTTGGGGAGCAATTATAATCCCATTTCTAAGGAATTTGTCATCTTCAAGCGTTTTAGGACTCAATAATTTTTGTTTGGGCTTAAAAAGAAAAAAACAAAGGGATTAAAAAGAATCTTAGGAACTTACTGGAGTTTGTTTTGAGGTTTTAAAATTGAACAAGCAATCTTCACATTTCAATCTTGGTGCTTAAAAAGAATCCATTCTTGCTTTGAAGGTTAAAATGAGCACGTGCTTTTTGTGTTTTGTAATCTCTTATACAAAGTAATATCACTTAAAAGGCGTATGCACTTCTCTTGTGCCTCACGACAATCTTGAGAATCAAAAGTCTTTTGGTGATATTAAGTTGTAAAAATGATTCCCTCCACATTTCAATTTGGATTCTTAAAATTGAACAAAATCTTGCTAGTGTGAATGGTGTATATCGTGTGTGTTCTCTCTTTGTTCACGTAAAAAAAGATCAATCAAACTATGGACATGATCGCTCACTTTTGTTTACCCTCAGAGGGGCCTGCCTAAGAGACACTTCCAAAAGGAGAACTTGAAGGTGACTCCAACTGGTTTTTCACTCAGATTGGTATATAAAAGGATAAGACTAAATCGTCAAGTCCAATAGTATGTAGGCCTTACTCATACAGTGTATTTCAAAATGGGGTACTACCTTAAAAAGTATACGAGCCCCTAGTAGGATTTATCAAAGCCTTTAGTGGCTTGTTCGATGCTCGCAAGGTGCCATGTCCCCGATCACCCTTACTAAGAACCAATTTGTTTAGAAGCCCAAATCCTTATCTATTTGTTGGTGCAAGAACAGTCGTTCTGAAGCCACCCCACTTTTTTGTGGTTCTTGGTAGAGATGAGAAGTATACCATGGGAGTTTCATGGGTACTAAAGCTTGGCTGACCCATAGAAGTGAGTGTCGTGGAGGGGAGCCAGTGTGGTCAAGCTTTTAATCATCTTCCAAGAATAAGCACAGCTGGATTTATCCAAGTGGGGATTCAACAAATATTGCCTCTTGACTATCCATAGGGTTTTGCATTTTCTTGGAATCAAAACACTTTGCTTGGATCTAAAACATTGGAAAAACAAACATTTAACCATGATCATCAAAATTCAAACCCTTTAGAGGAAGCAAATACCTTTGACCAAATCCAAGTGCTATTGTTTATCCTAGGGATTCTACCCTTAGAGGCTTCTAAGCATTTGAATTTATATCTCAATTTTCTTTCACTAAAGTCAACATTAGGGAAATTTTTCCTTAATTTCCTTGATTTCCACATAATGGACTTTGTGGGATGAGAATAAATTGGGACATTAGACATTTAGTTTGAAAACCTAATCAAGAAAGTTTTTGTGGTAAAGAGAACTCATTAAGCAAAGATAAGAAACAATTGGACCCCACACATGTGCTCTTCCAAATGATTTCTTGAAAGATCAAAATCCAAAAACCAAAATCCAAAGGTCTTAATCAAAAAACTTGCAAGAAACATTTGTCTATGCTTTACAAATTTAGAGAAATATTGACCTTCAACTTTTACAAACGTGCATCAAGCAACAATCCAAATTTGTATTCATTTTACTATTGTCAAAATCCAAGTCTCTTTCAAAGGTTTGAGTATCTCACATAGGAAGTAATAGCATGTTCTTCAACACCTTGGTCTAGTAAACAAAGTCTCTCTAAGTCTCTTAGGATCAAAATCAAAAAATCTTCATCCATCCTCCAAAATCAAAATCAAAATTCATCTCACAAACAACTCTTGGAAATCTTGAAAAAATCGTTTATGCTAAACTTTGGGAAAATCCTTTGAAATCAAAATCAAAATCATCTTGTTTGACTAGGTGTGTGTAGATGAATCCTTCTTTACACACTTAGTTAAACTATCATCTTGTGGACAAGTTTACTCTAGGAAAACATCCAACCTCTTAATAGGTTATGAATTCATTATCCAAACCAAATCCAATCAAAATCAAATCAAATCAAATCAATCCAAAATCAAGATCCAAAATAAAATCAAACATCAATCCAAAATTCCTAAAGTTTAGCATCCTCTTCAAGGTTTCCTAAGGGTTTCAATCATTCACCAATCACCCATATTTCATCATCTCATCATAATTATTTCGATCCTTAAATCTCTTAGACTTTCTTTTTTGTACCTAAAGTTTAGATCAATCCAAGGAATTAAAGGTTCACCTCCCATTCCTAAAAATTAATCCTCATTTTATGGTCCATTTGACTAGATCACAACACAAGAAGAACATGGAAATAAACAAAGAAACATCCACTCAATCTTCCTCCATTTCCACAAGATTCTCAAGAGGAAGGTGGTCAAGTGGAAGACATCACCAATAATGTTTTATGGATGACTCAAGATGAGATTATTGAAATGTTCCAAAATACTGAGACTCACAAAATTGTCAATGTCATGATGAAGCTCAATCCCTCACAATACATGCTAGAATTGGCCAAAGAAGGGGCTAAACTCCCTTCTGATTTTGATGTAAGCACTATTGTGGAGAAGCCTCTTGGGATTATGCCAGCGATATCATCCACACCTCCATTTCAAAGCATCACTCAAACTATCCCACAAATCACATCATCCATTGCTCCAACTCAACCAATTGTTAACAAGGGGAGCTCATTACTTCATGCTCTTCAAACAAACACCAAGACTTGGATACAAATACCATATTGGGTCAATATGTCCCATTGAATCCACTACACCCATACACTCCACTCACCTTTCATGACATATCCTCTCAACACACAAACATCTCTCCCTATGACTTCACAAGGAGAAAGTGGGCTATTTGGACAAGGGGGAATCTTTGACCCCTTAACATCATCATTTCCTCAAGGGAACACACCACCCATTTTTCCACCACTTCCACCTTTTCCATTAACATCCACAACACTCCTCGCTTTAGGGCTACCCCCTTTACCACCCATCAATCAACAAAATCCGAACAACCCCCCAATCATAAATCAAAACATCATACCCAATCCTCTGATCTTGCCATCGATATCACAACAACAGTGGCAACCATCCAAGCAGCCCAAGCAATCACTGCACCATCCATAAACATGGTCTCTCAAGGACCAAGCATATCAATTGCACCATCCACTACACAAATTCCCATCATCAATACAATATCACCTCTCATCACAACAACAAACACCATTCTAAATCCACCACCACCACCACCAAGACCAAATGTGGCAAACCAATATAGAATCAAATTACAAGAAGCACAACAGGCCTATCAAAAAGCATTTCAACAGTTCCATTCTCAACAAGCAAAAAACATGCAAGCTACTCAACAAGCGCAAGCTGCTCAAGCAACTCAAGCCACACAAAAAGCACAAGTGCAACAAGCACAACAAGCACAGTAAGTGGCCCAAGCTCAAGCTTTGTTGCAACAACAACAAGCCGCCCAAGCTGCTCAAGTTGCACAAGTAGCTCAATCAACTCAAGTTGCACAAGCTGCATAAGTTGCATAGGCTGCCTAGGCTGCACAAGTGGCCCAACAAGCAAAAGCTCGAGCACAAGCCCAATACCAAGGTCAATAGGCACAAGCATAAGAATAGTATCAAGTTGTGCAACAACAAGCATAGCAAGAAGTAGCCCAATTACTAGCCCAACAACAAGCATTGTTGGCACAATAACAGCAAGAACAACAAAAAGTGTTGTTGGCACAATAGCAACTATGTGGTCGATTTTATGTGTGTTAAATATATAAAAACAAATGAATCAAACACACCAATAAGACATTATATCAAAAATAGAATATTAAAACAATAGAGATGCAAAATCAGTATCCTATTATCGATGTCGTCCTATCGTCCTCTATCTCTAGTGTTTTCATTGATTCTAGCTGGCTCTCAAATTGTTGCTAGGCTCAATGAACAGTCTTCCTAGACAATGAGATTGAATATGAAATGCATGTAATCCTAAGACATGATTATTCTAATGCTAAACATGATTGCTAAAATGAAAGATTACGATAATGCTATGAATGATAAAGCTATAATGATAATGTTAGAATGTCATAATGCTATAATGCAATTAATCTCTAATTCATCTGTTGTGTGTTGTAACCATTGCTTGGATTGGCAGTGCTATTTATAGAGTTTTTCAAAAGCTTTTGATTGGCTGATATGATCAATGATTGTGAAAATTCCTGGCAGATCGAGCAGTTGAGGATGGACAAGACAAGAGAAAAACATAAGAAAGCAGAAAGCAAGATTTGTTTTCTTTTCTAAAAAAGAGATAAGATAAGATGATAAAGATGAATTGTAAAAAAATCATCTTTTTGTGAGATTATGGAAAGATTTTGAAGAAGATAAATAATGAATTATTAAATTCAATTATTCATTTATGGGTGACATGGAGATTTTTCTTAAAATAGAATATTTACCCCAGATTTGAAGAATAATGGAAGATTTCATAATTAAATAAAATATTTAATTATGATTTTGAAAAGATATGGAAGATATTTAATTAAATAAAGATATTTAATTAATTTTTTTAAGAAATGACATGTAAATGAAATTAATTAAATAAGATATTTAATTAATTAGAAGAAAGATTTGAAAAGAAATATTTTAAACTTAATTAAATAAAAAAAAGACTTAATTAAATTCAAAAAGTGATAATTAATTAAAATAAATAAAGTGTATTTATTTAATTAATCAAGTGGACATATGAATATGAAATAATTAAATAAAATTGATTTATTTAATCATGATAGAAGAATAATTTAAATGAACAATATAATTAAATTAATTAAATTTAATCATATGTAGAAGACTTTAAGAAAAATTAATTAAACAATAAATATTTAATTAAATGCCAGGATTAATCAGACATGACCAATTTTATCCATATACATTTTTCCCCTCTTTGAAGTGATGTGTGAAACACATTTCTTCAAAGAAAATATTTCTACTTTTGAAATTTGCTATGTTTGATTTTTTCCCCTTGATCTAGTTTTGATATGTTTCTGATTGAAAGATGCTGCTGGTATTAATGATGCCCCTTCGGGAGATAAATCACTGATGATGATATGAGTTGTTGAGAATGTCTGAAAATTTTGATGTGATAATGAGATTTTGATTGTGATGTGAATTCAGTGATTTAGCTCTCGAAAAATGATGTATAAGGATTCCCTAGTGTGAAAATAAGGTCAAAGTTAGATAAAAAGATAAAAATAAAATAACATGCCACCAAAACTCACCTTTGTTTGACCTTTAAAAGGTAAAAGGGAAGAAAAGGACAAGTCATTTTCACCTTTTGACTTTGAGAAACCTTGTGCTCTGATAGTGACCTGGTGAGATGGAGATTCCATACCATAGACATAGATTCGAGCGGGCCTGCCGATACCAGAGACCAGCTGCCTATGGACCATCAGTGAGTCGATCCAACCCCTTGTGCTTTGAAATTTTCTATTTTGAATCAATTTTTCACGTGTATTTCCATGGATTTAGGCATAAACAGTCTGTTTTAACACTTACAGTAGGTTTTTTAGCACTTTCAAAAATTGTTTTAGTGCTTTCAAAATTTGTTTTAGTGCATACAAGATTCAAATTTGAATTTTCTATAAAAAATAGTTTAGCGCATCCGATAGATAGTGTAGCGCTTATAGGATGTCGTAGGAAAATTGGTAGTTTAGTGCATCTAGGAAAAAAATTAGTGCTTTTAGGAAACAGTTAAGCGCTTGTAGGGTTGGCGCGCATCCAGTGAATAAAACAACACTTTTGATTAAAGTTTTAGCGCTTTTAGGGGAATAGCGCATAGAGGAAATGATTTAGTGCATCTAGGGCACAGAATGGCGCATACAGGGTTTTAGCGCATCTAGGGAAAACTTTAGCACATATAGGGTTTGAGCGCATAGAGGCCATAGATTAGCGCATTTAGGAAATGTGCCCATTTGATGAAAATGATGATGTTTGTTGGTTCATGGTAAATAGATATAAAAATGGGCTTGTCATCATGTTGATATGGGTAGAAAATATGATAAAGAATGGATAACTTTGTTTTCCAAAATAGAAATCAAAGAGTAGATAGCTGATAACTTTGTCTCCCTTGAATGAAAAACAAAGAGTAGATGATTGATATATCTGCTGATAAACTTGCTTTCTACGATAGAAAACAAATAGTAGATGATTGATTGAAAAAATATTTGCATTCGTAAATAGAATGATGTGTTGATTGTTGATAAATTTGCTTTCCTGAAAAATAAAACAAATAGTAAGTGATGATAGAGCAGATTGATGTGATATTTACATAGATAGATTGTGCATTGATGTCATGATATGAGTCACCTAGATAGAACATGTTACTGATATGGGTCCACTGATATGAGTCACTGATATGGGTCATTGATAGACATGAGTCAGATTGATTTTCTTGATTGAGATTGAATCATTGATATGACATTGATTGATTGTCCTTGTGATAACTAAAAATATGAGGTTTTCAAAAACCTCTAGATTAGGGACCGTCACTTGGCAGGGTGGGATAGGATACCAGAGCTGACACTAGATGATATAGAGTTGATATCAGTATGCAGATTGAGAAAGTTGTTGTCCATGCCTCTGATTCAGGTCAACAGAGGACTATTGACCGCGCTAGCAGAGAGGTGGCATTCAGAGCACAACACCTTTCATTTGCTGATGGGTGAGGTGATTGTGACTCCTGAGGATGTGTACAAGATTCTAGGTATTCTAGTGGTAGGCGCCCTTGTGTTCTATGACCACAAGGAGCTAGGTGGTACAGATGCACTAAGGAGAATGTATGTTGACGTGCAGATCGCAGGATATTTGGTACCATGGGTAGACTTCAGGGGGTATCTGGCCTTACCTACAGTTTTGGGTGCATTTATTGAAGGTCTCCTTTGTCTGAATCATCGGTCAAAGGGACTATCAGTGGGATGGGGTAGGATCCTTGAGCAGATGCTGGTATAGCCATAGAGATATGCCTAGGGGAGCTGCATGTTGGCTCATCTATATCACGATCTACATTAGGTGGTTTACAAAGGTTCATCCAGTTTGTCGTGCGGGGTTACACTGCTCCAGATCTGGGCATGGGAGTATATTGTTGTGATGAGACTAGCGTGTCCTAGAGTGAGGCCACCAGGCAGACCATATGTGTATGCATATTCTATGTTCCTTGTCCAGCCTAAGCTAGGAAAGTTGGATTACTAGAGACGGTGCCTTGATGATATGGATGCAGTGATATGGCGACCATACATAGATTGCGAGCCATGGGATACAGATCATTAAGAGATGTTGTTTGTAAGTATACCATGGTTTGTGATAGGGAGGACCCCATTCATCATAAAGAGATTCTTGGCATTGCGGGTGCAGTGACAGTTTGGATTTACACAGGGGATGCTTCAGGGTGTTGCTCACTATGCGCGGAGCAAGGATGAGGCTGGATGGGGACCTTGCATTTCATATCAGATAGCATATACAAAGTATATGGATTTAGCACTCGAGGCATGGGATGATAGGTGGGATATTGTTGATGCTGGTATGTCCGATGACTACTTGATTTATTATCATACACATCCATTTCCACGGTTGACATGTCTAGATGAGCCAGCTCCCATTTTGGTGGTACCGCAGCCAGGGGTAGGGAGATAGGAGGATGTGGTAGGTGGTGAGCAGGTAGCGGTTAGGGGAGAGGAGGCAAATAGTGGAGAGGAGGAGGAGAGATCATATGGGGATGATGGGGATGACGGCGGAGATGAGGGCAGAGGTGGGGAGCAGAGGCCAGTGAGACCAAGGCCAGACTTATTGGACAGTGTTCAGATCATGTGGAAGCCAAGGACTGGGATTAGACGTCGGACAATGATCAAGGTCGCTTCAACATCCCAGTAGGCACAAATAGATACTTTACAAGCCCAGGTACAGACACTGCAGGGACAACAGGTGCAGTTGCAGAGTCAGTTGGCTTAGGCACAGAGTATGGCAGTGCAGTTACAGGCACAGCCGGCACAGTCACAGGAACAAGCATAGGTACAGGGACATCCTCCTGCCCCAGACCCACAGGTAATCCAGTTGATTGCAGAGAGGGATGTATTTAGACAGAGGGCTGTAGAGGTAGAGGGTGTTGCATAGAGACTCATGGGCATTGTGGAGAGTGTGTCATTGCAAGAAGCCATTGCAGAGGGCTTTGAGATGGTTAGAGAGGTTGAGTACTATCGAGTCTGATACGAGGAGTTGTATCCTCCTGAGCATAGAGATCCTTTCCCACGGTCCCACAGTAGGACCAGGAGCAGGACACAGACAACCACACAGAGTCTGGGGGTTACCGGGCCTCAATAGGATCTAGATGCAGGGACTAGTGGCAGGCCACCATCCTTGAGACCAACTCCATCAGGGGGGTCCACCAGCCAGCCTTGAGCCATTGACGTAGGGTTGTTGATATACATCATATTCATGGAGCATGTATATTGATTTTGATCATGTCTCACATATCTGTCTAGAATTTTTAGTTTCATTGGACTTTTGGACATTGTTGTATGCATTTTGATGAGTGATGATATGCAGTGGCGATGAGTTTTGATGATGTGTTGCATTTTTGATATGATGGTTTGATATGGATATGCATTTATTTCTTTATTATGTGATATGGATGTGTGCAAATTATTTGATGACTGATCGTGATAAACAGGATGATTTGACATGATTATGATATGATGATGATGAAATATGATGTGTACTAATGGTTGCATGCAGGTGGATGTTGATGATAAAAATGCCACATGTTGAAATGATGTGATATATGTTATGACAATGTATGTTTTGCAAATGATGTGGAAATGTAATGTTTGTATGAAATTCTTATGTTTTGATGTTTTAAATGCCACAAATGATGATGATGTGATGAATGTTGTGAAATGCATCATGAATTTGTAATATCAAACGTTGCATGAAAAATGACAAATGAAATAATATGGATGATGAGAAATGATAAAAGATGTAAATGATAAATGATAATGGTATGATATGATGATAATAAATGATATGAAATGTGATGAAATGAATAATAATATGATAAAATGTAATGATATGAAACGTAATGAAATGTAATGATGAAATGTGATGAAATGAAATGAAATGAGATGGAAGGATAAAATGAAAATGTAATGTAATATGATAAATTACGAAATGAGATGAGATGATAAAATGAAATGAAACATAATTATGAAATGTAGTGGTACAATAAAGTATGAAATGAAATGAGGAAAATAAATGATATAATATGACAATAAATGATAAATGATAAATGATAATGGTATGATGAATAAGGACATGAAAATGATAATGATAATAAAATGATATAATGAATATGAAAATGATTAAATAATGATATGATAGAAAATGTAATGAGATGGGATGATGAAATGCAATTAAAATGAGTTTATGAAATGGAAGGATATGATATAATGAAATGCAATGATATGAGCTTGTGAAATGAGATGATGAAATTATATGATGAAATGTAATGAAATGATAGGATATGTAAAACGTGACGATATGAAAATGTAACAATGAAAATGAAATGAAGATGTTAAATGGAATACTAATGACATGGATAAAAAAAATGATGGATAAGATGATAATGAAAGTGATATGAAAAATGCCTAATGAATAAATGAATGATATGTAATGACAAAGGATCAAAAATGATATGAGAATGAAATAAAGATGATAAAAATGAGAATGACCCATGATATGCAATGAAATGATATGAAATATGAAATGATAATGTATCATGAAGGATAAATAAATGAGAAAGGATCTAAATGATGAATGTTAAACTATATGATATGCACAAGACCTAGATGAAATGATAATGAAATGAGGGTGAAACAAATGTCCAAATGTCCTCCACAAATAGTCCAAAGAGAAATGACAACTGTTGATTTATTTGTTCAGCTTTGTTTAAAACTCTAATGCGAATCTAGTATGCAAATATATACATTGATCTAAATGAAATGCAACTAAATAAAACCAACTATTTGTTGAGCCTTCGGGTAGCTTTCTTGAATCATCATAGAGCCTTATAAAATGTTGGAAGTATGTACAAGCATTAGAGGGGAGATTAGCACCAAGGATGACCTAAGTACAACTTTCATGATTTTTGATATAGCAAGCGAACACAAGCATCGAGGTATAATTGAACCGAGATGACCTGGGCATTTCTTGCATAAACAGACAAAGACTAACCACTTTCTAATGCAAATGTGGAACTGTCATCAATGATATGCTTTGGAAATCATGTTTCACGACATATTTGCACCAAATCGATAGTTAACTTCAAGACAACAAACAAAGAAAAATCATCCTCTTTCCTTGCCACTCTAGTTTAGTACATCATCGACTGTGCTCTAGAGAGATGATATCAAAAAATCAAACAAGCATTGTTCAAAATGTAACACTGATATTCCAATTATTATTCAGATTTTAGATCATCCAGTATGAGTCATGATATGGTATTTGCTGAAAACTATTGTGATATGGACCAATGATTGGATAGATGTTCATAGGATTTGATTGTTTGCTCTCATGGTTGGATTTTCCATCATTGTCTAGCTGTTTCGGTAAAACCTGAAAGTTTATTGCCCCCGAGTATGTCAACGTTTGCCCCCAGTATTTGACACAACTCACTAAAATGGATATGTACAATAATCAAGCCATGGTAAGACATTATCGCTCTAGGAAAATGATGGCAACATGATGCTGGTATGACCCTAAGATGATGGAAAGATGGATGAAATGAAGGCTGAGAAGCCAAGTGAAAAACATGAACTAATAGATGGAGAGCTACAAATAGTGTATGTTTGCCAGATTTTCACTATTTGTTTTTATTGCATTTTTCTGATTGATTTTTTTGTCACTTTCTTTTGCAGGATGTTTTCTAATGATGTTTTTGTATTTCTTCAAGACTTTTTCTAATGTTTTTGTATTTCTTCAGGACTTTTTCTAATGTTTTTGTATTTCTTTCAGGACTTTTTCTGATGTTTTTGTATTTTCTCAGGATTTTTCTGATGTTTTTGTATTTCTTTAGGACTTTTTCTGATGATGATAACTGCTTTAGACAAAATACTTTTTCAAGTGCATGTTGTTGATGGGTTCGTCAAACAAGTTCCCTTCTGGTGTTGACAACTTGTATGCTCCTAAACCATATACTGCTATGACCACATAAGGACCCGGCCAATTTGGTTCAAACTTGCCTTTCTTCTCTCTATCTTGTTGATTGTGTGGGTTCTCTTTTAGAACAAGATCACCAACCTGAAAAGTATGCGGTTTGACTCTGTGATTATAGTTGTGAGACATCATTTGTTGATATGCTTTCAAATGATCAGCTGCTCATTGTCTCTTTTCATCAAGAAGTTCCAATTCTTGTAGTTAGGAAACTCTATATTCATCATCTGTTATGAGACCTTTCAATGATACTCTAAGTGATGGGATCTCAACTTCTAGTGGAAAAATGGCTTCTTCTCCATAGACAAGAAAAAATGGTGTTGCTCCTATTGGCATTCATATACTAGTTCAGTAGGCCCATAATGCAGGATTAAGTTGAACGTGCCAATCTTTCCCTGCATCATTCACAGTCTTCTTCAAAATTTTCAATATTGTTTTATTTGAGGCCTCTACTTGGCCATTCCCTTGTAGATAATAAGGTGTTGAGTATCTGTGTTGAATATGGAATCTCTCACAAAGTTCATCAACATCCTGATTCTTGAATGACCGTCCATTATCTGTGATGATGGAGTTGGGAATGCCATACTGACAAATGAGATAGCTGAGTATGAATGATGAGATTTGTTTGCCAGTGACCTTAGTGAGAGGGACTGCCTCAATCCACTTGGTAAAATACTCTGTCACTATGATGATGAACTTGTGTCCGTTCGAGGATGAAGGATGAATCTTGCCAACTAAATCCAACCCCCATTGAGAGAATGGCCAGGTTGGTATGAACAGTTGTAGTTCATGTGCTGGTGCATGAATGAGATTTCCATGTATCTGGCATTTAGAGCACTTCATTACAAAAGTGAATGATTCCCTCTCCATTGTAGGCCAATAGTAACCCATTCTAATCAATTTCTTGGATAAGGTTAGTCCACTTGAATGAGTACCACAAATGCCACCATGAACTTCTTGTAAAGCCTTGTCATATTCTTCACGTTCAAGACATCTAAGTAAAGTACCATCAAGACCGCATTGATAGAGAGTGTCAACGATAAGGGTATAGCAAGAGGATTGGCGGATAAAGTTGCGCTTTTGGTTACGGGATAAGTCAAGTGGTAAGATGTCATCTTTTAGGTAGGTATAAATTTTTCCATACCAAGGTGAATCAGATCCTACTAAGTGGCAAATGATTTGGCTTTCAAGTGTGTCATAGGCAGGCATCAATGATTGTTCCACCATAAATTCGTAGTGAGCCTGAGTTTTTGGGAGTTGTAACAATGAAGTGATTGTGGCCATAGCGTCAACTACCTTGTTATCAAGCCTTGGAATTTGTATGAACTTGATGTCTACAAAGTATTTCTTGAAATCATCAACCATTTTCTTATATGGCAACAATTTTTCATCTTTAGTTTGATAATCATCATTGATCTGGTTAATGACTAACTGTGAGTCACAGTAGACTTGTAATTATGTGATTCTCCATTCCAATGTTATTTTGAGTCCAGTGATTAAAGCCTCATATTCGGCTATGTTATTAGTGCATGGAAACATTAGCCAATATGACCGAGGAATGGTATTTCCTTGAGTGGTGACAAAGAGTATGCCTGCCCTCGATCCATATTGGGTAAATGAACCATCAAAATATAATGACCATGGTTGTTTTGATTCTGCAATGAAGAAATCAGCATCTGGAAATTCAATGTGCATGGGATGCTCTGCTTGTAGGGGTACTTCAGCCAGTAGGTCAGCAATAACTTGTCCTTTGATTGCTTTGTGATCAATATAATGGATATCGAACTCGCTTAAGATCATGACCCATTTTGCTAACCTTCCTGTCAATGTGGCCTTGCTTAATAGATATTTGAGTGGATCAATCTTTGCAACAAGATTGATTGTATGAGTTAACATGTAGTCTCAAAAATTTTGTGAAGCAAAGACCACTGCTAGGAAAGCCTTCTCGATGAAAGTGTAGTTGAGTTCATGACATGTTAATGTTCGGCTGATATAATAGATTGCATTTTCTTTTCCTGTAGAGTCTTCTTGTGCTAACAACGCCCCCAAAGATGGTTATGTTGTAGCAATGTATAAGATGAGTGGTTTGTCCGGATTTGGTGGTACTAGAACTAGTGGGTTCATTAAGTACTGCTTGATTTGTTGAAAGGCCATTTCACACTTATCATCCCATTTGAAAGGAACATTCTTATGTAGTAGATGTGTGAAAGGTAGACATTTATCTGCTAGTTGTGCAATGAATCTTCGTATAGATTGGAGTCATCCCTATAGTGATCTCAACTGACTGATATTCCTTGGTGGAGGCATTTCCATGATTGCTTGTACCTTGGTGGGATCTACTTTAATTCCTTTTGCTGAAACTATGTATCCCAAGAGTTTTCCAGATGTGACTCCATAAACACATTTCTTAGGGTTGAGGCGAACTTTGAACTTTTCCAACCTTGCAAATATTTTGGATAATATCTCGAGATGTCCTTCTCTGGTGTATGATTTTGCCAATATGTCATCGACATAATCTTCCATGAATGTGTGCATCATGTCATGAAAAATTGTAGTCATAGCTCTTTGATATGTAGCCCCAACATTCTTTAAACTGAATGGCATGATGTTCCAACATAAGTCCCCCAGGGACATGTGAAAGCTATTTTGTCCTGGTCTTCGGGTGCAATCTTGATTTGGTTATAACTAGAAAAACCATCCATTAGTGAATACATGGAATGGCCAGCCATCAAATCAACTATAGTATCAATGCTTGGAAGAGGGAAGTCATCCTTAGGACATGCCTTATTAAGATCTCTAAAATATGTGCATACTCTAACACTTTTTTCAGGCTTGGATACACCAACTATGTTGTAGATCCATTCTGCATAGTCAATTGATCTTATAAATCCCACATCGAGGAGTTTCTTAAGTTCTTCTTTAACTAGTAGTGCCACATGAGGATGCATCTTTCTAAGTTTTTGTTTCACAGGTTTTACTCCTGGTTTAATGGAAAAGTGATGCATTATAAGATCGGGATCAAGACCTGGCATGTCTGCATAAGACCAGGAAAAGTTGACTTGATTTTCTCTAAGAAATTCCATGAACTCAGGTACTTCTTTATCTGTCATTGATGTAGCTAACTGTAGAATCCTCGATTTCTCTGTAGTTTCAAGATTAACTGCTTTTGTAGGCTCAATCAAGATAGGCGATCGTTCATGATAGTGCTCCAGGAGAGTGTCAAGCATCCCATCATCTGGTGCCTTAAAAAGGTTTTCACCATCTGATATGCTCTTTGTTTTATCTTTTGTTTGATCTAATACTACCAGATTCTGGTTTTCACCATTAGATCTTTCTTTTTTATTTTTATTTTTGTAGCTAGGAAACTTGACACTCTCCTGACTAAGGATCTTATGCCGAAAATCGTCAGTGGAACAATCATTTACATCATCTGTGGAAAGGAAGTTTACGATAGATTCGTCGATTGGAAACATAGGTATATCAAGAGATTCAGATAGATCCCAGTCAATGAGATTGAGATGTATTAGCGGTAGCAGGTCATTAGGTTGCATGAAATCGGCTATGGTTATGGTCATAACGGAGGTTTCTATAGGATCTGAGGTATGAGGTAGATCAGTGATGGTACTGTCCTCACGATAGTCTTGTTTGATTAAATCTAACTCAGTATCACTAGAATCATAGTTGTGTTGTAGTTCAAATTCTTGTGGTTGGGTCCCTGACACTTCTCCTTTGATTAGAGTAGGTGTATACTTGTGTATCACATCAACCTGTTTGTCCCTCCAGAATTCATCATTATGGATGGTATCCCATTCGTATTCTCCAGAATCTATGTTAGAGTTATTATCGATGAAATTCTGAATTGCTATCAAGCATGCTTCCCTTGGATCAAAACTTTCTTGCAATGTGAGTATAGTATCATTCATTTGTTTGGATGTTGTTTATTTTGAGCTAGTATCATAGCCTAGTCCTGTTTTATCTTTTGCAGCAAGTCCTAAAGGGTCAATAGGCTCAACTACTCCTTTTCTCTTTCTGATAGGACCATTACCATCATAGGCCATCTTTTGCATGATTGAATATCCCTTACCATATTTATCAGTTGGTAACTTGATATTGAGAACTATTTCATCTTCATCTTTATAGAGCCAACTTAGAATATCTCTATCCTCAGGATCGTCCATGGGGAATTTTTCTTTGATAAAATGTCCATTAAACTTTGTATTTGACCCTGTTGGTGGTTGTGTTGATGTTGATGCTACAGATATATGTTGTTGTGTGATAGAAGGTTGTCCATGTGACCGAGGTGATGTAGGAAGATTAGCCAGATAGAGAGAATATTCTCCTACTCCATTATCCTTGAACCGTAGTTACTTGTCAAAGCTTTTGGTTAGCTAACTGATTTGTGTATCAACTTTTGGAGAAGCACTAGCAGGTGCTTCTCGATTGTTGGGAACCAAAGTGTCTTGAATAGCTTTGATGTTGGCACAAGTTTGACTGTGAGAATTATTAGCTTGTATCATGATCTCCTGTCTGTCATAAGGAAACTTAAGACATTGATGATATGTGGATGGGACAGCTTGCATTTCGTGGATCTAAGGACAACCCAACAAGATGTTGTATGCAAGATCATGATCTAATACTTGACAGAAAGTATTTTTGATAACAGGTCCCACTCTGATTGGTAACATGATTAAACCTTTGGATTCTCTTTCCTCATCCTCATAGGCTTTTATAGTAATCTTTCTTTTGGGATCAATGGAATCCTCAGAAAATACCAAAGCCTGAATTATTTTCATGGTACATATGTTCAAACCAGCACCTCCATCTATTAGAACCCGTCTGACATGAAACTTGTGGACCATGAATTCTAAGTATAATGATGAATTATGGGGATGTGTCATGGAAACATCATCTTTTTCAGAGAATGAAATGCATGTGGGTGAGGACAAATGTCCCACCATGGCTTGAAATTGATCCACGTCCAGATCAATGGATACAATTGTTTCAATGAGGGATTTGTCTAGAATTTCCTTATGCACTAGGGAAATCTTTAAAAGTTCCAAGATAGAGGTCTGAGAAAATTTTTTTCCAAGTTGATTGATTAAATCATATTGATGTTGAAATGGGGACACTATGGATTTTGGAGGAGCACCTTTTAGGACAACTTTAGCTTGTTCCCTTGTTGTTATGTTAAATTCTCCATATTCTATTTTCTCTTTCAATTTTATAACATTAACCCGCTCGTCATAAATGTAGATATGATTAATTATATGCTCATCGATATGATTCACATTTTTCCCAAAAGACTCACCCTTTTGATAGTTGGGCAAAGGGTTTTGAAATGCTTGGTGGTCTTCATTCGATTGTTGGTGTCCTACCTTAATGGTGTCATTTTCTATCAAGTCTTGGATTACATTCTTCAAGGCTTGAAAATTATTCATTTGATGGCTTTTACATCGATGATAGTCACAATAGTATGCATCATTCCACGATGGTGGCTTCACACTGGGTTCGAAGTTACGTTGAGGTGGTAGGGTAATTACATTCTTTGCCATCAAGTCTTTAAGGGTGGATTCCAAAGATTTCCCTAATGAAGTGAAAGTTCTTATGTTGGAGAAAAATGAAGATCATTGGGGATTCATCTTCGATGTATTCCCTAAGGCATTGTTATTTTTGTTTCTATGATACGCTTGATTGTTGGTATTACCTTGATTTGGAGCAAAAGTTGGATTTTGGTTATTCCTCAGAGGAGGAGGATCGTTTCCCTGATTTGTAATTGAGTTGACATTATTATAGTTGTTATTGCGAGGAACACTAAGAACAACTGGTTTAGGTGAGACATGATGTGTATCTACAACACCATCATTCACCACATTTTTTTTTTGCGAGTCCAAAACTTAGATTTTTCATTGTGGTGATTTGAGGAGCTAGGATTGTCTCTATCAAGTTTGATTATTCCCCTCTAGACTAATACACTTTCAATTGTGATTGAATTTTCAATCATTTTCTGAAAAGAGGGAGGACAATGAAGATTTAGACGATAACTCATCTCTTGATCCAAGTTGTTTATGAAGGTAGTGATCTTTTCCTTTTCAGGAACATGACGTGGATACCTAGCGAACAATCTTCTCCATCTCTGAAGAAATGTGATGAATGGTTCACCAGGTTTTTGCTTAGCCTTGCATAGATCAATCATTGTTATTTGGTGTTGTATGTTATAGGAATATTGTGAGATGAACTTGTTGATCAATTCCTCAAATGTTTTGATAGGTGGTGTGATTTTTGATAACCATTCCATAGATTCGGCTCCAAGACTTCGTGGAAACAAACGCATTAAGTATGTATCCTCATGAGCAAACTCTAGAGTCATGTTTCAGAAGTCCCTAATATGGTCAATTGGATCCAATTTCCCATTATAACGATCAAACTTTGCGATTTCACAATGTTTAGGAAATGGAATCATGTTGAGACGTCGGTCAAAGGGATATGGAAAAATATAATCAAGAGTGTATGTCTTTGTTGTGGCTCCCCCTTGTAGATCTTTAATTTGTCCTTGTAGTGTTTTAACTTGTTGAGTCAAGGCACTAAGATCAGATAAGGGTGTTTCATCAGGATTACTCTTTATGTTTTCAGTATCAAAATCATGAGGCAATTTAGCTCCTTTGTCAGCCAGATATAGGAAATACTTTTGTTTGTCACGTGCTAAGATTTTTTCTACTACTTGGAGAAATTTAGGATCTTGTTCGGCTTCTCTAAGGTGACACTCTTCTTCTTGTTCATCATCACTATCCTCAAGATATTTTCTTAGATCTCTGTCAGAAGTAAACGGATTCTTTTCTCCTTCGGCCATGTTGTCTTCAAAAAGGGGATTTCGACTCACACTATAAAGAGGATCACTATTTTCACCTTCTGCTTGAGTTCTTGAGGTATGATCTTCTTGTTGAATATCTTCCTTCAGTTTATTATATTGTGATCGTGTGAAAACAAGCATATGATTTCAAGATGTTCTTCTAAACTTAGATCATAATTTGATGAGTGCAACCAATGATGATGTTTTAATCTAATAAGATTGAAAATCTTATGATATGACCAAAACTATGTTCCTAATTCACTATTGTGGCTTCCAATGATAAAGGATGTCAGAATCTTGTTGGGAGAAGTTGAACCAAGAATTCAGAAGTTTGTGATGAAAGGTGCACTTGTAAGATTTGATCCTTGTTTTTGAAGAATGATCAGTATATCAAATAGCCTATTTTAACTTACTGAAGTATTTGACTAGGATGTGTCGAATATTCGATAAAAGGTTGTGGTATATAGTTGAAATAAAGAGGTTGATTGTGATTGTGTTGTTGTGAGAGGAATCTTCTTTGAAAATAGGCCCGTGAATCTAGAGGGTCTACAACGTATTCGTCAGTAAATCCCCTAAAAAAATCTTGGTATCTATGGAGAAATTTGCGATAATGGAGCAAGACGTTTCGACTCTTGTATAAAAAATTCCTTCTTTGTAATGTTTTCTTGAAACCTATAGGTTTCTTGGGTTTCTTGATTCTATTGGAAATTGACTTCTTGACAAACTTGGTAGATTTCCACTCCCTAAGCATGAGAGAAAATATTGATATGTTACTGGACCGAGAATGCTATAAACTCAGATCTATCAAAAACAATGATTCGGGAAAAGTGACAGATGCATTATTCTGTCCCCTATATGTGCTTCAAAAATAGGGATATGCACCAAAGAAATGGTCAAATGCGCTACAATATGTCCCAGATGCGCTACTCTGTATCCTATATGCACTGTAGGAAAAATGTTGTGACAGTGACCGAAAAGTTTATTTTTAGAATAGCCAGCGTATATGCCAAAGACTCAATGTGCTAAAACAGACCCTAAAAGTGCTGAATTAACCAGTGAATGTGCTAGAACATACCTCATATGTGCTAGAATATACCCTATATGCGCTAAAATAGTTTTTCCAAGGTAACTTTTCTAACAGTTTGTGAGCAATTTTAGCTAAAATTTGACATGTTCATTTCAAATGATCTTTTATCTGAATTAGTGTGATTGAAAACACAACAAACACTAAGAAAAATAAAAAATAAAAATTAAGTCCTATACTAAACATCAAGTGTATGTTTCAAAAAAAAAAAATTCAAAAAGTGTTTTCACAGGTTTTACACATGACAGACAATTCAAGCAGACTCACTCTTAGTACTCAGGTAGGTCATCATAATAATCAACAACCCACATCTTAGAACTGCATCGACTCACACAACCGTGTCACCCCTGAAGAGGCACCCATGTTTTTGTCTCTTCCAGGCGTGTACTCAGAGTGACGGAAGTGGATACCAGATCCCCTGAGCAAACGGTCCTTGGCAGTTATATGGTGAGTATCTTGGGGGCTGATTTTTCCCTCCCCTTGCATTGTGATTATTATGATATTTGGAAATTGACTTCGACTAGATACTACACTAGGTTCGTAGTAATGGTTTCCATTTGGTGCGGAAATAATAAACTCCCTCAGAAGACCTCCCAACCTTTAGAACAAAGGCTTTGGGAATGGTTATCTTGCACACTACTGACAAAAGTGGATTTCCCCTTATTTGCTTTAAATTTTATAGTGGGGCAGAATAGCCTGGCTTTGGCTTGAACCCACTTGAGTCGTTCCTCTTGGGTGATCACTTTTTCCCACAGGAGTAGGCCCTCTACATGATGTAATAAAGCAGTAAAATTGCATGAATGTAAAAGGAAACTATGGTATTCTAGTCACCCAGTTAAGGGGAGAGCATAGACCTATTGCCACAAACACAGTAGACACTATTTTTTGTAAAACCCAAATCACAATGATCTAAACTATGTGAAGATGTTGCTTCACAAAAAAGAATGGGATTCATTTTAGCCACAAAATCAATGTGTGGTGACTATCCTAGATTGCTTCATTTTAAATCCATGTCTATCTTAGGGTTGCTTCTTTTTAAAACCATCTATGACTATCCTAGATTGGTTATTTTTAAGCTAGAAAAAGGTTCTGTCTGCAGAAGGCATCAGACTCAGAGACCTGTTTAGTTACACAATGTATGCACTAAAATATCACCTATATGCGCAACAATAACAAGTTAATGCTCTAAAACAAATCCTAAATGCACTACAAAAAGTCCCAAATGCACTACAAAAACTCCTAAATGCGCTAAAACAAAATGCAACTAAATTTTTTTATTTTTTTTCCAAAAATATTTAATAAGCTGAGCTGGGTATATACGCCATTCTGTCCCGTAGATGTGTCATTTTGTTCCTTAAATGCACTGAAATAGTTCTTGGATGTGCCAAAGTACATGCAAGAGCGCTACAATAAATCATATATGCACTTTAGAAAGTTGCGTATGCGCTTCAGAAATCCTCGTATGCGCTAAAACACAAAATTATGCAGAAAATCCGAATTCCAGAATGTGAAATCCTGTCTGAAAACCTGCAGATAAATGTTAAAAATGGGGAAAGGGCCCCACTGTGGGCTCCAGAAATGTGTGGTCGATTTTATGCGTGTTAAATATATAAAAACAAATGAATCAAACAAACCAATAAGACATTATATCAAAAACAAAATATTAAAACAATAGAGATGCAAACTCAGTATCGTGTTATTGATGTCGTCCTATTGTCCTCTATCTCCAGTGTTTTCATTGATTCCAGATAGCTCTCAGATTGTGTGCTAGGCTCAACGAACAGTTTTCCTAGAGAACGAGATTGAATATGAAATGCATGTAATGCTAAGACATGATTATTCTAATGCTAAACATGATTGCTAAAATGAAATATTATGATAATGTTATGAATAATAAAGCTATAATGATAATGCTAGAATACAATTAATCTCTAATTCATCTATTGTGTGTTGTAACCATTGCTTGGATTGGCAATGCTATTTATAGAGTTTTTCAAAAGCTTTTGATTGGCTGATATGATCAACGATTGTGAAAATTCCTTGCAGATCGAATGGTTGAGGATGGACAAGACTGAAGAAAAATAGAAGAAAGCATAAAGAAAGATTTGTTTTCTTTTCTGAAAAAGAGATAAGATAAGATGATAAAGATGAATTGTAAAAAAATCATCTTTTTGTGAGATTATGGAAAGATTTTGAAGAAGATAAATAATGAATTATTAAATTCAATTATTCATTTCTGGGTGACATGGAGATTTTTCTTAAAATAGAATATTTACCCTAGATTTGAAGAAAAATGGAAGATTTCATAATTAAATAAAATATTTAATTATGATTTTGAAAAGATATGGAAGATATTTAATTAAATAAAGATATTTAATTAAACTTTTTAAGAAATGGCATGTAAATGAAATTAATTAAATAAGATATTTAATTAATTAGAAGAAAGATTTGAAAAGAAATATTTTAAACTTAATTAAATAAAAAAAAGACTTAATTAAATTCAAAAAGTGATAATTAATTAAAATAAATAAAGTGTATTTATTTAATTAATCAAGTGGACATATGAATATGAAATAATTAAATAAAATCAATTTATTTAATCATGATAGAAGAATAATTTGAATGAACAATATAATTAAATTAATTAAATTTAATCATATGTAGAAGACTTTAAAAAAAATTAATTAAATAATAAATATTTAATTAAATGCCAGGATTAATCAGACATGACCAATTTTATGCATATACACCTACTACTTTTTTTGAGGAAAAGGATAGAAAATGACATGAAGTAAAATCTAAATGCTAATGGGGTGATTCGCCAATTGTTTATGACTTTTACTACTTCTTTACACACATAATTGTTGAATAAACAAGACAACTAAGAGGGGGGTGAATTAGTTGTAGCAAATTAAACCCTCAAAAACCCTCAATAGTAATTAGATGTGCATGCATTCATTAAACCCTTATCCTATTAGCATGATTAAACATGAAATGTAGATAACATAAACTGAAATCACAACACCATACACAAGAGAACACCAAATTTATGTGGAAAACCCAATAAGGGAAAAATCACTGTGAGGATTATCTCACAATATAAGTAATAGCAAAACTAGTACAAAAGGTTCACTTCCAGAATAGGACACACTATCCAAAAAGGATCATAGCTAGGGCTCACTGCCACATAAAGATTACAAGAAGATAGAAGAAGAATGTTACATAGAGAACACTTCTCAATGCAATAAGGAATCCACCACAATTGCTTGCACACTTTTGTAGTCTCGCATGAATGAATTTCGATGCTTTCAACTCACTTCCTTCAAGAACCCTAACATTGAAATTTGCATTGCTCTTCTCTAATTCACATCACACATCACTCACATAAATCTCGCATCTATCTTGCTTCTTAATTTCTTTCATATATCAACTCACAACAACACCATACATATTTATATCAATCTCAACCTCAAAAACCTTGTCCAATGTCATAAACTAGCCATTTTACATATAAATTCAAAATAGGTCAACACCTAAACATTCCCATGATGGATAGGAATGAAGAAAACCTATAGAAATCGTTAATTAGGACCTAAATAGATCCCAACACACTTAAACAAGCCTCTCATGTAGTGTTAAACACAAGGTCAACCAATACTCGTGCAAAACACCATAAAAATTAAGTACACACTTCCACGAGTCAATCCAAAAATTTTGGACAACAAAATTCACTTGAACACGATCCAAAATAATCCATTAACTACTTAGTATTCATCAACCACTTCCTCCAAGCTCGCATCATACAAACACTTCAACTCAAAATAACTGGTAACCCTTATTTGCATATTGATAAATGAAACTCACTCTGTTCTACACCAAATCAAGTAAAACTTGAAAATAGAAAGATAAAAGAATTATAAGAAACTTCCCAAGTCTGCACAACCTAAAGCCAAATAGTGGATAAATGCTAAGCAAATACATTTCTCCCAGGCTACAAAAAACATCACTGAACAATGGTTCACACACTGATGAAAATATCTCGCATTGTACAATGATCCAAAAACCCAAATTTTGAATATAGCAACTTCTAAAAAGATTGAATAACTTTTAATATCTACACAGGCATAGCATCAACATAGAAGACATGTGAAGCACAATACCATAGCACACTATGAACACTTGCACAACACAGTTTATTTTGTTTATCAAATTTTCTCAAAATCATTTGGAAACCAAGTACTAGAGAAATCATCTCAACTCATTACCTCATTCCAACTCATCTTTAGAATCTGCAACAAAAATATAGCTCCATGTACTCACAACACTTCCTCAAGGTCTCAACTACACATGCACATCCTGTTTTCCTCTTTTTCACAATCTTCCTAATATGCTCAACATCTCCATCACATAAGTGACATCAATGACAACAACAATTAGTAGAATTCTTTTTGACATCAATGACAAAACCTTTATACTTGCAACAAATGTTGGAATGTGATGGTTGTTGTTGTCATTAATGGTTGTCATTGATGTCAACATATCTTGGTTGATTAATTCTGATGCTTTGGTGATCTGAATTGTCAAGCTCCGGATGTTGTGCTATGATGATCTATCTTTTGGTCATGCTTGTCTTGGTCCCATTCATCTTGCAACATAATGAGACACATTATTTTGGGTCTGGACGGATCTGGAAATTGGTTAGTGTACCCTGGAACATTATTTACATTGAAACATGTTTATTCTATTTCTGGATATCATTGTAACATGATGACTTGAGCGAGGAGGTTTTGTGTGGTCCACATTTCACTCCTCTTCACCACATGAATGATTTTTTGGCTATCTAATTCAAATTGTATTTGGCCAACTTGAAAGACTATGAAGACACTGTGTTTGGTCAACTTAAGAGTTTATGGAAGCATGGAATGGTATAAGTAAGAGTTGATTTTGTTCAATGAAAGAAAGCATGATGAATGCAAATCTGAAAATCCAAACATTGTGAAGTGTGTGAAAGTATATGACTAGAGGCAACAAATAGTGAGATTCTATTTGAAGTCATTATTGGTGACAATTATTTCAAAGATGGATTTTCATTCATCATTCGTCTAGCAGTGAGCCATTTCTTGTTGGCAATGAGCCTTTTTCTATTGGCAGTGAGCCTTTTCTCTTTCGGTAGTGAGCCTTTATATCTTGGCTATAATAGTTGAGCACTGAGCCCAACCAACAGTGAGTCTTACCTACAGTGAGCACTTTGGTTGTGAGCCTTTGTAAAAATAACCTTAACCGGTGTCACCTTAACCAGTGCTTTATAATTGAGAATTATTATTCTCCATGGTTTTTCCCTTCTTGGGTTTCCACATAAGTTCTAGTGTTCATTGTGCTTGGTGTTTTTTTGTGCTTTCATGTTCATTAATTTATAATTGATTTAAGTTTTCTTTGGATTAATTAAAGTCAATAAAATTGTTTTATAATAACTGGTCCACCCCCTCTTAGTTATCCGGACTATTCAAAAATTGGTATCAGAGCTTTGGTTCCTTGAAGAAGAGCTTAACCACTTGGGGTAGATCTGATGGTGCACAAACTGACAATTCTTGTATTTGATGGATCTAACTATATTTTTAGGAAAGTGTAGAAGAGAGATTACCTGATCTCTCTAGGCTTCAAGACTTGGAAAGTTGTTGAGACAAAATATGTTGAACCATCAAAAGGTGTTTCTACTGTAGATGAGATTTCAGCCTATGAAGAGAATGAAAAAGCAAGGTATGCAATATTTATTGGTTTGTCTAAGAATGAGTTAACAAAAGTTATTTCATTGGGAACTGCTTATGAAGTTTGGGAAAAGTTGAAAGAAATCTATGAAGGAAATGATAGAGTCAAATTATCAAAGAAGTTGGTAGCTAAGCGCAGATATGAAAACTTGAGAATGGAAGAAGGTGGGGATATAGCAAGCTACTTTTAGAGAGTTGACATTGTAGTAAATGAAGTCAAAAATCAAGGAGGGACTCTGACAAATGAAGATGTAGTGGAGAATATTTTGACGACTTTACTAGAGAGTTACAGTGACAAGATCTCAGATATTGAGGAAGTTTATGATTCAAATAAATTCACTAGAGAGAAACTATTTAGCACCTTGACCACATTTGAGATGAGTAAATTTGGAAAACAAAAGGAGAAATCTGAAACAACCTTCAAAGCCACAAAGATAGAAGAAGATCTGAATGATGAAATTTCAGAAGAGTTGGAAGCAAACTTCACAAGGAAGCTAAAGAAAGGTACTGGAAAGTACAAAGGTATGTTACCTCTTAAATGCTTTATATGTGGAAAGATTGGTCACTTAGGAACTTAGTGTCCGGAAAAGGGAAAAAAGGAAAAAAAATTAAAATATCAATAAGAAGGCCTATTATGTCAATGAGAATGCCAAAATTTCAAATGATGAATCAAATCAGAGGATTGTTTATTTTTGGTGGAAAAGGATGCACCTAGATTTGATATCTCTAATATTTTTCTGAAATCCAATGATAGCACTGAAGTTGCATTGTTTGTTAAAAGAAACAAAGATGAATGGCTGATTGATAGTGGATGTTTGAATCATATGACCGGTGATAAAAGTAATTTTGTAAAGCTTGAGAAATATGATGGAGGTTCTACTAGACTTGGAGATGATAAAACAACACAGATTGTTGGAATTGGTTCTATTACATTTGATGGAAAGCATAAAACTAACAATGTTTACTATGTGAAGGGTTTATATCATAATCTTCTGAGTGTTGGACAGATGTGTGAAAATGGCTATAATGTGGTGCTTCAAGATGATGGTTGTGAGATCCAGAAGAGATCTAGAACTGTTATTGCAGTTGGAAAAAGAACAAGTGGGAATATGTATCAATTGGAAGGAGCTACAAAGAGATGCTTATTCTCCCAATCCAATGATAGTTAGCTTTGGCACCGGAGGATGTATCACATCAACTTAAAAAATTTGGTAAGGATAAGTTCAACGAGAGTAGTTAGAGATTTTCCAAGATTGACCAAACCAAATAGCTCTATCTACAAAGGATGTCAAGAAGGAAAGCAAACCAGAGAAATGTTCTGAAGAAAAGAAGAATCATCTACCATTTTATTGGACCTTGTACACACTGACCTATGTGGTCCGACCAAAACAAGAAGCCTACAAGGTGAGAGGTATTTCATGCTCTTAATAGATGATTATTCAAGATTGACATGGGTTGTCTTCTTAAGAGAAAAATTAGAAGCTTTAGAAAAATTCAATATTTTCAAGGAAAGAGTTGAGAATGAAGTTGACAGAAGAATCAAGTGTCTAAGATCTAATAGAGGAGGAGAGTTTAATTCTGATGAATTCAACAAATTTTGTGAAAAATATGTCATTAAAAGACAACTATCTACCCCTAGAACAACTCAATAGAATGGTGTAGTTGAAAGAATGAATAGGACAGTTTAGGAAGCGGCTAGAACAATGATCATGGAAGCAGGTTTATCACAAATCTACTGGAGAGAAGCAATACACATAATAGTATACACTCTTAACAGAGTATTGTTCCATAGGAAATATGGAAAGACATCATATGAGCTATGGTATGGAAGAGCTCCCACGATAAAGTACTTCAAAATTTTTGAAAGAAAATGCTACATCCAGAGAGATGAGGACAATCTTGGAAAGTTTGATAGTAGAGCTAATGAAGGCATATTTTTTGGTTACTATAAAAGAAGCAAAGCATACTGGTGTTACAACAAGAGATTGAACAAGATTGTTGAAAGTGCAAATGTGAAAGTAGATGAAGATGTTCAAAGAAATCCTCAAAGGCATATTGAATATGAATCAGATGACTTGGATAAAAAAGGTGAAGAAGAAGAAGAAGAAGAAGAAGAAGAGACAAAGGAGAATCTAAAAACTACAACTAAAACTCCAAGGCATGTATAGAAAAACCACTCAAAAAACTAGATCATTGGAGATCAGAATAAGGGAATCACCATAAGAAGTAAAGTAGCTCAAGATCAAGTACTATTGTGTCTACTCTCGAAAAATGAGCCAAATACTGTGGAAGAAGCATGAAATTATCAGAATTGGGTGAAGGCAATGAAGGAAGAGCTTGATCAAATAGAGAAAAATCATACTTGGGAACTTGTGCCTAGATTGGTAGACAAAAATGTAATTGGAACAAAGTGAGTATTCCAGAACAAGCTCGATGAAAATGGAAAGGTAGTGAGAAACAAGGCAAGATTGGTTTGCAAAGGTTACACATAAATTGAAGGTATTTATTTTGAAGAAACATAAGCACCTGTTGCCTGGATGGAAGCGATCTACATATTCTTGGCCTTTGTAGCTTTCAAGTATTTCAAATTCTATCAAATGGATGTAAAGTCTACATTCTTGAATGGAGAACTGAAGGAAGAAGTCTACATTGAGCAACTAGAGGGATTTAAGTTTGGAAGTGACCCGAATGTTGTTTGTGGGTTGAAGAAAGCTCTATACGGATTGAAGTAGGCACCAGAGCCTGGTATGGTAGATTAGAAAAGTACTTGATTAGATAAGGATTTCAAAAGGGATCTACTAATAGTAATTTATACTACAGAACTTACTCAGATCAAATGTTGATTGTTGTGGTTTATGTTGATGACATAATCTTTGGAGGAAATGATGATATGTGCAGAAAATTTGCAAATGAAATGAAAAAGGAATTTGAAATGTATATGATTGGTGAGTTAAATTTCTTCCTTGGACTACAAGTAAATCTCACCAGCAAAGGAATTTTTATTTCTTAGTCCAAGTATACCAAAGAATTATTGAAGAAGTTTGGATTGGAGAATTCTAAACCGGTTTGTACACCTATTGTTACCAGATGCAAGTTGAAAAAAGAAGATGATTCACCTAAATTTGATGTATGTATAGGTCAATGATTGGAGGATTGTTATATTTGACTACAACTAGACCAGACATTATGTATGTTGTTTGTTTAGCATCCAAATTTCAGCAAGAACCAAAGGAATCACATGTTGCAGTAAAAAGGATCTTTAGATATTTGAAGGGTACATAAGACATGGGGTTATGGTATCCAAAGGACTCATATTCCACTTTGACAGCTTACACCGATGTTGATTGGGACGGATGTGTTGATAACAGGAAGAGTAGAGGTGGAGGAGTTTATTTCTTTGGCTCCCAGTTGGTTGCTTGGTCAAGTAAGAAACAAGATTTTGTAACTTTATCTACTATTGAAGCTGAATACATTGTAGCATCCTCATGTTGCACTGAGATACTATGGATGAAACAAACACCGAAGGACATTGGCATATCATTTGATGAACCTATCTCAATCATGTGTGATAATACCAATGCACTAAAAATTTCCAAGAATCTGGTATAGCACTCCAAAATGAAACATATATCCATTAGATATCATTTCTTGAGGGACAAGGTATTGGAGAATGAGGTCAGACTTGAATATGTATCTATAAAAGAGCAGATTGCAGATACTCTTACAAAACCGTTGAGCAAAGATACCTTTGAGTATCTCTGGTAGAAGTTAGGGGTTCTTCCCCCTCCTAATCTACAATAATATGCACCAAGGTGTACATTGGTCCAAAATATTACCTGTTCACTCTTATCTAGATCAATGCTGGGAGGCTTCCTCATAGAGGGAGCGAAGTAAGTTTTTCAAGGGGAGATTTTTTTCCCTTTGTCCTTGATTTCCAAGGGGGAGAATAAAAGAAGACAAGAAGATGTTGATATTTGGGTTGTTTGGTTTGTGGTTGATAGATGTTGCCATCAATGAAAAAGGGGGAGATTGTTGGAATGTGATGTTGTTGTTGTCATTAATGGTTGTTATTGATGTCAACATATCTGGGTTGATTAATTCTGATGCTTTGGTGATCTGGATTGTTGACCTCTGGATGTTGTGTTGTGATGATCTATCTTTTGGTTGTGCCTTTCCTAGTCCCATTCATCTTGCAACATAATGAGACACATTCTTTTGGGTCCGGACCAATCTGGAAATGGGTTAGTGTACCCCGAAACATTATTTGCATTGAAACATGTTTATTCTATTTTTGGATATCATTGTAACATGTTGAATTGAGTGAGGAGGGTTTATGTGGTCCATGTTTCACTCTCCTTCACCGTGGGAATGATTTTGTGGCTATCTAATTCAAATTGTATTTGGCCGACTTGAAATACTATGAAGACATTATGTTTGGATGACTTAAAAGTTTATGGAAGCATGGAATGGTATAAGTAAGAGTTTGTTTTTTTCAATGAAAGCAAGCATGATGAATGTGAATCTGAAAATATAGACATTGTGAAGTGTGCAAAAGTATATGACCAGAGACAGGAAATAGTGAGATTCTATCCAGAGTCATTATTGGTTATAATTATTTCAACGGTGGATTTCCTTTCATCATTCTTCTGGCAATGAGCCATTTTATGTTGGTAGTGAGCCTTTTTCTATTGGCAGTGAGCCTTTTCTCTTTTGGTAGTGAGCCTTTATATCTTGGCTATAATAGTAGGGTAGTGAGCCCAACCGATAGTGAGCCTTACCTGCAGTGAGCAATTTGGTTGTGAGCCTTTGTAAAAATCACCTTAACCAGTGCTTTATAATTGAGAATTATTATTCTTCATGGTTTTTCCCTTCTTGGGTTTCCATGTAAATTTTGTTTTTCATTGTGCTTGGTGTTGCTTTGTGCTTTCATGTTCATTAATATCTGATTGGTTTAAGTTTTCTCCAAATTAATTAAAGTCAAGAAAATTGTTTTATAATAACTGATTCACCTCCCCTCTCATTTATCCAGACTATTCAACAACAATCTCCCCCTTTGTCATTGATGGCAACACAAGATGTTAAAAACCATCAAACACAACATACACCAACATACGCACTCTCCTTTTTTTTGGATTAGATAGCCTACACAACATTCTTGAATTCTCTCCCCCTTACAAGATTCTCTCTCCCTTTGACAATAATGATTAAGCAACATACACAACTTTCTCTACTTTTTCGCATGATTCTCTCTCCCCCTTTTACATCAATGGAAAAGGATAGAATTTTTTCCATTGTTCTCCCACTTTGACACTAAACCAAAATACCTACTCTGAATACTCCCCCTTAAGAATACACTCAAATAAATCAACAACTCAATAGCAATGAAAACACATGAAACTACCTACTCCCCCTAAGACGTAGCCACCAACATCAATTTGGAAAAGAGATAGATCCATATATCCACAAGACTGATGCAACTCCATATGCATCTAGTTCAAGAAAGGAGGGGCAATAACCTTCAACTTCTCCTGAAGATACTCAAAAGTATCCTTAGGAAGAGCCTTAGTAAATATATCAACAATTTGATCCTTTATAGGTACATACTCAAGTTTCACTTCATTCTCCATAACCTTCTCTCTCAAAAAGTGATACCTAATAGATATATGCTTTATCCTTGAATGCATCATTGGATTCTTTGAAATATTAATTGCACCTATATTGTCACAAAAGCTAGATATAGGCTCATCATATACAAGTCTGATATCCTTCAATGTTTGTCTCATCCACAATACATGTGTACAGCGTGACGTTCCTGCAATATACTCAACCTCTACAATAGATAAATAAACTAAATCCCATTTCTTACTCAACCATGACACTAATCTACATCTAAGAAAGAATGCACCACCACTTTTACTTTTCATGTCATCAACACAACCAACCCAATCTGCATCTGTATAAGCACTTAATGTGAAATCAGTATCCTTAGGACACCACAAGCCATAATCTAGAGTACCTCTTAAGTATTTGAATATCCTCTTCACTGTTACAAAATGAGTTTCTTTAGGATCTTCTTGAAATATAGCTATGAGAAAAACTACATGCATGATATCCGATCTAGTAATAGTTAGATATAGCAAACCACTAATCATAGATCTATAATTTGTAAGGAAAGCTTAGGTGCGGAACAAACTCTCCTAACACCAAAACCTCAGGGAAGAATGTAGATATGACTTTAAATTTTTCAATTACAGTTCAATAAGATACACTTGAAAATAATAACAGAAAAGAGAAATGGACACATACAAAATTGGACACCGGATTTACGTGGGAAATCCTTACGGGAGAAAAACCCACCACACCAAGAAAAGCCTCTTTGTATTACAGTAAGGAAAATTACATACAAAGATCATACTTAACTTTTTGATGTCAATTTATAGCAGCAACATTCACTGATCAATCTTGTACATAACATTAATCTCACAATGCTCTCAGACACATACAATGAACCCACTCAGATCAATCTGTGTTCAGTATCGAACAACACTACACCATCAAACTGTTCATTGTCATCAAATATTGCAGAGAGTAATCCACTCTCTCACAGCCTATTGATCTTCCACATAGGAATGGTTGCAACTGTTCAACTACCAATGGTTCACATTCTGCTTCTATCATTGGCTCAAAACACACCACATAGGATAGACATTCGTTCAAAAAGTTTAACTATAATCGCATGTCAGTGAGACACCAGACCGTGTCTCCCCGATGCCAAAAATCTTGAACACATAGCTATCATTAAGACTAAAGGTATTGGCAACACCCTAAGAAGTCAGACCGATAACAAATCAAGTCTACCTGATATCACAAAGAAAACAACTATCCTTATCGGCAAGAGTCATATCGAATACAAAACCATTAGCCAAACCAACTCTATCGGCAAGACTTCTCACCGACGTCCATTGCAGAACTATCAGCAAGACCATCATTGTCGCTAAGAGTCTTATAGAACCTTTATGTTGCATCGATGTTCATCATGTATTTCTATCAGCAAGACCATCGTTGTCGGCAAGAGCTCTCACCGAACACACATACCTATCGATGAGAAGAAAACTATCGGCATGTCGCTCAAAACGTTAACTTCATAACCACCACATACAAGTTATGAATTTATTGATCCCCGCGACAAGCTGATACCACCGTCGCCTAGTCAGAGAAAACACAAACTTCATAACTCTCACTACTGGTTAGAAAGTTTCCAAATGTCGCGACAACGAAGGAAGTCGGTTAGTCAGGAAATTATGAAACTTTCAAACTCTGCTACATGGTTCTTAAGTTACAGAAATCATCGATGCCGCAACAACAAAGGAAGTCGGTCAGTCGGGAAATTACAAAACTTCCAAACTCCATGACAAGGTTCTTAAGTTATAGAAATCACTGATGTCATGATAATGAAGGAAGTCGGTCAGTCAGGAAATTACAAAACTTCCAAACTCCGCGACAAGGTTCCAAACTTAGGAACTCTAGCAATCGGTCGACAATGAAGACTTGAACAGAGATACAAGCTAGCAAGTTGAGGCACAATTTCCAACATACTTTCTCTAATCAGCCTTAGGTGAGTCATCATATTTTCTCAATTTACAACTAGTCACCATAGGATTACATACCAGTTTGGAGTCATCTATTCCAAACTTCTTCAACATCTCTTTGAAATAGATTATGAAATGAATATCCCTTATTTGTTTGATTGATTTGTAGCCCAAGAAAGAAATTCATCTCCCCAAATGTTGACATCTCAAATTATTTCTACATTTCCTCTACAAAATTCTTACACATAGCCTCACTTCCACCAAAGATAATATACTCCACATATACTACTACTATCAAGACTTTGTCTTCCTCAATTTTAAAGGAAAGATTACTATCTATGGTGCCTTTACTGAATCCTTGTTGTTTAACAAATATCTGTCCAATCTTAGATACCAAGCTTTGGGAGCTTGATTCAATCCATATAGTTCCTTCTTCAACTTACATACCATATCTAATTGATCTAACAACTGAAATCATTCTAATTGTTCCATGTAAACCTCTTCTTCCAATTCACCATTTAGAAAAGAAGACCTTGCATCCATCTAATAAACCTTAAAGTATTTATGTGCTTCAAATGCCAGAAATGTTCTAATAGCTTCCATCCTAGCTACATGAGCAAAAATATCCTCAAATTCTATACATTCTACTTGTGAGTAACCCTTAAACACAAGTCTTTCCTTATTTCTTAATACTCCATTCTCATTCAGCTTCTTCCAGAATACCCATTTAGTTCCAATTATGTTTCATCTGAACCAATTTCGCGGTGTGATTCTTTCTATCAACACTTTCTTCTTCCATTTCCTTCATCCAATGTTCATATTTGCATGCTTCACTCACTATTTTAGGTTCAAATTTAGAAAGTAAATGCATATTTACCTCAATTTCAATAGCTTTGCTTCTTGTCAATACACCTTTCCTTTTTTCTCCAATGATTTGATCTTCAAAAATATTCTTTTGCACATACTTAGGGGTTTTAGGGGTCTTCTCTAGAGCTTCTTCCTCTTAATTTTACAATTCTTGTCCATCATATTTTTTTGCTTCTTCTCTGCAATCAAGTTCATCTAACACATGTCCATCTACTGCAATTGAATTCTACAAGTTTTCATCAACTTTAACATTTTCACTTTCAACTATCTTTCTCAGCCTCTTGTTGTAACATCTGTAAGTTTTGCTTCTAATAGAATATCCAAAGAAGATACCTTCATCAGACCTTGCATCATATTTTCCTAAGTTTTATTCTTCTCTTTTGATGTAACATTTTCTTCCAAATACTCTAAAGTACTTCATAGTAGGAATCCTTCCATACCATAGCTCATAGGGAGTCTTTGTGATGTTAGCTTTAGCTTGAACTCTATTAAGTATGTAAATACTAGTATGAATAGCTTCTCTCCAATAGACTTTTGTTATATTTTCCTCTTTCATCATAGTCCTTGTGGCTTCTTGAATATTTCTATTTTTCCTTTCAACAACTCCATTCTATTAAGGAGTTCTAGGGGCAGACAAATGCCTCTTTATTCCATGATCTTCACAAAACATGTTAAACTCATTGGAGGTAAATTCACCACCTCTGTCAAACCTCAAAATTTTGATTTTCAAATCCATTTCATTCTCAACCATAGCTTTAAATTCCTTTAATTTATCTAATGCATTAGATTTCTCTCTAAGAAAAGTAACCCATGTCATTCTAGAATAATCATCAATCAAAAGCATTAAGTACTTGTTACCTTGTAGAGATCTCACTCTAGTAGGACCACAAAGATCTGTATGGACTCATTCCAGTAGTCTAGTAGTAGATTGTTCCTTTCCCTTAAAGCTACTCCTTGTTTTTTTTCCAAATTGACAACTTTCACAAATAGCATTGATAGGCTTTGCGATTCTAGGTAAGTCTCTCATTGCAAGACCTAAACTAATTCTTACCAAATAATAAAAATTCATGTGACACATCCTCTAGTGCCATAACCAACTATCATTAATCTAAGACATAAATCAATGACCATCAGCACCCTTAAGCTAATAGATGTTTCCATTTGTTCGCTTACCAACAATAATCACAGTTCTAGAACCTTTCTGAATCTCTCATGTTTCATCCTTAAAGAAAATATTATATCCCTTGCTTCACATTTTACCAACACTCAAAAGGTTATGCCTTAAGCCCTTAACATAGTAAAAATTATCATTATTATGCTTGTCATCAAAACTAATTGAACCTATTCCACAAATCTTAGCTCCTAAATCATCTCCAAATTTAACTAATCCTCCATCATACTTTTCAAGTTTAACAAAATTAATTTTGTCCCCAGTCATGTGATTAGAGCAGCCACTACCAAAAACCAAATACTTCTTATTCTCTTTGACATGAAAAGTAGATACCAAAGTACCTTCAACCTTATCCTTCATCTCTGAAACACTTTCCTTCACACAACTTTCAAGGTTATCAAAACTAGTTTCTTCCTTTATATCCAAAAATAAACATTCATTATCATCAAAATCTACATAATCTGATTCATCATCAGAAATTCCAACATCTCTCACATAGTAAGCTTTCTTAATCATTTTTCCTTTGTTTTCCTTATTCTTATTATTTATAGCTCTTTTTGGACATCTTGAAGCACAATGACCTATACCACTGCAACTAAAACATTTAAAGGGTAATTTACCTTAGTACTTATTGGTGCCCTTTTTCATCATCCTCACAAAGTTAACTTCCAAATCATCGAGATCTTCTTCATCTAAATCCTCAACCTTCTCTAATTTACTAGCCTTGAAAGTAGTCTCTACTTTTGTACCTTTCTTCAGTTTTCTCATTTCAAATGCAGTTAGAGTACCAATCAACTGATCTTTGGAATAATTATGAAAATCAATAGTTTCCTCAATAGTAGATACCTTTTCACTATAGCAATCAGGAAGAGATCTGATAAATTTCTTCACTACTTTAGATTCTTTAACTGTTGCACCAAGGCCTCTCATATCACTTACCAAATCATCAACTCTCTGTATGTAGACTTTAATTATTTCTTCTTTAGACATTTGCAAAATTTCAAACTGTGCCTTCAAGTTCTGCAACTTTTCTTGTTTGACCTTTGGATCTCCTTCATAAATTCTTTCTAGCTTATCCCAGACCTCTTTAGCAATCTTCAAACTTATAACTTTTACTAACTCAATATTTGAAAGACTATTCACAATAAT
>VDFB02047230.1:407336374-407424946 GCA_007258455.2 Sequoia sempervirens | reverse complement strand
CTATAATATACAAGTTTATTCTATTATGAAAAATCAAAAGGAGTAATGAAGCCTCTTTTTAGTTCTCATTAGTTTTGCACTCATGGAAATTCAATTCATCAAGTAGATTCCCTTTAAATAAAAATTATCTGCAAATCCATAGTATAATAATTCCTTCCAAAAAAAATTTATGCATTATAAATGAACATTTCTTTCCTTTAAAGAAACAAAACATGATAATTTTTTTTGTATGAATTACAAATTGTAAAGATTCAAGGACTTTGATGTACAAATCTGAACCAAATAGGAAAAATGCTCTTTTCAAGTGACTTGCACAACTTTCATCAAATCTTTGATGAACTCCTCAAAAAGACCTAAAAGGAACAAAGATGGAAAAAGCATTGTACCAATGGGCTCTCCTCCCATCCATAGAGTTTTAAAAACAACTCACCACTAAGTATGGGGCACTCACTTAGCCATTTAAACCAAGACTCAACACAACTAAATAACATTTTTGCACATATATAACAAATTTCATGACAAGACTCACATAAAGTCACAACACACTTCTACCACATTGGTTCACCCCAAAGGTAAACCGCATAGGGGGAGTAGGGGCTCAACCAGACATGGGGAGAAAAAAAATATATCATCAAATCACATCTCCATGATAATGCTACACAAAATCTCCATACCAACACCTCAACACCACCCATCACCATAAAACCTAAATTCAGCCCACACTCTTATTCCTCCCAATAACACAACTATGAATAACAATGAGATACTCATATCCCATAAATGCAAGGGTACTCATGCCCCCAATAATGGCCATTAGCTAAACGGTATACTCTTATCCCAAAATGAAAAGACCCTATGTGAGGGAGCTACTCCCATTCAAGCCCCACACACGGAGGACCAAAGACTCCTCTATACAAGAGGGGGTCACCTCCCCTTAAAGGAAAAGAAAAAAATGATACAACACATACAACATGACCTGTCACAACAAAAGAAACCCTAAAATGAAACCTTCAAATAAAATTAACCTTTTAAGATGCACAACATATCAATATGAAATATCATGGAAGATAAATACCTCCAAATTCTATAATCCCAATAATGGTAGACTTAAATGGATGGTTGGCTCTTCTCTCCAACAATCTCATCCTTCCTTCCAAGATTTCCCTAAAAGAAAAAATTCAAGATCACAAAAGAGAAAAGAAAAAAATAAGCATGTTAACCCTTTTCTCTCCATGAGGAGGAGGTTTTAAAGGAAAGGGCGAAATAACCCCCTCACATAACCACCTCAAACACTTAACCAACCTCCCTTTTCCGTCACTCTTATGAGTGGAGAGAAAATAAGTGTTAAAACACTTTTTAAAAGATTACAAATAACAAAAATAACCTTCCCACTTATACCTTTAGGTCCTAGGCTCACTTTTAGCAAACAAAACACACCTTAGAGCCCTCTAAACACATTTTAAAATACAGTTTCCTAAAATTTGAAATTCAAAAATCACAAAAATACATGATGCTCACCATATATGTAACCGACACAACTTAACATAAAAATAAATAACCCATAGGATCCTATGCACAACAATGCATGGTGGCTAAGTGAATCCCCTAAAATCCATCAGTATTAGAAATCCATGTTCACTCAACAAGATGTGTCAGTATGATAGAAATATAGACATAATTCAAATAAAATACATCATATTGCATATCAATACAAATCAAATAATCTAACATAAAATATCATATACGATTCTCCACTTAAAAATGAATTAATCAAATAACCATATCAAGATTAGTACATGCACACTATTGTGTAAGGGGCAATTAAGAAAGATGGAAATACAACAATGAAAAAAAATGAATTAAAATTGAAACAAAGATTATTCCTAGCCTACATCATGAAATGTGACTATCATAGTAGTGTTGAAATGAAGAAAAAAAATGAGAGGGGGGGTGAATCCGTTGTAGAAAATTAAACCTTCAAAACCATCAATACTAATCAAAACCACAAGCATACATTAATTCCTTTTTCTGTTAGATTGATTGAACATGAAATGTAGATAATAGAAATTGAAATCATAACACCATACACATGAGAACGCCAAATTTATGTGGAAAACCAAATTAGGGAAAAACCATGGTGAGGATTAGCTCACAATATAAGTAATATCAAAACTAGTACAAAGGGGCTCACTACCAAAATATGACACACTGTCCAAAAAGGCTCATTTCCATGGAAAGAATACAAGAAGATAGAAGAAGAATGTTACACAGAGAAACACTTCTCAATGCAACAAGGAGTCCACCATAATTTCTCGCACACTTTTGTAGTCTCACATGAAAGATTTTGGATGCCTTCAACTCACTATCTTTAGGAACCCTAACATGAAATTCACATTTCTCTACTCAATTTATCATCACACAAATCACTCACATCAATCTCTCATCTATCTTGCTTCTTACTCTTTCACACACCCTCTTGCATCAAAACCATACACATTTATATCAAGTTCTATCTCAAAAAATTTCCCCAATGTTAGCCACTAGCTGTTATACATTCAAATTTGAAATAGGTAAGCACCCAAACATTACTATGGTGGATAGGAACAAAAGGTGACCTACATAAATCCTTAGTTAGGACACAAATAGATCCCAAAACTCTTCAACATGCTTCTACAAGCCTCACATGTAGTGTTGAACACAAGGTCAACCAACACCCATGCAAAACACTATAGACATTAAGTACACACTTCCACAAATCAAGTTAAAAGTTTCAAACAACATAATTCACTTAAAATCAATCTAGAACAATCCATGAACTACTTAAGATTCATCAAATACTTCAACCAAGTTTCACATCAACTACTCTAACTCAGGACAATAGATAACCCTTGTTTGGATACTGATAAATGAAACTTATACTGTACTAGACCAAATCAAGTAAAAACTTGAACATAGAAATATAAAAGCATTATAAGCAACTTCCTGGATCTACACAACTTGAATCCAAATAGCGGAGAAACTTGGAGCAAATACATTTCTCCCAGACCATAAAAAACATTACTAAATAGTTGGTTCACACACTGGTGAAAATAACTCGCACTGTACAATGATCCAAAAACCCAAATTCTAAATGTAGCAACCTCTATCAACCTTGAATGACCTACAAGATCCACATAGGCATAGCATCAACATAGAAATAATACAGAGCACAATACCGAAGCACACTATGAACATTTTCACAACATAGTTCACTCTATTTATTAAATTTTCTCAAAAGCACTTGGAAACCAAGTACCGAAACCATCATCTCCTCTCATTAATTCATTCCAATCCATCTTTAGAATCCACAAAAAAAGAATAGCTCCATGTACTCACAACACTTCCTCAAGGTCTCAACTACACATGTACAACTTGTTTTCATTTTTTCACAATTCTCTCAATATCCTCAACATATTCATCCCATAGTTGACATCAATGACAACACCAGTTAGTAGAATTCATGTTGACATCAATGAAAAAACCATGATTCTTGCAACAATCTCCCCCTTTTTCATTGATGGAAACACAAGATGTGAAAATCTGCCAAAGACCACACAACAATTCTGAACACTCTTTCTCTTTTTCTCTTAGATGATCTTCTCCCCCTGAGTAGATAAGTTCTCTTTTTTTCACATGATTCTCTCTCCCCCTTTAAAATAAATGGAAAAGGATAATTTTTCTTGCATTATTCTCCCTCTTTGACACTTAACCAAAATTACCTACTCTAAATACTCCCCCTTAGGAGTACACACAACTAAATTAGCAACATAATGATAACACATGATACTACCTATTCCCCTGAGAGGTAGCCACCAACATCAGTCCAAAAAAGAGATAGATCCATAGATCCACTGGACTAATGCACCTTCATGTGCATCTAGTTAAAGAAAGGAGGGGAAATAACCCCCAACTTCTCCCAAAGATACTCAATAGTATCCTTAGGAAGAGCCTTAGTAAATATGTCAGCAATCTAATCCTTTGTAGGAACATACTCAAGCTTCACTTCATTCTCCATAACCTTCTCTCTCAAAAAGTGATATTTGATAGATGTATGCTTTGTCCTTGAATGCATCACTTGATTCTTTGAAATTTTTATTCCACTTGTATTATCACAGAAGATAGATATAGGTTCATCAAATACAATTTTGATATCCTTCAATGTTTATCTCATCCATAATACCTATGTACAACATGATTTTGTTGCAATATACTCATCCTATGTAGTGGATAAAGAAACTAAATCATTTTTATTACTCATCCATGATACCAATCTACATCCAAGAAAGAACACACCACCACATGTACTTTTCCTGTCATCAATACAACCAGCCCAATCTACATCTGTAGAAGCATTTAATGTAAAATTAGTATCCTTAGGATACCAAAAACCATAATCCAATAAGACTCTTAAATATCTAAATATTCTCTTCACTATTGTAACATGTGGTTCTTTAGGATCTTCTTGAAATATAGCAACAAGACAAACTGCATGCATGATATCCGATCTAGTAGCACTCCATCAATCATAGATCTATACTTGCTCTGATCAGCCTTATTTGAATCATCATCTTTTCTTAATTTACAACTAGACACCATAGTAGTACATACCAGTTTGGAGTAATCCATTCCAAACTTCTTCAACATTTCTTTGACATACTTAGACTGTGAAATGAAAATCCCTTTATCAACTTGATTGATCTATAGCCCAAGAAATAAATTCATCTCCCCAAACATTGAAATCTCAAATTATTTTTGCATTTCTTTAGCAAATTTCTTGCACATAGCCTCATTTCCACTAAATATAATATCATCCACATATACAACTACTATCAGTATTTTGTCTTCCTCAATTTTAAAGTAAGGATTCCTATCTGCGGAGCCCATGTTGAAGCTTGTTGTATTAAGTACCTATCCAATCTTCCATACCAAGCTTTGGGAGCTTGCTTCAAATGATATATTTCCTTCTTCAACTTACATACCATGTCTAGTTGATCTAACAATTGAAAAAGTTCTAGTTGTTCCATATAAACCTCTTCTTTCAAATCTCCATTCATAAAGGTAGATTTCACATCCATCTGATAAACCTTAAAATATTTATGTGCTACAAATGCCAAAAACATTATGATAGCCTCCATCTTGGTCACAAGAGAAAAATTATCCTCAAAACCTATATCCTTTTGTGAGTAAACCTTACACACAAGTCTTTCATTGTTCCCAACTACTTCTCCATTCTCATTCAACTTGTTATTAAATACCCATTTAGTTCCAATTATGTTCTTGTTTACCTATCGAGGGACCAATTCCCAAGTATGATTCTTCTCTATCTGTATAAGTTCTTTCATTTCCTTCATCCAACGTTCATCCTTACATGCTTCACTCACTGATTTAGGTTCAAACTTAGAGAGTAAACACAAATTCACCTCAATTCAACAACTTTTCTTCTTGTCAACACGCCTTTCCTCTTATCTCTAATAATCTAATCTTTGGAATGATTCTTTTGCACATACTTAGGGGTTTTAGGGATCTTCTTTAGAGCTTCTTCCTCTTCATTTTGTATTTCTTGTTCATCATTTATTCCTTCTACTTCTCTGGAATTAGGTTCATCTGACACATATCCATCTACTGCAATAGAATTTTGCAAGTTTTCATCAACTTTAAACTTTGCACTTTCAACTTTCTCAACCTTTTGTTGTAACATTTGTAATCTTTGATTTTAATAGAATATCCAAGGAAGATACCTTCATCAAACCTTCCATCAAACTTTCGTAAGCTTTCTTGATCTCTTTTGATGTAACATTTGCTTCCAAACACTCTAAAGTCCTTCACAGTAGGAATATTTTCATACAATAGCTCATAAGGAGTCTTTGTGCTATTAGATTTAGCTTGAACTCTATTAAGTATGTAAGAAAAAGTATGAATAGCTTCTCTCCAATATATTTTTGGTAGACTTTCCTCTTTCATCATACTCTTTGTAGCTTCTTGAATAGTCTATTTTTCCTTTCAACAACTACATTCTGTTGAGGAGTTCTAGGGGTAGACAAATGCCTCTTTATTCCATGAACTTCACAAAACATGTTAAACTCATTGGAGGAGAATTCACCACCTCTGTCTAAACTCAAAAACTTTATTTTCAAATCCATTTCATTATCAACCATAGCTTTAAATTCCTTGAATTTATCTAATGCATCATATTTCTCTCTTAGAAAAGTAACCCATGAAATTCTAGAGTAACCATCAATCAAAAGAATAAAGTACCTATCACCTTGTAGAATTCTCACCCCTATAGGACCACAAAGATCTGTATACACTGATTCCAGTAGTCTGATAGCAGATTGTTCCTTTCCCATAAAGCTACTCCTTGTTTGTTTTCCAAATTAACATCTCTCACAAAATAACATTGATAGGTTTTGTGATCTTAGGTAAATCTCTCACAACATGAACCGAACAAATTCTTGCCAAATTATCAAAATTCATGTGGCACATCCTCCAATTCCCTAGCCAACTATCATTAAACTATGGCATAAAGCAATGACCATCAACACACTTAAGCTGATAGATGTTTCTGTATGTTCTCTTACCTGCACCAATAATAGTTCCAGACCCTTTCTGGATCTCACATGCTTCATGCTTAAATACAAGATTATAACCTTTACTACACATATGCCCAACACTCAAGGGATTATGTCTTATGCCCTTAACATAGTAAACATTGTCAGTATTTATAGACACGAAAGATATACTGATTGATCTTGTGCACCTGATCCTGATTTACTAACACCATTTCATCCTAAATCATCTCCTTTACTAACCATTTAATCGAATAACCTTTATTTGATTAAATTCATCACATTTCATCTGTTAATCAAATAAATCAATTTTATCTAATTAAATCATTCTCTTCTATTAATTAAATAAATCATTTTTTTTAATTAATCCTATAGTCCCTCTTTTAATTAAATAATTCATTTTATTTAATTAGGTTCTAAAGTCATCTCCTTTAAATCAAATAAATTAATCTTTATTTGATTTAAATCTAACACCATCCTCTTTAATTAAATAAATCAAACTTTATTTAATTAACTATAAAATCATTATTCCTCTCATTTTGATTTATTTAAATCCTAAAATCTAAATCAAACTATCAAATCAACTAATCTCCATTAAAATTAATCAAATCATGATTAATACTAACACTAATCCCTCAAATCCTCTAGCTTTTGCAACTTGCTCATGAAAATAAATTTAATTAATTTATAAATCTCCTATTTTCATTCAAAAAGGCATCAAAGGATGGAATATTCCTTAAATTTGAAAATATCCCCCCAAAAGTACTTGTTCATCTAACAAGGCATTAAAGGCCTCTTACATGTCCTTTTCTCGAGCCAAGTGGCATTTAATTCATCTTTCATCTCCCTCCAACTTGTCACTTCTCCATTTTGAATTTCCACCTAATAGTATTAATGTGCACATTCATTAAAATGTGCTCCACCTTTGTCCACTCACATGTTGACAAGTGGAAATGTGCTATTGGTTGGTGTTTGATCCCACATTCATCCATTTTTCCTATTCCTCCATCATTATCTTCTATAAATAGAAGGATCTCATATTGATTTTGGATCCACAATCTTAGGCATTTTTATCCACAACTTATGCAAAGTTATCATCTTCATTGTTTTGAGCAATCATCATCCATCTTCATCCATTTTTATAAGTGTTTATCATTTCATAGCTAGGTTATGGCGAAATTTCATCAAGGAGCATCAATATTCAAAGTTCATCATCAAGCTTGACTAGGAATTGGGAAAGGGATATTTTCCACATCAAAATAGCACCAATTCCCCCATGGGATTGAGAATTTGATCATTGAATAGGATTTAATTGCTTTTTATTTGTGTTCTTCATGTTATTTATTGTTCATTGCATTTCAAATGAATCTTATGGGGAATGATGTTTCTAACTTTCATATTGGACTAATATTGTGTTTTTTCTTTGTGTTTGTGCAAGTTTAGGATCACCATTCACATTTTGGTGCTAGAAGGAGGGAAAATTTGAAGAAATTGACACATTTTTTCACCAAATTTTGCTATTTTTTTTAATTTTGTGTCTACAGGAAACTACACCGCTGACAAGTCAAACTCCACTGCTATCAATCTAGCAGCACTATTTGGCGACGCTTTCAAACTCCAAACCACACCACTCGAATCATTCTCCCCAGGGCCTGTGCAACTCAAATTCCAAACTACGTCATTGGGTAAAATAGCACCGCAATCATGCTCACTTTCCCTCCACAGAGCGTCGCTTGTCTCACCAGAGCACCACTAACAACCTCCAAACTGCGCCACCATCATAGACTGTGCCAATGGGATGGGGTAAAAGGAAAATTTCAAGTTTTTTTCAACATGTGTTTTTTTCAATTTGATCACCTTTGACTTCTAACTGGTTTTTGCCCTCTAGTTTAATAGTTTTTAACCAGTTTTGTAGGTTCAAGGGATTCAAAAGGAATGAGGAAATGAAAGTAAGACTTCTTATGGAATCTATATTCTATTGTATCAAGTTTTTTTAAACACTTTGGGGAGCAATTATAATCCCATTTCTAAGGAATTTGTCATCTTCAAGCGTTTTAGGACTCAATAATTTTTGTTTGGGCTTAAAAAGAACAAAACAAAGGGATTAAAAAGAATCTTAGGAACTTACTAGAGTTTGTTTTGAGGTTTTAAAATTGAACAAGCAATCTTCACATTTTAATCTTGGTGTTTGAAAAGAATCCATTCTTGCTTTGAAGGTTAAAATGAGCACGTGCTTTTGTGTTTTGTAATCTCTTATACAAAGTAATATCACTTAAAAGGCATATGCACTTCTCTTGTGCCTCACGACAATCTTGAGAATCAAAAGTCTTTTGGTGATATTAAGTTGTAAAAATGATTCCCTCCACACTTCAATTTGGATTCTTAAAATTGAACAAAATCTTGCTAGTGTGAGTGGTGTATATCATGTGTGTTCTCTCTTTGTTCATGTAAACAAAGATCAATCAAACTACGGATGTGATTGCTCACTTTTGTTTACCCTTAGAGGGGCCTGCCTAAGAGACACATCCAAAAGGAGAACTTGAAGGTGACTCCAACTGGTTTTTCACTTGGATTGGTATATAAAAGGATAAGACTAAATCGTCAAGTCCAATGGTATGTAGGCCTTACTCATACAGTGTATTTCAAAATGGGGTACTACCTTAAAAAGTATAAGAGCCCCTAGTAGGATTTATCAAAGCCTTTAGTGGCTTGTTGGATGCTCGCAAGGTGCCATGTCCCCGATCACCCTTACTAAGAACCAATTTGTTTAGAAGCCCAAATCCTTATCTATTTGTTGGTGCAAGAACGGTCGTTCTGAAGCCGCCCCACATTTTTGTGGTTCTTGGTAGAGATGAGAAGTATACCATGGGAGTTTCATGGGTACTAAAGCTTGGCTGACCCATAGAAGTGAGTGTCGTGGAGGGGAGCCAGTGTGGTCAAGCTTTTAATCATCTTCCAAGAATAAGCACAGCTAGATTTATCCAAGTGGGGATTCAAAAAATATTGCCTCTTGACTATCCATAGGGTTTTGCATTTTCTTGGAATCAAAACACTTTGCTTGGATCTAAAACATTGGAAAAACAAACATTTAACCATGATCATCAAAATTCAAACCCTTTAGAGGAAGCAAATACCTTTGACCAAATCCAAGTGCTATTGTTTATCCTAGGGATTCTACCCTTAGAGGCTTCTAAGCATTTGAATTTATATCTCAATTTTCTTTCACTAAAGTCAACATTAGGGAAATTTTTCCTTAATTTCCTTGAATTCCGCATAATGGACTTTGTGGGATGAGAATAAATTGGGACATTAGACATTTAGTTTGAAAACCTAATCAAGAAAGTTTTTGTGGTAAAAATAACTCATTAAGCAAAGATAAGAAACAATTGGACCCCACACATGCTCTTTCAAATGATTTCTTGAAAGATAAAAATCCAAAAACCAAAATCCAAAGGTCTTAATCAAAAATCTTGCAAGAAACATTCATCTATGCTTTATGAATTTAGAGAAATATTGACCTTGAACTTTTACAAACGTGCATCAAGCAACAATCCAAATTTGTATTCATTTTACTATTGTCAAAATCCAAGTCTCTTTCAAAGGTTTGAGTATCTCACATAGGAAGTAATAGCATGTTCTTCAACACCTTGGTCTAGTAAACAAAGTCTCTCTAAGTCTCTTAGGATCAACATCAAAACATCTTCATCCATCCTCCAAAATCAAAATCAAAATTCATCTCACAAACAACTCTTGGAAATCTTGAAAAAATCCTTTATGCTAAACTTTGGGAAAATCCTTTGAAATCAAAATCAAAATCATCTTGTTTGACTAGGTGTGTGTAGATGAATCCTTCTTTACACACTTAGTTAAACTATCATCTTGTGGACAAGTTTACTCTAGGAAAACATCCAACCTCTTAATAGTTTATGAGTTCATTATCCAAACCAAATCCAATCAAAATCAAATCAAATCAATCCAAAATCAAGATCCAAAATAAAATCAAACATCAATCCAAAATTCCTAAAGTTTAGCATCCTCTTCAAGGTTTCCTAAGGGTTCCAATCATTCACCAATCACCCATATTTCATCATCTCATCAACATCCTTTCGATCCTTAAATCTCTTAGACTTTCTTTTTTGTACCTAAAGTTTAGATCAATCCAAGGAATTAAAGGTTCACCTCCCATTCCTAAAAATTAATTCTCATTTTATGGTCCATTTGACTAGATCACAACACAAGAAGAACATGGAAATAAACAAAGAAACATCCACTTCGAGTGACTTGAGTCAACCGCTCATGAAATAAATCCCATTGGGTCTAGCAATCCCACGCTCAATCTTCCTCCACTTCCACAAGATTCTCAAGAGGAAGATGGTCAAGTGGAAGACATCACCAATAATGTTTTATGGATGACTCAAGATGAGATTATTGAAATGTTCCAAAATACTGAGACTCACAAAATTGTCAATGTCATGATGAAGCTGAATCCCTCACAATACATGCTAGAATTGGCCAAAGAAGGGGCTAAACTCCCTTCTGATTTTGATGTAAGCACTATTGTGGAGAAGCCTCTTGGGATTATGCCAATGATATAATCCACACATCCATTTCAAAGCATCACTCAAACTATCCCACAAATCACATCATCCATTGCTCCAACTCAACCAATTATCAACAAGGGGAGCTCATTACTTCATGCTCTTCAAACACACACCAAGACTTGGATGCAAATACCATATTGGGTCAATATGTCCCATTGAATCCACTACACCCATACACTCCACTCACCTTTCATGACTCCAATGACCCATCCTCTTTTCACGCAACACTGACATATCCTCTCAACACACAATCATCTCTCCCTATGACTTCACAAGGAGAAAGTGGGCTATTTGGACAAGGGGGAATCTTTGACCGCTCAACATCATCATTTCCTCAAGGGAACACACCACCCATTTTTCCACCACTTCCACCTTTTCCATTAACATCCACAACAATCCTCGCTTTAGGGCTCCCCCCTTTACCACCCATCAATCAACAAAATCCGAACAACCCCCCAATCATAAATCAAAACATCATACCCAATCCTACGATCTTGCCATCAATATCGCAACAACAGGTGGCAACCATCCAAGCAACGCAAGCAATCACTGCACCATCCATAAACATGGTATCTCAAGAACCAAGCATATCAATTGCACCATCCACTACACAAATTCCCATCATCAATACAATATCACCTCTCATCACAACAACAAACACCATTCTAAATCCACCACCACCACCACCAAGACCAAATGTGGCAAACCAATATAGAATCACATTACAAGAAGCACAACAAGCCTATCAAAAAGCATTTCAACAGTTCCATGCTCAACAAGCGAAAAACACGCAAGCTACTCAACAAGCGCAAGCTGCTCAAGCAACTCAAGCCACACAAAAAGCACAAGTGCAACAAGCACAAGCACAGTAAGTGCCCCAAGCTCAAGCTTTGTTGCAACAACAAGCCACCCAAGCTACTCAAGTTGCACAAGTAGCTCAAGTAGCTCAAGTTGCACAAGCAACTCAAGCAGCTCAAGTTGCACAAGCTGCATAAGCTGCATAGGCTGCACAAGTGGCCCAACAAGCACAAGCTCAGGAAAAAGCCCAATACCAATCTCAACATGCACAAGCATAAGAATAGTATCAAGTTGTGCAACAACAAGCATATCAACAAGCCCTGCAATAGTACCAAGCATAGCAAGAAGCAGCCCAATTACTAGCCCAACAACAAGCATTGTTGGCACAACAACAACAAGAACGACAAAAAGTGTTGTTGGCACAATAGCAACTGTGTGGTCAATTTTATGCATGTTAAATATATAAAAACAAATGAATCAAACACACCAATAAGACATTATATCAAAAATAGAATATTAAAACAATAGAGATGCAAACTCAATATCCTGTTATCGATGTCGTCCTATCATCCTCTATCTCCAGTGTTTTCATTGATTCCAGCTAGCTCTCAAATTGTGTGCTAGGCTCAATGAATAGTCTTCCTAGACAACGAGATTGAATATTAAATGCATGTAATCCTAAGACATGATTATTCTAATGCTAAACACGATTGCTAAAATGAAAGATTATGATAATGCTATGAATAATAAAGCTATAATGATAATGTTAGAATGTCATAATGCTATAATGCAATTAATCTCTAATTCATTTGTTGTGTGTTGTAACCATTGCTTGGATTAGCAGTGCTATTTATATAGTTTTTCAAAAGCTTTTGATTGGCTGATATGATCAATGATTGTGAAAATTCCTGGCAGATCGAACGGTTGAGGATGGACAAGACTGGAGAAAAACATAAGAAAGCAGAAAGCAAGATTTGTTTTCTTTTCTGAAAAAGAGATAAGATAAGATGATAAAGATGAATTGTAAAAAAATCATCTTTTTTTGAGATTATGGAAAGATTTTGAAGAAGATAAATAATGAATTATTAAATTCAATTATTCATTTATGGGTGACATGGAGATTTTTCTTAAAATAGAATATTTACCCCAGATTTGAAGAATAATGGAAGATTTCAATTATGATTTTGAAAAGATATGGAAGATATTTAATTAAATTTTTTTAAGAAATGGCATGTAAATGAAATTAATTAAATAAGATATTTAATTAATTAGAAGAAAGATTTGAAAAGAAATATTTTAAACTTAATTAAATCAAAAAAAAGACTTAATTAAATTCAAAAAGTGATAATTAATTAAAATAAATAAAGTGTATTTATTTAATTAATCAAGTGGACATATGAATATGAAATAATTAAATAAAATTGATTTATTTAATCATGATAGAAGAATAATTTGAATGAACAATATAATTAAATTAATTAAATTTAATCATATGTAGAAGACTTTAAGAAAAATTAATTAAACAATAAATATTTAATTAAATGCCAGGATTAATCAGACATGACCAATTTTATCCATATACATTTTTCCCCTCTTTGAAGTGATGTGTGAAACACATTGCTTCAAAGAAAATATTTCTGCTTTCGAAATTTGCTGTGTTTGATTTTTTCCCCTTGATCTAGTTCTGATATGTTTCTGATTGAAAGATGTTGCTGGTATTAATGATGCCCCCTCGGGAGATAAATCACTGATGATGATATGAGTTGTTGAGAATGTCTGAAAATTTTGATGTGATAATGATATTTTGATTGTGATGTGAATTCAATGATTTAGCTCTCGAAAAATGATGTATAAGGATTCCCTAGTGTGAAAATAAGGTCAAAGTTAGATAAAAAGATAAAAAATATAATAACATGCCACCAAAACTCACCTTTGTTTGACCTTTAAAAGGTAAAAGGGAAGAAAAGGACAAGTCATTTTCACCTTTTGACTTTGAGAAACCTTGTGCTCTGATAGTGACCTGGCGAGATGGAGAATCCATACCATAGGCATAGATTCGAGCGGACCCGCCGATACCAGAGACCAGCTACCTATGGACCACCGGTGAGTCGATCCAACCCCTTATGCTTTGAAATTTTCTATTTTGAATCGATTTTTCACATGTATTTCCATGGATTTAGGCGTAAACAATCTATTTTAGTGCTTACAGTAGGTTTTTTAGCACTTTCAAAATTTGTTTTAGCGCATACAGGATTCAAATTTGAATTTTCTATAAAAATAGTTTAGTGCATCCGATAGATAGTGTAGTGCTTATAGGATGTCGTAGGAAAATTGGTAGTTTAGCGCATCTAGGAAAAAAATTAGCGTTTTTAGGAAACAGTTAAGCGCTTGTAGGGTTGGCACATCCAGTGAATAAAACGACACTTTCGATTAAATTTTTAGCACTTTTAGGGGAATAACACATAGAGGAAATGATTTAGTGCATATAGGGCACAAAATGGTGCATACAGGGTTTTAGCGCATCTAGGGAAAACTTTAGCGCATATAGGGTTTTAGCGCATAGAGGCCGCAGATTAGCACATTTAGGAAATGTGCCCATTTGATGAAAATGATGATGTTTGTTGCTTCGTGGTAAATAGATATAAAAATGGGCTTGTCATCATGTTGATATGGGTAGAAAATCTGATAAAGAATGGATAACTTTGTTTCCCAAAATAGAAATCAAAGAGTAGATAGCTGATAACTTTGTCTCCCTTGACGAAAAACAAAGAGTAGATGATTGATATATCTGCTAATAAACTTGCTTTCTACGATAGAAAACAAATACTAGATGATTGATTGAAAAAATATTTTCATTCGTAAATAGAATGATGTGTTGATTGTTGATAAATTTTCTTTCCTAAAAAATAAAACAAATAGTAAGTGATGATAGAGCAGATTGATGTGATATTTAGATAGATAGATTGTGCATTGATGTCATGATATGAGTCACCTAGATAGAACACATTACTGATATGGGTCCACTGATATGAGTCACTGATATGGGTCATTGATAGACATGAGTCAGATTGATTTGCTTGATTGAGATTGAATCATTGATACGATGCTGATTGATTGTCCTTGTGATAACTGAAAATATGACGTTTTCAAAAACCTCCAGATTAGGGAGCGTCACTCGGTGGGGTGGGATAGGATACCATAGCTGAAACCAGATGATATAGAGTTGATATCGGTATGCAAATTGAGATAGTTGTTGTCCATGCCTCTGATTCGGGTCAACAGGGGACTGTTGACTGCGCTAGCAGAGAGGTGGCATTCGGAGCACAACACCTTTAATTTGCTGACAGGTGAGGTGATTGTGACTCCTGAGGATGTGTACAAGATTTTGGGTATTCTAGTGGTAGGTGCCCTTGTGTTCTATGACCACAAGGAGCTAGGTGGTATAGATGCACTGAGAGTGTATGGTGACGTGCAGATAGCAAGATGTTGGGTACCATGGGTAGACTTTAGGGGGTACCCAGCCTTACCTACAGTTTTGGGTGCATTTATTGGAGGTCTCCTTTGTCTGAATCATCGGTCAAAGGGAATATCAGTGGGATGGGGTAGGATCATTGAGCAAATGTTGGTACAACCATAGAGATATGCCTGGGGGAGCTGCATGTTGGCTCATCTATATCACGATCTACATTAGGTGGTTTACAGAGGTTCATCCAGTTTGTCATGCGGGGTTACACTGCTCCAGATCTGGGCATGGGAGCATATTGTTGTGATGAGACCAGCGTGTCCCAGAGTGAGGCCACCAGGCAGACCATATGTGTATATATATTCTATGTTCCTTGTCCAGCCTAAGCTGGGAAAGTTGGATTACTGGAGACGGTGCCTTGATGATATGGATGCAGTGATATGGCGACCATACATAGATTGTGAGCCATGGGATACAGATCATTAAGAGATTTCATTTGTAGGTATAACATGGTTTGTGATAGGGAGGACCCCATTCATCATAGAGAGATTCTTGGCATTGTGGGTGCAGCGACAGTTTGGATTTACACAGGGGATGCTTCAGGGTGTTGCTCACTATGCGCGGAGCAAGGATGAGGCTAGATGGGGACCTTGCATTTCATATCAGATAGCACATACAAAGTATATGGATTTAGCACTTGAGGCATGGGATGATAGGAGGGATATTGTTGATGCTGGTATGTCCGATGACTACTCGATTTATTACCATACACATCCATTTCCACGGTTGACATGTCCAGATGAGTCAAATCCCATTTTGGTGGTACCACAACCAGGGGTAGGGAGATAAGAGGATGTGGTAGGTGGTGAGCAGGTAGCAGTTGGGGGAGAGGAGGTAGATAGTGGAGAGGAGGAGGAGAGATCAGATGAGGATGATGGGGATGACGACGGAGATGAGGGCAGAGGTGGGGAGCAGAGGCCAGTGAGACCAAGGCCAGACTTATTGGGCAGTGTTCAGATCATGCTGAGGCCGAGGACTGGGATTGGACGTCGGACAGTGATCAGGGTCACTTCGACATCCCAGCAGGCACAAATAGATACTCTACAGGCCCAGGTATAGACACTGCAGGGACAACAGGTGCAGTTGTAGAGTCAGTTGGCTCAAGCACAGAGTATGGCAGTGCAGTTACAGGCACAACTGGCATAGTCATAGGTACAGGCATAGGCACAGGGACATCCTCCTGCCCCAGACCTACCGGTAGTCCAGTTGATTGCAAAGAGGGATGTATTTAGATGAAGGGCGGTAGAGGCAGAGGGTGTTGCACAGAGACTCATGGGCACTGTGGAGAGTGCGTCGTTGTGAGAGGCCATTACAGAGGGCTTTGAGATGGCAAGAGAGGTTGAGTACTATTGAGTCCGATGCGAGGAGTTGTATCCTCCTGAGCGCAGAGAGCCTTTCCCACGGTCCCACAGTAGGACCAGGAGCAGGACACCGACAACCACACAGAGTCTGGGGTTACCGGGCCTCAACGGGATCCAGATGCAGGGACTAGTGGCAAGGCACCATCCTTGAGACCAGCTCGATCAGGGGGGTCCACTAGCCAGCCTTGAGCCATTGACGTAGGGTTGTTGATATACATCATATTCATGGAGCATATATATTGATTTTGATCATGTCTCACATATCTGTCTAGAATTTTTAGTTTCATTGGACTTTTGGACATTGTTGTATGCATTTTGATGAGTGATGATATGCAGCGGCGATGAGTTTTGATGATGTGCTGCATTTTTTATATGATGGTTTGATATGGATATGCATTTATTTCTTTATTATGTGATATGGATGTGTGCAAATGATTTGATGACTGATCATGATATGGAGGATGATTTGACATGATTATGATATGATGATGATGAAATATGATGTGTACTAACAATCGCATGCAGGTGGATGTTGATGATAAAAATGCAACATGTTGAAATGATGTGATATATGTTATGACAATGTATGTTTTGCAAATGATGTGGAAATGTAATGTTTGTATGAAATTCTTGTGTTTTGATGTTTTAAATACCACAAATGATGATGATGTGATGGATGTTGTGAAATGCATCATGAATTTGTAATATCAAACGTTGTATGAAAAATGACAAATGAAATAATATGGATGATGAGAAATGATAAAAGATGTAAATGATGAATGATAATGGTATGATATGATGATAATAAATGATATGAAATGTGATGAAATGAATAATAATATGATAAAATGTAATGATATGAAACGTAATGAAATGTAATGATGAAATGTGATGAAATGAAATGAAATGAGATGGGAGGATAAAATGAAAATGTAATGTAATATGATAAATTACGAAATGAGATGAGATGAAATGTAGTGGTATAATAAAGTATGAAATGAAATGAGGAAAATAAATGATATAATATGATGATAAATGATAAATGATAAATGATAATGGTATGATGAATAAGGACATGAAAATGATAATGATAATAAAATGATATAATGAATATGAAAATGATTAAATAATGATATGATAGAAAATGTAACGAGATGGGATGATGAAATGCAATTAAAATGAGTTTATGAAATGGAAGGATATGATATAATGAAATGCAATGATATGAGCTTGTGAAATGAGATGATGAAATTATATGATGAAATGTAATGAAATGATAGGATATGTAAAACGTGATGATATGAAAATGTAACAATGAAAATGAAATTAAGATGTTAAATGGAATACTAATGACATGGATAAAAAAAATGATGGATAAGATGATAATGAAAGTGATATGAAAAATTCCTAATGAATAAATGAATGATATGTAATGACAAAGGATCAAAAATGATATGAGAATGAAATAAAGACAATAAAAATGAGAATGACCCATGATATGCAATGAAATTATATGAAATATGAAATGATAATGCATCATGAAGGATAAATAAATGAGAAAGGATCTAAATGATGAATGTTAAACTATATGATATGCACGAGACCTAGATGAAATGATAATGAAATGAGGGTGAAAAAAATGTCGAAATGTCATCCACAAATAGTCCAAAGAGACATGACAACTGTTGATTTATTTGTTCAGCTTTGTTTAAAACTCTAATGCGAATCTAGTATGCAAATATATACATTGATCTAAATGAAATGCAACTAAATAAAACCAATTGTTGAGAGGTAGCTGAATGAGCCTTCAAGGTTAGCTTTATTGATATCATCATAATTGAGAGATGGCCTTATAAAAGATCTAATTTATGATGAAATGTGGAATGTATCAATGATATGCAAATCATGTTTAGGGATAGAGATGAGCACATCAAGGTGATGATATGAAAAATGTAACAAATTGATGATTTTTCCTTCCCATGAACATCTAATGCATCATGAGAGAAAGGATCATGATGAATGTTAAACTATATGATATGCACGAGACCTAGATGAAATGATAATGAAATGAGGGTGAAAAAAATGTCGAAATGTCATCCACAAATAGTCCAAAGAGACATGACAACTGTTGATTTATTTGTTCAGCTTTGTTTAAAACTCTAATGCGAATCTAGTATGCAAATATATACATTGATCTAAATGAAATGCAACTAAATAAAACCAATTGTTTGTTGAGCCTTCAGGTAGCTTTCTTGAATCATCATAGAGCCTTATAAAATGTTGGAAGTATGTACAAGCATCAGAGGGGAGATTAGCACCAAGGATGACCAAGTACAACTTTCATGATTTTTGATATAGCAAGCGAACACAAGCATCGGGGTATAATTGAACCGAGATGGCCTGGGCATTTCTTGCATAAACAGATAAAGACTAACCACTTTATGATGCAAATGTGGAACTGTCATCAATGATATGCTTTGGAAATCATGTTTCACGACATATTTGCACCAAATTGATAGTTAACCTCAAGACAACAGACAAAGAAAAATCATCCTCTTTCCTTGCCACTCTAGTTTAGTACATCATCGAGTGTGCTCTAGAGTGATGATATCAAAAAATCAAACAAGCATTGTTCAAAATGTAACATTGATATTCCAATTATTATTCAGATTTTAGATCATCCAGTATGAGTCATGATATGGTATTTGCTGAAAACTATTGTGATATGGACTAATGATTGGATAGATGTTCATAGGATTTGATTGTTTGCTCTCATGGTTGGATTTTCTATCATTGTCTAGCTATTTCGGTAAAACCTGAAAGTTTATTGCCCCCGAGTATGTCAACGTTTGCCCCTAGTATTTGACACAACTTGCTGAAATGGATATGTACAATAATCAAGCCATGGTAAGATGTTATCGCTCTAGGAAAATGATGGCAACATGATGCTGGTACGACCCTAAGATGATGGAAAGATGCATGAAATGAAAGCTGAGAAGCCAAGTGCAGAACATGAAATAATAGATGGAGAGCTACAAATAGTGTATGTTTGCCAGATTTTCACTATTTGTTTTATTGCATTTTTCTGATTGATTTTTTTTTTTTTTGTCGCTATCGAGATGCCTATTTGCCAGGTTTTCACCAGGGTAACCATTTTTTCAGGACTTTTTATGATGTTTTTGTATTTCTTCATAACTTTTTCTGATGTTTTTGTATTTCTTCAGGACATTTTTTGATGTTTTTGTATTTCTTCAAGACTTTTTCTGATGTTTTTGTATTTCTTTAGGACTTTTTCTGATGTTTTTGTATTTCTTTCAGGACTTTTTTTGATGTTTTTGTATTTTCTCAGGACTTTTTTTGATGTTTTTGTATTTCTTCAAGACTTTTTCTGATGATGATAACTGCTTTAGACAAAATACTTTTTCAAGTGCATGTTGTTGATGGGTTCATCAAACAAGTCCCCTTCTGGTGTTGACAACTTGTATGCTCCTAAACCATATACTGCTATGACCACGTAAGGACCCGGCCAATTTGGTTCAAACTTGCCTTTCTTCTCTCTATCTTGTTGATTGTGTGGGTTCTCTTTTAGAACAAGATCACCAACCTGAAAAGTATGTGGTTTGACTCTGTGATTATAGCTGCAAGACATCATTTGTTGATATGCTTTCAAATGATCAGCTGGTCATTGTCTCTTTTCATCAAGAAGTTCCAATTCTTGTAGTTAGGAAACTCTATATTCATCATCTATTATGAGACCTTTCAATGATACTCTAAGTGATGGGATCTCAACTTCTAGTGAAAAAATGGCTTCTTCTCCATAGACAAGAAAAAATGGTGTTGCTCCTATTGGCGTTCAGATACTAGTTCGGTAGGCCCATAATGCAGGATTAAGTTGAACGTGCCAATCTTTCCCTGCATCATTCATAGTCTTCTTCAAAATTTTCAATATTGTTTTATTTGAGGCCTCTACTTGGCCATTCCCTTGTGGATAATAAGGTGTTGAGTATCTGTGTTGAATATGGAATCTCTCACAAAGTTCATCAACATCCTAATTATTGAATGGCCGTCCATTATCTGTGCTGATGGAGTTGGGAATGCCATACCGAAAAATGAGATAGCTGAGTATGAATGATGAGATTTGTTTGCCAGTGACCTTAGTGAGAGGGACTACCTCAATCCACTTGGTAAAATACTTTGTCGCTGTGATGATGAACTTGTGTCCGTTTGAGGATGAAGGATGAATCTTTCCAACTAAATCCAACCCCCATTGAGAGAATGGCCAGGTTGGTACAAATGGTTGTAGTTCATGTGTTGGTGCATGAATGAGATTTCCATGTATCTAGCATTTAGAGCACTTCATTAAAAAAGTGTGATTCCCTCTCCATTGTAGGCCAATAGTAACCCATTCTAATCAATTTCTTGGATAAGGTTAGTCCACTTGAATGAGTACCACAAATGCCACCATGAACTTCTTGTAAAGCCTTGTCAGATTCTTCACGTTCAAGACATCTAAGTAAAGTACCATCAAGACCGCATTGATAGAGAGTGTCAGCAATAAGGGTATAGCAAGAGGATTGGCGGATAAAGTTGCACTTTTGGTTATGGGATAAGTCAAGTGGTAAGATGTCGTCTTTTAGGTAGGTATAAATTTTTCCATACCAAGGTGAATCAGATCCTACTAAGAAGAAAATGATTTGGCTTTCAAGTGTGTCATAGGCAGGTGTCAATGATTGTTCCACCATAAATTCGTAGCAAGCATGAGTTTCTGGGAGTTGTAACAATGAAATTGTGGCCATAGCGTCAACTACCTTGTTATCAAGCCTTGGAATTTGTATGAACTTGATGTCTACAAATTATTTCTTGAAATCATCAACCATTTTCTTATATGTCAAAAAATTTTCATCTTTAGTCTAATAATCATCATTGATCTGGTTAATGACTAACTATGAGTCACTGTAGACTTGTAATTCTGTGATTCTCCATTCCAATGCTATTTTGAGTCCAGTGATTAAAGCCTCATATTCGGCTATGTTATTAGTGCATGGAAACATTAGCTAATATGACCGAGGAATGGTATTTCCTTGAGGGGTGACAAAGAGTATGCCTGCCCTCGATCCATGTTGGGTAAATGAACCATCAAAATATAATGACCATGGTTGTTTTGATTCTACAATGAAGAAATCAGCATCTGGAAATTCAATGTGCATGGGATGCTCTGCTTGTAGGGGTACTTCAGCCAGTTGGTTAGCAATAACTTGTCCTTTGATTGCTTTGCGATCAATATAATGGATATCAAACTCACTTAAGATCATGACTCATTTTTCTAACCTTCCTGTCAATGTGGCCTTGCTTAACAGATATTTGAGTGGATCAATCTTTGCAACAAGATTGATTGTATGAGTTAACATGTAGTGTCAAAATTTTTTTGAAGCAAAGACCACTACTAGGAAAGCCTTCTCAATGAAAGTGTAGTTGAGTTCATGACCTGTTAATGTTCGGTTGATATAATAGATTGCATGTTCTTTTCCTGTAGAGTCTTCTTGTGCTAACAATGCCCCCAAAGACGTTTCTGTTGTAGCAATGTATAAGATGAGTGGTTTGTCCAGATTTGGTGGTACCAGAACTGGTGGGTTCATTAAGTACTGCTTGATTTGTTGAAAGGCCATTTCACACTTATCATCCCATTTGAAAGGAACATTCTTATGTAGTAGATGTGTGAAAGGTAGACATTTATCTACTAGTTGTGCAATGAATCTTCGTATAGATTGGAGTCATCCCTGTAGTGATCTCAACTAACTGATATTCCTTGGTGGAGGCATTTCCATGATTGCTTGTACATTGGCGGGATCTACTTCAATTCCTTTTGCTGAACTATGTATCCCAAGAGTTTTCCAGATGTGACTCCATAAACACCTTTCTTAGGGTTAAGGCGAACTTTGGATTTTTCCAACCTTGCAAATATTTTGGATAATATCTTGAGATGTCCTTCTCTGGTGTATGATTTTGTTAGTATGTCATCAACATAATCTTCCATGAATGTGTGCATCATGTCATGAAAAATTGTAGTCATAGCTCTTTGATATGTAGCCTCAACATTCTTTAAACCGAATGGCATGATGTTCCAATAGTAAGTCCCCCAGGGACATGTGAAAGCTATTTTTTCCTAGTCTTCGGGTGCAATCTTGATTTGGTTATAACTAGAAAAACCATCCATTAGTGAATACATGGAATGGCCAGCCGTCAAATCAACTATAGTATCAATGCTTGGAAGAGGGAATTCATCCTTAGGACATGCCTTATTAAGATCTTTGAAATATGTGCATACTCTAACACTTTTTTCAGGCTTGGATACACCAACTATGTTGGAGATCCATTCTGCATAGTCAATTGATCTTATAAATCCCACATCGAGGAGTTTCTTAAGTTCTTCTTTAACTAGTAATGCCACATGAGGATGCATCTTTCTAAGTTTTTGTTTCACAGGTTTTACTCCTGGTTTAATGGAAAAGTGATGCATTATAAGATTAGGATCAAGACCTGGCATGTCTGCATAAGACTAGGAAAAGTTGACTTGATTTTCTCTAAGAAATTCCATGAACTCGGGTACTTCTTTATTTGTCATTAATTCAGCTAACTGTAGAATCCTCAGTTTCTCTATAGTTTCAAGATTAACTACTTTTGTAGGCTCAATCAAGATAGGCAATCATTCATGATAGTGCTCCGAGAGAGTGTCAAGCATCCCATCATCTGGTGCCTTAAAAAGGTTTTCACCATTTGATACACTCTTTGTTTTATCCTTTGTTTGATCTAATACTGCCAGATTCTGGTTTTCACCATAGATCTTTCTTTTTTATTTTTATTTTTTTAGCTAGGAAACTTGACACTCTCCTGACTAAGGATCTTATGCCAAAAATCGTCAGTGGAACAATCATTTACATCATCTGTGGAAAGGAAGTTTACAATAGATTTGTCGGTTGGAAACATAGGTATATCAAGAGGTTCAGATAGATCCCAGTCAATGAGATCGAGATGTATTAGCGGTAGTGGGTCATTAGGTTGCGTGAAATCGGCTATGGTTATGGTCATAACAGAGATTTCTATAGGATCCGAGGTATGAGGTAGATCAATGATGGTACTGTCCTCATGATAGTCTTGTTCGATTAAATCTAACTCGGTATCAATAGAATCATAGTTGCGCTGTAGTTTAGATTCTTGTGGCTGGGTCCCTGACACTTCTCCTTTGATTAGAGTAGGCATATACTTGTGTATCACATCAACCTATTTGTCCCTCCAGAATTCATCATTATGGATGGTATCCCATTCGTATTCTCCAAAGTCTGTGTTAGATTTATTATCGATGAAATTCTAAATTGCTATCAAGCATGCTTCCCTTGGATCAAAACTTTCTTGCAATGTGAGTATAGTATCATTCATTTGTTTGGATGTTGTTTATTTTGAGCTAGTATCATAGCCTAGTCCTGTTTTATCTTTTGCAACAAGTCCTAGAGGGTCAATAGGCTCAACTACTCCTTTTCTCTTTCCAATAGGACCATTACCATCACAGCCCATCTTTTGCATGATTGAATATCCCTTACCATATTTATCAGTTGGTAACTTGATATTGAGAACTATTTCATCTTCATCTTTATAGAGACAACTTAGAATATCTCTATCATCAGGATCCTCCATGGGGAATTTTTCTTTGATAAAACGTCCATTAAACTTTGTATTTGACCCTGTTGGTGGTTGTGTTGATGTTGATGCTACAGATATATGTTATTGTGTGATAGAAGGTTACCCATGTGACTGAGGTAATGTAGGAAGATTAGCCAGACAGAGAGAATATTCTCCTACTCCATTATCCTTGAACTGTAGTTGCTTGTCAAAGCTTTTGGTTAGCTGACTGATTTGTGTATCAACTTTTGGAGAAGCACTAGCAGGTGCTTCTCGATTGTTGGGAACCAAAGTGTCTTGAATAGCTTTGATGTTGGCACAAGTTTGACTGTGAGAATTATTAGCTGGTATCATTATCTCCTGTCTATCATAAGGAAACTTAAGATATTGATCATATGTGGATGGGACAACTTGCATTTTGTGGATCCAAGGATGACCCAACAAGATGTTGTATGCAAGATCACGATCTAATACTTCACATAAAGTATTTTTAATAACAGGTCCCACTCTGATTGGTAACATGATTAAACCTTTGGATTCTCTTTCCTCATCCTCATAGGCTTTTATAGTAATCTTTCTTTTGGGATCAATGGAATCCTCAGAAAATCCCAAAGCCTGAATTATTTTCGTGGTACATATGTTCAAACCAGCACCTCCATCTATTAGAACCCGTCTGACACGAAACTTGTGGACCATGAATTCTAAGTATAATGATGAATTATGGGGATGTGTCATGGAAACATCATCTTTTTTGGAGAATGAAATGCATGTGGGTGAGGAAAAATGTCCCACCATGGCTTGAAATTGATCCACATCCAGATCAATGGATACAATTGTTTCAATGAGGGCTTTGTCTAGAATTTCCTTATGCGCTAGGGAAATCTTTAAAAGTTCCAAGATAGAGATCTGAGGAAAAGTTTTTCCAAGTTGATTGATTAAATCATATTGATGTTGAAACGGGGACACTATGGATTTTGGAGGAGCACCTTTTAGGACAACTTTAGCTTGTTCCCTTGTTGTTACGTTAAATTCTCCATATTCTATTTTCTCTTTGAATTTTATAACATTAACCTGCTCGTCATCAATGTAGATATGATTAATTATATGCTCATCAATATGATTCACATTTTTCCCAGAAGACTCACCCTTTTGATAGTTGGGCAAAGGGTTTTGAAATGCTTGGTGGTCTTCATTCGATTGTTGGTGTCCTACCTTAATGGTGTCATTTTCTATCAAGTCTTGGATTACATTCTTCAAGGCTTGAAAATTATTCGTTCGATGGCCTTTACATCGATGATAATCACAATAGTATGTGTCATTCCACGATGGCGGCTTCACACTCGGTTCGCAGTTACGTTGAGGTGGTAGGGTAATTACGTTCTTCACCATCAAGTCTTTAAGGGTGGATTCCAAAGATTTCCCTAATGAAGTGAAAGTTCTTATGTTGGAGAAAAATGAAGATCGTTGGGGATTCATCTTTGATGTATTCCCTAAGGCATTGTTATTTTTGTTTCTATGATACCCTTGATTGTTGGTATTACCTTGATTTGGAGCAAAATTTGGATTTTGGTTATTCCTCAGAGGAGGAGGATCGTTTCCCTGATTTGTAACCGAGTTGACATTATTATAGTTGTTGTTGTGAGGAACACTAAGAACAACTGGTTTAGGTGAGACATGATGTGCATCTACAACACCATCATTCACCACATTTTTTTTTGCGAGTCCAAAACTTAGATTTTTCATTGTGGTGATTTGAGGAGCTAGGATTGTCTCTATCAAGTTTGATTATTCCCCTCTAGACTAATACACTTTCAATTGTGATTGCATTTTCAATCATTTTCTGAAAAGAGGGAGGACAATGAAGATTTAGGCAATAACTCATCTCTTGATCCAAGTTGTTTATGAAGGTAGTGATATTTTCCTTTTCAGGAACATGACGTGGATACCTAGCGAACAATCATCTCCATCTCTGAAGAAATGTAATGAATGGTTCACCAGGTTTTTGCTTAGCCTTGCATAGATCAATCATTGTTATTTGGTGTTGTATGTTATAGGAATATTGTGAGATGAACTCGTTGATCAATTCCTCAAATGTTTTGATAGGCAGTGTGATTTTTGATAACCATTCCATAGATTGGCCTCCAAGACTTCGTGGAAACAAACGCATTAAGTATGTATCCTCATGAGCCAACTCTAGAGTCATGTTTCAGAAGTCCCTAATATGGTCAATTGGATCCGATTTCCCGTTATAACGATCAAACTTTTTGATTTCACAATGTTTAGGAAATGGAATCATGTTGAGACGTCGGTCAAAGGGATATGGAAAGATATAATCAAGAGCGTATGTCTTTTTTGTGGCTCCGCCTTGTAGATCTTTAATTTGTCCTTGTAGTGTTTTAACTTGTTGAGTCAAGGAACTAAGATCAGATAAGGGTGTTTCATTAGGATTACTCTTTATGTTTTCAGTATCAAAATCATGAGGCAATTTAGCTCCTTTGTCATCCAGATATAGGAAATACTTTGTTTGTCACGTACTAAGATCTTTTCTACTACTCGAAGAAATTTAGGATCTTGTTCGGCTTCTCTAAGGTGGCGCTCTTCTTCTTGTTCATCATCACTATCCTCAAGGGATTTTCTCAGATCTCTGTCAGAAGTAAACGGATTCTTTTCTCCTTCGGCCATGTTGTCTTCAAAAAGGGGATTTCGACTCACACTATAAAGAGGATCGCTATTTTCACCTTCTGCTTGAGTTCTTGAGGTATGATCTTCTTGTTGAATATCTTCCTTCAGTTTATTATATTGTGATTGTGTGAAAAAAAGCATATGATTTCAAGATGTTCTTCTAAACTTAGATCATAATTTGATGAGTGCAACCAATAATGATGTTTTAATCTGATAAGATTGAAAATCTTATGATATGACCAAAACTATGTTCCTAATTCGCGGTTGTGGCTTCCAATGATAAAGGATGTCAGAATCCTGTTGGGAGAAGCTGAACCAAGAATTCAGAAGTTTGTGATGAAAGGTGCACTTGTAAGATTAGATCCTTGTTTTCGAAGAATGATCGGTATATCAAATAGCCTATTTTAACTTACTGAAGTATTTGACTAGGATGTGTTGAATATTCGATAGAAGGTTGTGGTATATAGTTGAAATAAAGAGGTTGATTGTGATTGTGTTGTTGTGAGAGGGATCTTCTTTGAAAATAGGCTCGTGAATCTAGAGGGTCTACAATGTATTCGTCAGTAAATCCCTTAACAAAATCTTGGTATCTATGGAGAAATTTGTGATAATGGAGCAAGACGTTTCGACTCTTATATAAAAACTTCCTTCTTTGTAAGGTTTTCTTGTAACCTATAGGTTTCTTGGGTTTCTTGATTCTATTGGAAATTGACTTCTTGAAAAACTTGGTAGATTTCCACTCCCTAAGCATGAGAGAAAATATTGATATGCTACTGGACCGAGAATGCTATAAACTCAGATCTATGAAAAACAATGATTTAGGAAAAGTGACAAATGCGTTATCATGTCCACTATATGCGCTTCAGAAATAGGGATATGCACCAAAGAAATGGTCAAATGCACTACAATATGTCCCAGATGCGCTACTCTGTATCCTATATGCACTGTAGGAAAAATGTTGTGACAGTGACCGAAAAGTTTGTTTTTAGAATAGCCAGCGTATGTGCCAAAAGACTCAATGCGCTAAAACAAACCCTAAAAGCATTGAATTAACCAATGAATGCGCTAGAACATACCTCATATGTGCTAGAATATACCCTATATGCGCTAAAACAGTTTTTACAAGGTAACTTTTCGAACAGTTTGTGAGCAATTTCAGCTAAAATTTGACATGTTCATTTTAGATGATCTTTTATCTAAATTACTGTGATTGAAAACACAACAAACACTCTGAAAAAAATTGTTTTTAAGACCTATACTAAACATCAAGTGTATGTTTCAAAAAAAAAATTCAAAAAGTGTTTTCACAGGTTTTACACATGACAAACAATTCAAGCAGACTCACTCTTAGTACTCAGGTAGGTCATCATAATAATCAATAGCCCACATCTTAGAACTGCATCGACTCACATAGCTGTGTCACCCCCGAAGAGGTGCTCATGTTTTTGTCTCTTCCAGGCATGTACTTAGAGTGACGGAAGTGGATACCAGATCCCCTAAGCAAACGGTCCTTGGCAGTTATATGGTGAGTATCTTGGGGGCAGATTTTTCCCTCCCCTTGCACTGTGATTATAATGATATTCGGAAACTGACTTTGGCTGGATACTACACTAGGTTCGTAGTAACGGTTTCCATTCGGTGCGGCAATAATAAACTCCCTCAAGAGACCTCCCAACCTTTAGAACAAAGGCTTTGGGAATGGTTATCTTGCACACTACCGACAAAAGAGGATTTCCCTCGATTTGCTTTAAATTTTATAGTGGGGCGGAATAGCCTGGCTTTGGCTTGAACCCACTTGAGTCATTCCTCTTGGGTGATCACTTTTTCCCACAAGAGAAGGCCCTCTACATGATGTAATAAAGCAGTAAAATTGCATGAATGTAAAAGGCAACTCTGGTATTCTAGTCGCCCAGTTAAGGGGAGAGCATAGACCTATTGCCACAAACACAGTAGACACTGTTCTTTTTAAAACCCAAATCACAATGATCTAAACTATGTGAAGATGTTGCTTCACAAAAAAGCATGGGATTCATTTTAACCAAAAAATTAATGTGTGGTGACTATCCTAGATTGCTTCATTTTAAATCCATGTCTACCTAGGGTTGCTTCTTTTTAAAACTAGCTGTGACTATCCTAGATTGGTTCTTTTTAAGCCAGAAAAAGGTTCTATCTGCAGAAGGCGTCAGACTCAGAAACCTATTTAGTTACACCATGTATGCACTAAAATATCACCTATATGCGCAACAATAACAAGTTAATGCTCTAAAACAGATCCTAAATGCGCTACAAAAAGTCCCAAATGCGCTACAAAAACTCCTAAATGCGCTAAAACAAAATGCAACTAAATTTTTTTTTTTCCAAAAATATTTAATAAACTGAGCTGGGTATATGTGCCATTTTGTCCCGTAGATGTGTTGTTTTGTTCCTTAAATGTGTTGAAACAGTTCCTGGATGTGCCGAAGTTCATGCAAGAGCTCTGCAATAAATCACGGATGTGCTTTAGAAAGTTGCGTATGTGCTGCAGAAATCCTCGTATGCGCTAAAACACAAAATTTTGTAGAAAATCCAAATTCCAGAATGTGAAATCCTGTCCGAAAACCTGCAGATAAATGTTAAAAACGGGGAAAGGGCCCCACGGTGGGCGCCATAAATGTGTGGTCAATTTTATGCGTGTTAAATATATAAAAACAAATGAATCAAACAAACCAATAAGACATTATATCAAAAACAGAATATTAAAACAATAGAAATGCAAACTCAATATCATGTTATCGATGTCGTCCTATCGTCCTCTATCTCCAGTGTTTTCATTGATTCCAGCTGGCTCTCAAATTGTGTGCTAGGCTCAACGAACAGTCTTCCTAGAGAATGACATTGAATATGACATGCATGTAATGCTAAGACATGATTATTCTAATGCTAAACATGATTGCTAAAATGAAATATTATGATAATGTTATGAATAATAAAGCTATAATGATAATGCTAGAATACAATTAATCTATAATTCATCTGTTGTGTGTTGTAACCATTGCTTGGATTGGCAGTGCTATTTATAGAGTTTTTCAAAAGCTTTTGATTGGCTGATATGATCAACGATTGTGAAAATTCCTGGCAGATCGAACGGTTGAGGATGGACAAGACTGAAGAAAAATAGAAGAAAGCATAAAACAAGATTTGTTTTCTTTTCTGAAAAAGAGATAAGATAAGATGATAAAGATGAATTGTAAAAAAATCATCTTTTTGTGAGATTATGGAAAGATTTTGAAGAAGATAAATAATGAATTATTAAATTCAATTATTCATTTATGGGTGACATGGAGATTTTTCTTAAAATAGAATATATACCCTAGATTTGAAGAATAATGGAAGATTTCATAATTAAATAAAATATTTAATTATGATTTTGAAAATATATGGAAGATATTTAATTAAACTTTTTAAGAAATGGCATGTAAATGAAATTAATTAAATAAGATATTTAATTAATTAGAAGAAAGATTTGAAAAGAAATATTTTAAACGTAATTAAATCAAAAAAAGACTTAATTAAATTCAAAAAGTGATAATTAATTAAAATAAATAAAGTGTATTTATTTAATTAATCAAGTGGACATATGAATATGAAATAATTAAATAAAATCGATTTATTTAATCATGATAGAAGAATAATTTGAATGAACAATATAATTAAATTAATTAAATTTAGTCATATGTAGAAGACTTTAAAAAAAATTAATTAAATAATAAATATTTAATTAAATGCCAAGATTAATCAGACATGACCAATTTTATGCATATACACCTACTACTTTTCTTGAGGAAAAGGATAGAAAATGACATGAAGTAAAATCTAAATGCTAATGGGGTGATTTGCCAAATGTTTATGACTTTTACTACTTCTTTACACACATAATTGTTGAATAAACAAGACAACTGAGAGGGGGGTGAATTAGTTGTAGCAAATTAAACCTTCAAAAACCCTCAATAGTAATTAGATGTGCATGCATTCATTAAACCCTTATCCTATTAGCATGATTAAACATGAAATGTAGATAACATAAACTGAAATCACAACACCATACACAAGAGAACACCAAATTTATGTGGAAAACCCAATAAGGGAAAAACCACTGTGAGGATTAGCTCACAATATAAGTAATAGCAAAACTAGTACAAAAGGCTCACTTTCAGAATAGGACACACTATCCAAAAAGGCTCATAGCTAGGGCTCACTACCACATAAAGATTACAAGAAGATAAAAGAAGAATGTTACATAGAGAACACTTCTCAATGCAATAAGGAATCCACCACAATTGCTTGCACACTTTTGTAGTCTTACATGAATGAATTTTGATGCTTTCAACTCACTTCCTTCAAGAACCCTAACATTGAAATTTGCATTGCTCTTCTCTAATTCACATCACACATCACTCACATAAATATCGCATCTATCTTGCTTCTTAATTTCTTTCATATATCAACTCACAACAACACCATACATATTTATATCAATCTCAACCTCAAAAACCTTGTCCAATGTCATAAACTAGCCATTTTACATATAAATTCAAAATAGGTCAACACCTAAACATTCCCATGATGGATAGGAATGAAGAAAACCTATAGAAATCCTTAATTAGGACCCAAATAGATCCCAACACACTTCTACAAGCCTCTCATGTAGTGTTAAACACAAGGTCAGCCAATACTCGTGCAAAACACCATAAAAATTAAGTACACACTTCCACGAGTCAATCCAAAACTTTTGGACAACAAAATTCACTTGAACGCGATCCAAAATAATCCATTAACTACTTAGTATTCATCAACCACTTCCTCCAAGCTCGCATCATACAAACACTTCAACTCAAAACAACTGGTAACCCTTATTTGCATATTGATAAATGAAACTCACTCTGTTCTACACCAAATCAAGTAAAACTTGAAAATAGAAAGATAAAAGAATTATAAGAAATTTCCCAAGTCCGCACAACCTAAAGCCAAACAGTGGATAAATGCTAAGCAAATACATTTCTCCTAGGCTACAAAAAACATCACTGAACAATGGTTCACACACTGATGAAAATATCTCGCATTGTACAATGATCCAAATACCCAAATTTTGAATATAGCAACCTCTAAAAATATTGAATAACTTTTAATATCTACACAGGCATAGCATCAACATAGAAGACATGTGAAGCACAATACCATAGCACACTATGAACACTTGCACAACACAGTTTATTCTGTTTATCAAATTTTCTCAAAATCATTTGGAAACCAAGTACTAGAGAAATCATCTCAACTCATTACCTCATTCCAACTCATCTTTAGAATCTGCAACAAAAAGATAGCTCCATGTACTCACAACACTTCCTCAAGGTCTCAACAACACATGCACATCCTATTTTCCTCTTTTTCACAATTTTCCTAATATCCTCAACATCTCCATCACATAAGTGACATCAATGACAACAACAATTAGTAGAATTCTTTTTGACATCAATGACAAAACCTTTATACTGCAACAAATGTTGGAATGTGATGGTTGTTGTTGTCATTAATGGTTGTCATTGATGTCAACATATTTTGGTTGATTAATTATGATGCTTTGGTGATCTGAATTCTCAAGCTCTGGATGTTGTGCTATGATGATCTATCTTTTGGTCATGCTTGTCCTAGTCCCATTCATCTTGCAACATAATGAGACACATTATTTTGGGTTTGGACGGATCTAGAAATTGGTTAGTGTACCCTGGAACATTATTTACATTGAAACATGTTTATTCTATTTCTGGATATCATTGTAACATGATGACTTGAGCGAGGAGGTTTTGTGTGGTCCACGTTTCACTCCTATTCAGCACATGAATGATTTTTTGGCTATCTAATTCAAATTGTATTTGGACAACTTGAAAGACTATGAAGACATTGTGTTTGGTCGACTTAAGAGTTTATGCAAGCATGGAAGTGTATAAGTAAGAGTTGATTTTGTTCAATGAAAGAAAGCATGATGAATGCAAATCTGAAAATCCAAACATTGTGAAGTGTGTGAAAGTATATGACTAGAGGCAAAAAACAGTGAGATTCTATTTGAAGTCATTATTGGTGACAATTATTTCAGAGGTGGATTTTTGTTCATCATTCTTCTAGCAGTGAGCCATTTTTTGTTGGCAATGAGCCATTTTTTGTTGGCAATGAGCCTTTTTCTATTGGCAATGAGCCTTTTCTCTTTTGGTAGTGAGCCTTTATATCTTGGCTATAATAGTTGAGCATTGAGCCCAACTGACAGTGAGTCTTACCTATAGTGAGCACTTTGGTTGTGAGCCTTTGTAAAAATCACCTTCACTGGTGTCACCTTAACCAGTGCTTTATAATTGAGAATTATTATTCTCCATGGTTTTTCCCTTCTTGGGTTTCCACGTAAATTCTAGTGTTCATTGTGCTTGGTTTTGTTTTGTGCTTTCATGTTCATTAATCTTTGATTGATTTAAGTTTGCTTTGGATTAATTAAAGTCAATAAAATTGTTTTATAATAACTGGTCCACCCCCCTCTTAGTTATCTGGACTATTCAAAAATTGGTATCAGAGCTTTGGTTCCTTGAAGAAGAGCTTAACCACTTGGGGTAGATCTAATGGTGCACAAACTGACAATTCTTGTATTTGATGGATCTAACTATAGTTTTAGGAAAGTGTAGAAGAGAGGTTACTTGATCTCTCTAGGCTACAAGACTTGGAAAGTTGTTGAGACAAAATATGTTGAACCATCAAAAGGTGTTTCTATTGTAGATGAGATTTCAGCCTATGAAGAGAATGAAAAAGAAAGGTATGCAATATTTATTGGTTTGTCTAAGACTGAGTTAACAAAAGTTATTTCATTGGGCACTGCTTATGAAGTTTGGGAAAATTTGAAAGAAATCTATGAAGGAAATGATAGAGTCAAATTATCAAAGAAGTTGGTAGCTAAGCGCAGGATATGAAAACTTGAGAATGGAAGAAGGTGGGGATATAGCAAGCTACTTTCAAAGAGTTGACATTGTAGTAAATGAAGTCAAAAAACAAGGAGGGACTCTGACAAATGAAGATGTAAGGGAGAATATTTTGATGACCTTACTAGAGAGTTATAGTGACAAGATCTCAGATATTGAGGAAGTTTATGATTAGAATAAATTCACTAGAGAGAAACTATTTAGCACCTTGACCACATTTGAGATGAGCAAATTTGGAAAACAAAAGGAGAAATCTAAAACAACCTTCAAAGCCACAAAGATAGAAGAAGATCTGAATGATGAAATTTCAGAAGAGTTGGAAGCAAACTTCACAAGGAAGCTAAAGAAAGGTACTGGCAAGTACAAAGGTATGTTACCTCTTAAATGCTTTAGATGTGGAAAGATTGGTCACTTAGGAACTTAGTGTCCAGAAAAGGGAAAAAAGGAATTTTTTTTAAAAGATCAATAAGAAGGCCTATTATGTCAATGAGAATGCCAAAATTTCAAATGATGAATTAGATCATGAGGATTGTTTATTTTTGGTGGAAAAGGATGCACCTAGATTTGATATCTCTAATATTTGTCTGAAATCCAATGATAGCACTGAAGTTGCATTGTTTGTTAAAAGAAACAAAGATGAATGGCTGATTGATAGTGGATGTTTGAATCATATGACCGGTGATAAAAGTAATTTTGTAAAGCTTGAGAAATATGATGGAGGTTCTACTAGATTTGGAGATGATAAAACAACACAGATTGTTTGAATTGGTTCTATTACATTTGATGGAAAGCATAAAACTAACAATGTTTACTATGTGAAGGGTTTATATCATAATCTTCTGAGTGTTGGACAGATGTGTGAAAATGGCTATAATGTGGTGCTTCAAGATGATGGTTGTGAGATCCATAAGAGATCTAGAACTGTTATTGCAGCTGGAAAAAGAACAAGTGGGAATATGTATCAATTGGAAGGAGCTACAAAGAGATGCTTATTCTCCCAATCCAATGACAGTTAGCTTTGGCACCGGAGGATGTATCACATCAACTTCAAAAATTTGGTAAGGATAAGTTCAACAAGAGTAGTTAGAGATTTTCCAAGATTGACCAAACCAAATATCTCTGTCTGTAAAGGATGTCAAGAAGGAAAGCAAACCAGAGAAATGTTCCAAAGAAAAGAAGAATCATCTACCAGTTTATTGGACCTTGTACACACTGACCTATGTGGTCCGACCAAAACAAGAAGCCTACAAGGTGAGAGGTATTTCATGCTCTTAATAGATGATTATTCAAGATTGACATGGGTTGCCTTCTTAAGAGAAAAATTAGAAGCTTTAGAAAAATTCAATATTTTCAAGGAAAGAGTTGAGAATGAAGTTGACAGAAGAATCAAGTGTCTAAGATCTAATAGAGGAGGAGAGTTTAATTCTGATGAATTCAACAAATTTTGTGAAAAATATGTCATTAAAAGACAACTATCTACCCCTAGAACAACTCAACAGAATGGTGTAGTTGAAAGAATGAATAGGACAGTTTAGGAAGCAGCTAGAACAATGATCATGGAAGCAAGTTTACCACAAATCTACTGGAGAGAAGCAATACACATAATAGTATACACTCTTAACAGAGTATTGTTCCATAGGAAATATGGAAAGACATCATATGAGCTATGGTATGGAAGAGTTCCCATGGTAAAGTACTTCAAAAATTTTGAAAGAAAATGCTACATCCAGATAGATGAGGACAATCTTGGAAAGTTTGATAGTAGAGCTAATGAAGGCATATTTTTGGGTTACTATAAAAGAAGCAAAGCATACTGGTGTTACAACAAGAGACTGAACAAGATTGTTGAAAGTGCAAATGTGAAAGTAGATGAAGATGTTCAAAGAAATCCTCAAAGGCATATTGAATATGAATCAGATGACTTGGATGACAAAGGTGAAGAAGAAGAAGAAGAAGAAGATGAAGAGACAAAGTAGAATCTGAAAACTACAACTAAAACTCCAAGGTATGTACAGCAAAACCACTCAAAAAACTAGATCATTGGAGATCAGAATAAGGGAATCACCATAAGAAGTAAAGTAGCTCAAGATCAAGTACTATTGTGTCTACTCTCGAAAAATGAGCCAAATACTATGGAAGAAGCATGAAATTATCATAATTGGGTGAAGGAAATGAAGGAAGAGCTTGATCAAATAGAGAAATATCATACTTGGGAACTTGTGCCTAGATTGGTAGACAAAAATATAATTGGAACAAAGTTAGTATTCCAAAACAAGCTCGATGAAAATGGAAAGGTAGTGAGAAACAAGGAAAGATTGGTTTGCAAAGGTTACACTCAAATTGAAGGTATTTATTTTGAAGAAACATATGCACCTGTTGCCTAGATGGAAGCGATCTGCATATTCTTGGCCTTTGTAGCTTTCAAGTATTTCAAATTCTATCAAATGGATGTAAAGTCTACATTCTTGAATGGAGAACTGAAGGAAGAAGTCTACATTGAGCAACTAGAGGGATTTAAGTCTGGAAGTGACCCAAATGTTGTTTGCGGGTTGAAGAAAGCTCTATACGGATTGAAGTAGGCACTAGAGCCTAGTATGGCAGATTAGAAAAGTACTTGATTGGACAAGGATTTCAAAAGGGATCTGCTAATAGTAATTTATACTATAGAACTTACTCAGATCAAATGTTGATTGTTGTGGTTTATGTTGATGACATAATCTTTGGAGGAAATGATGATATGTGCAGAAAATTTGCAAATGAAATGAAAAAGGAATTTGAAATGTCTATGATTGGTGAATTAAATTTCTTCCTTGGACTACAAGTAAATCTCACCAGCAAAGTAATTTTTATCTCTCAGTCCAAGTATACCAAAGAATTATTGAAGAAGTTTGGATTGGAGAATTCTAAACCGGTTTGTACACCTATTGTTACCGGATGCAAGTTGACAAAAGAAGATGATTCACCTAAATCTGATGCAAGTATGTATAGGTCAATGATTGGAGGATTGTTATATTTGACTACAACTAGACCAGACATTATGTATGTTGTTTGTTTAGCATCCAGATTTCAGCAAGAACCAAAGGAATCACATGTTGCAGTAAAAAGGATCTTTAGATATTTGAAGGGTACATAAGACATGGGGTTATGGTATCCAAAGGACTCATATTTCACTTTGACAGCTTACACCGATGTTGATTGGGATGGATGTGTTGATAACAGGAAGAGTAAAGGTGGAGGAGTTTATTTCTTTGGCTCCTAGTTGGTTGCTTGGTCAAGTAAGAAACAAGATTTTGCATCTTTATCTACTGTTGAAGCTGAATACATTGTAGCATCCTCATGTTGCATTCAGATACTATGGATGAAACAAACACTGAAGGACATTGGCATATCATTTGATGAACCTATCTCAATCATGTGTGATAATACCAATGCACTAAACATTTCCAAGAATCTGGTATAGCACTCCAAAATGAAACATATATCCATTAGATATCATTTCTTGAGGGAGAAGGTATTGGAGAATGAGGTCAGACTTGAATATGTACCTATAAAAGAGCAGATTGCAGATACTCTTACAAAACCGTTGAGCAAAGATACCTTTGAGTATCTCTGGTAGAAGTTAGGGGTTCTTCCCCCTCCTAATCTACAATAATATGCACCAAGGTGTACATTGGTCCAAAATATCACCTGTTCACTCTTATCTGGATCAATGCTGGGAGGCTTCCTCATAGAGGGAGTGGAGTAAGTTTTTCAGGGGGATTTTTTTTTCCCTTTGTCCTTGATTTCCAAGGGGGAGAATAAAAGAAGACAAGAAGATGTTGATATTTGAGTTGTTTGGTTTGTTGTTGATAGATGTTTCCATCAATGAAAAAGGGGGAGATTGTTGGAATGTGATGTTGTTGTTGTCATTAATGGTTGTCATTGATGTCAACATATCTTGGTTGATTAATTCTGATGCTTTGGTGATCTGGATTGTTGACCTCTGGATGTTGTGTTGTGATGATCTATCTTTTGGTTGTGCCTTTCCTAGTCCCATTCATCTTGCAACATAATGAGACACATTCTTTTGGGTCCAGACCAATCTAGAAATGGGTTAGTGTACCCCGAAACATTATTTGCATTGAAACATGTTTATTCTATTTCTAGATATCATTGTAACATGTTGAATTGAGTGAGGAGGTTTTATGTGGTCCATGTTTCACTCCCCTTCACCGTAGGAATGATTTTGTGGCTATCTAATTCAAAGCAAGCATGATGAATGTGAATCTAAAAATATAGACATTGTGAAGTGTGCAAAAGTATATGACCAGAGGCAGGAAATAGTGAGATTCTATCCAGAGTCATTGTTGGTGACAATTATTTCAGCGGTGGATTTCCTTTCATCATTCTTCTGGCAATGAGCCATTTTATGTTGGCAGTGATCCTTTTTCTATTGGTAGTGAGCCTTTTCTCTTTTGGTAGTGATCCTTTATATCTTGGCTATAATACTAGGGTAGTGAGCCCAACCGACAATGAGCCTTACCTACAGTGAGCAATTTGGTTGTGAGCCTTTGTAAAAATCACCTTAACCAGTGCTTTATAATTGAGAATTATTATTCTTCATGGTTTTTCCCTTCTCGGGTTTCCATGTAAATTTTGTTGTTCATTGTGCTTGGTGTTGCTTTGTGCTTTCATGTTCATTAATATCTCATTGGTTTAAGTTTTCTCCAGATTAATTAAATTCAAGAAAATTGTTTTATAATAATTGATTCACCTCCCCTCTCAGTTATCCAGACTATTCACAACAATCTCCCCCTTTGTCATTGATGGCAACACAAGATGTTAAAAAACATCAAACACAACATACACCAACATACACACTCTCCTTTTTTTTGGATTAGATAGCCTACACAACATTCTTGAATTCTCTCCCCCTTACAAGAGTCTCTCTCCCTTTGACAATAATGATTAAGCAACATACACAACTTTCTCTACTTTTTCACATGATTCTCTCTCCCCCTTTGACATCAATGGAAAAGGATAGAATGTTTTCCATTGTTCTCCCACTTTGACACTAAACCAAAATACCTACTCTGAATACTCCCCCTTAAGAATACACTCAAATAAATCAACAACTCAATAGCAATGAAAACACATGAAACTACCTACTCCCCCTAAGAGGTAGCCACCAACATCAATTTGGAAAAGAGATAGATCCATATATCCACAAGACTGATGCAACTCCATATGCATCTAGTTCAAGAAAGGAGGGGCAATAACCTTCAACTTCTCCCAAAGATACTCAAAAGTATCCTTAGGAAGAGCCTTAGTAAATATATCAACAATTTGATCCTTTATAGGTACATAATCAAGTTTCACTTCATTCTCCATAACCTTCTCTCTCAAAAAGTGATACCTAATAGATATATGCTTTATCCTTGAATGCATCATTGTATTCTTTGAAATATTAATTGCACCTATATTGTCACAAAAGCTAGATATAGGCTCATCATATACAAGTCTAATATCCTTCAATGTTTGTCTCATCCACAATACCTGTGTACAGCGTGACGTTCCTGCAATATACTCAACCTCTACAATAGATAAATAAACTAAATCCCATTTCTTACTCAACCATGACACCAATCTACATCTAAGACAGAATGCACCACCACTTTTACTTTTCATGTCATCAACACAACCAACCCAATCTGCATCTGTATAAGCACTTAATGTGAAATCAGTATCCTTAGGACACCACAAGCCATAATCTAGAGTACCTCTTAAGTATTTGAATATCCTCTTCACTACTACAAAATGAGTTTCTTTAGGATCTTCTTCAAATATAGCTATGATAAAAACTGCATGCATGATATCCGATCTAGTAGTAGTTAGATATAGAAAACCACCAATCATAGATCTATACTTTGTAAGGAAAGCTTAGGTGTGGAACAAACTCTCCTAATGCCAAAACCTCAGAGAAGAATGCAGATATGACTTTAAATTTTTCAATTACAATTCAATAAGATACACTTGAAAAGAATAACAGAAAAGAGAAATGGACACATACAAAATTGGACACCAGATTTACGTGGGAAAACCCTTATGGGAGAAAAACTCACCACACCAAGAAAAGCCTCTTTGTATTAAAGTAAGAAAATTACATACAGAGATCATACTTAACTTTTTGATGTCAATTTACAGCAGCAACATTCACTGATCAATCTTGTACATAACATTAATCTCACAATGCTCTCAGACACATACAATGAACCCACTCAGATCAATCTGTGTTTAGTATCGAACAACACTACACCATCGAACTGTTCATTGTCATCAAATATTGCAGAGAGTAATCCATTCTCTCACAGCCTATTGATCTTCCACACAGGAACGGTCGCAACTATTCAACTGCCAATGGTTCACATTCTGCTTCTGTCATTGGCTCAAAACACACCACGTAGGATAGACATTCATTCAAAAAGTTTAACTATAATCGCATGTCGGTGAGACACCAGATCGTGTCTCCCTGATGCCAAAAATCCTGAACACATAGCTATTGTTAAGACCAAAGGTATCGGCAACACCCTAAGAAGTCAGACCGATAACAAATCAAGTCTACCCGATATCACAAAGAAAACAATTGTCCTTATCGGCAAGAGTCATATTGAATACAAAACCATCGGCCAAACCAACTCTATCGGCAAGACTTCTCACCGATGTCCATTGCAGAACTATCGGCAAGACCGTCATTGTCGCTAAGAGACTTATAGAACCTTTATGTCACATCAATGTTCATCATGTAGTTCTATCGGCAAGACCATTGTTGTCGACAAGAGCTCTCACCGAACACACATACCTTTCGACGAGAAGAAAACTATCGGCATGTCGCTCAAAACGTTAACTTCATAACCACCACATACAAGTTATGAATTTACCAATCCCTGCGACAAGCTGATACCACCGTCGCCTAGTCAGAGAAAACACAAACTTCGTAACTCTCACTGCTGGTTAGAAAGTTCCCAAATGTCATGACAATGAAGGAAGTCGGTCAGTGGGGAAATTATGAAACTTCCAAACTCTGCTACACGGTTCTTAAGTTACAGAAATCACCGATGCCACAACAACAAAGGAAGTTGGTCAGTCGGGAAATTACAAAACTTCCAAACTCCATGACAAGGTTCTTAAGTTATAGAAATCGCTGATGTTGTGACAATGAAGGAAGTCGGTCAGTCGGGAAATTACAAAACTTCCAAACTCCGTGACAAGGTTCCAAACTTAGGAACTCTAGCGATCAGCCGACAATGAAGACTTGAACAGAGATACAATCCAGCAAGTTGAGGCACAATTTCCAACATACTTTCTCTAATCAGCCTTAGGTGAGTCATCATATTTTCTCAATTTACAACTAGTCACCATAGGATTGCATACCAGTTTGGAGTCATCTATTCCAAACTTCTTCAACATCTCTTTGAAATAGATTATGAAATGAATATCCCTTATTTGTTTGATTGATTTGTAGCCCAAGAAAGAAATTCATCTCCCCAAACGTTGACATCTCAAATTATTTCTACATTTCCTCTACAAACTTCTTACACATAGCCTCACTTCCACCAAAGATAATATACTCCACATATACTACTACTATCAAGACTTTGTCTTCCTCAATTTTAAAGGAAAAATTACTATCTATGGTGCCTTTATTGAATCCTTGTTGTTTAACAAATATCTGTCCAATCTTGCATACCAAGCTTTGGGAGCTTGATTCAATCCATATAGTTCCTTCTTCAACTTACATACCATATCTAGTTGATCTAACAACTGAAATCATTCTAATTGTTCCATGTAAACCTCTTCTTCCAATTCACCATTTAGAAAAGAAGACCTTGCATCCATCTAATAAACCTTAAAGTCTTTATGTGCTTCAAATGCCATAAATGTTCTAATAGCTTCCATCATAGCCACATGAGCAAAAGTATCCTCAAATTATATACCTTCTACTTGTGAGTAACCCTTAATCACAAGTCTTTCCTTATTTCTTAATACTCCATTCTCATTCAACTTCTTCCAGAATATCCATTTATTTCCAAATTTTATTTTTTTTTGGTCTAGGAACCAATTCTCAAGTGTGATTCTTCTCTATCTACACAATTTCTTCTTCCATTTCCTTCATCCAATGTTCATATTTACATGCTTCACTCACTATTTTAGGTTCAAATTTAGAAAGTAAATGCATATTTACCTCAACTTCAATAGCTTTGCTTCTTGTCAATACACCTTTCCTTTTTTCTCCAATGATTTGATCTTCAAAAATATTGTTTTGCACATACTTGGGGCTTTTAGGGGTCTTCTCTAGAGCTTCTTCCTCTTCATTCTACAATTCTTTTCCATCATATTTTTTTGCTTCTTCTCTGCAATTAGGTTCATCTAACACATGTCCATCTACTATAATTGAACTCTACAAGTTTTCATCAACTTTAACATTTTCACTTTCAACTATCTTTCTCAGCCTCTTGTTGTAACATCTGTAAGTTTTTCTTCTAATAGAATATCCAAAGAAGATACCTTCATCAGACCTTGCACCATATTTTCCTAAGTTTTCTTCTTCTCTTTTGATGTAAAATTTTCTTCCAAATACTCTAAGTACTTCATAGTAGGAATCCTTCCATACCATAGCTCATAGGGAGTCTTTGTGATGTTAGCTTTAGCTTGAACTCTATTAAGTATGTAAATATCAGTATGAATAGCTTCTCTCCAATAGAATTTTGGTATATTTTCCTCTTTCATCATAGTCCTTGTGGCTTCTTGAATATTTCTATTTTTCCTTTCAACAACTCCATTCTATTAAGGAGTTCTAGGGGCAGACAAATGCCTCTTTATTCCATGATCTTCACAAAACATGTTAAACTCATTGGAGGTAAATTCACCACCTATATCAAACCTCAAAAATTTTATTTTCAAATCCATTTCATTCTCAACCATAGCTTTAAATTCCTTTAATTTACCTAATGCATTAGATTTCTCTCTAAGAGAAGTAACCCATGTCATTCTAGAATAATCATCAATCAAAAGCATTAAGTACTTGTTACCTTGTAGAGATCTCACTCTAGTAGGACCACAAATATTTGTATGCACTCATTCCAGTAGTCTGGTAGTAGATTATTCCTTTCCCTTAAAGCTACTCCTTGTTTGTTTTCCAAATTGACAACTTTCACAAATAGCATTGATAGGCTTTGTGATTCTAGGTAAATCTCTCATTGTAAGACCTAAACTAATTCTTGCCAAATAATAAAAATTAATGTGACACATCCTCTAGTGCCATAACCAACTATCATTAATCTGAGACATAAATCAATGATCATCAGCACCCTTAAGCTAATAGATGTTTCCATTTGTTCGCTTACCAACAATAACCACAGTTCTAGAACCTTTCTGAATCTCTCATGTTTCATCCTTAAAGAAAAGATTATATCCCTTGCTACACATTTTCCCAACACTCAAAAGGTTATGCCTTAAGCCCTTAACATAGTAAACATTATCATTATTATGCTTGTCATCAAAACTGATTGAACCTATTCCACAAATCTTAGCTCCTGAATCATCTCCAAATTTAACTAATCCTCCATCATACTTTTCAAGTTTCACAAAATTATTTTTGTCCCCAGTCATGTGATTAGAGTAGCCACTACCAAAAACCAAATAATTCTTATTCTCTTTGACATGAAAATTAGATACCAAAGTACCTTCAACCTTATCCTTCATCTCTGAAATACTTTCCTTCACACAACTTTCAAGGTTATCAAAACTAGTTTCTTCCTTTATATCCAAAAATAAACATTCATTATCACCAAAATCTATATAATCTGATTCATCATCAGAAATTCCAACATCTCTCACACAGTAAGCTTTCTTAATCATTTTTCCTTTGTTTTCCTTATTCTTATTATTTATAGCTCTTTTTGGACATCTTGAAGCACAATGACCTATACCACCGCAACTAAAACATTTAAAGGGTAATTTACCTTAGTACTTATTGGTGCCCTTTTTCATCATCCTCACAAAGTTAACTTCCAAATCATCAAGATCTTCTTCATCTAAATCCTCAACCTTCTCTAATTTATTAGCCTTGAAAGTAGTCTCTACTTTTGTACCTTTCTTCAGTTTTCTCATTTCAAATGCAGTTAGAGTACCAATCAACTGATCTTTGGAATAATTATGAAAATCAATAGTTCCCTCAATAGTAGATACCTTTTCACTGTAGCAATCAAGGAGAGATCTGATAAATTTCTTCACTACTTTAGATTCTTTAACTGTTGCACCAAGGCCTCTCATATCACTTACCAAGTCATCAACTCTCTGTATGTAGACTTTAATTTTTCTTCTTTAGACATTTGCAAAATTTCAAACTATGCCTTCAAGTTCTGCAACTTTTCTTGTTTGACCTTTGGATCTCCTTCATAAATGCTTTCTAGCTTATCCCAGACCTCTTTAGCAATCTTCAAACTTATAACTTTTACTAACTCAGTATTTGAAAGACTATTCACAATAATGAATCTTTCCTTAGCATTGATCTCATGCGCCTTGATCTCTACACTTGTACTTGGACCATTTTCCAGTGGAGTATATGTAGTCTGATAAGCCTTCTCAATCTCATATCCCTGAGCTACCAAAAATCCTTCTATATTTGTCTTCTAGAATGCATGATTGTTTTCTAGGAAGTTTGGAATTCAATATTATTGAGAGGAAATCATATGTTTCACAATAAAGAGTTATATTAGAATATAACATAACCTATAACCTACATAAAATAAACATGTTTCAGCATAAATATATCTTGAAATGAGACATGAAAATTGGGGACATATTAAAATATCACAAAACCATATCAATCATGTTAGCATTTCACAAAAAAACATAGATTTGAGAAGACCAAAAATGCTTGATTTCATTGATAAAAAAGAGTCTTATAGTAGTACAAGACTAGAAATGCTTTAAAATTGATTAAAAATGCAAATTTTACATTATTTCAGTCTTCAAAGACTTATTTCTGAGTTAAAATGCAATTTTTATTTAGAAGACCTTGCATAAATTTATAACAGTTGACCAAAAATTGTAAGAACTAATTCATAATGAGCCTAGGTATACCTTTTTTCTATCCCAACATGGGTGAGCATCTAGGACATTAATTAAAGGAAATTAAATATTTTAACTTCCTTTGACATAGAGGTTTGACCATCATTTGGGTTCTTAGGAGAGTCTAGGCTTTTGATTTGGCTGTTGAAAAATCTCCTAGGTGGCATTGGGAAAAGAGTCCTTATAATTTTCAATCTCTTTATTCTTTATTATCTCCTATATCTTCTCCAAGATCCCCTATATTCCTACAACTACTGTCTCCATATCATCCAAACTATGCCTTATATGCTCTCAACTTGCTCATAATTTCCCTTCACTTCAAAAAATTATTGCAACCTCCATTTCCATGTTTTTGAGGCATGTGTGATGGTTTGAAATGGTCAAAACTCCATAGAGGGAATGGGAGATCTTCTTGGATAAGATTTAACACATCTATCATTTATTTATGATACCCTAACATTCACATCATCGACATGTCATTGTTTTCTTGTGAAACTCAAGCTACCTCTACCATTTCTTTTCTCTTATGTCATTAGGTGGTCTATGCACATTTATTTCATTTTATTTTCACACTTAAATTAATATCTTTGTTGTAAATTATTTTCTCTATGACCGTCCCTATATCATTTCTTAGCTTCAATGTGTATCAACTCCTTTGCAAGATTCATCGCATGATACCTTTTATGTCTGTCATACATGTCTTTGTATTATGCCTTGAAAAATATGTGGAGAGCTTCTATAATTATCCTTATCTTATCAACAACATACCTATTTTTTACCATTGTCATCTTATTCTTGACTATCATGATGTATTTTCTTCATTACTATTCCATCTGTCACAACCCTCTTTCTAGAACATTTGAAAAAAACAACTCTTTATTATTATTAAGTTAAGTTAATTGAAAATAATAATTATTTTTATTTTATTATGGAGTTAAAAGCTAAAGGAAAAATAAATTAAAAATCAATAAATATTTAGAAAATCAAAGAGATACTTTGATAAATAAATAAAATTTATGATGCAAAAATTATTTATGGAAATATGAATCCTTTTTCAAATTATGAGAATGAAATAATAAATAAATTCTATTTTATTTAAAAGTTTCCATATTTCTCTACTTCAACTTTCAATTTTTCTTTTCCAGTCAACACCTCATCTCCTATCAATTAACTCCATCTCATTTTGGAAACGAAAATTTTCCTTATCAATTAACTACTCTTTCTTTTGGAAACTTCATTTTTTTAACTATGCATAAAGTAGGAAACTTCATGTGCACCATTATCTATCTTTTTATATTAAAAATTCATTATTATCCTCTCATGAGTTAGAATAGAAACTTTCCTATTCTCTTCTTTGATCTTGACCATTGATTTAGCATCGAATCTCGATTGTCGATTAAGCATACATCTCCTATGAATACAACCCTTCAACCTCTTTTAAGGGGATGATGAAACTTAGGATATTCGTAGTCATTATCATTTCGTCTTGTTGGGATTTTTTTTTCATGCAATTCTAAGGGTATTTGTGACCAATGAGATAGTGAAGGTTAACTACATCCGATCCATACAAATTTGAGGTATATTTAACCCACTAAGCATTAATCCCAATAAGATCATTCATTGTAAATAAAGACAAATAAACTATTAAAACTAACATTCTAAATCATGAAAGCTTGAAAAATCTCTAATATAAGACATTGAAACTTATCTTATTGGGGGAGTGGAGTAGCATTGATGTGTAATGGTGACCCTTTCCCAATCCGTTGGATAATGAGCTTGTTTCAATCAGTTTTATTGAAGAAAACTGATGAAACCATTGATAGATGTGTATGAAAACATGATTTAAAGCTAAATGAATATGATGCAATCTATTTTAACATGATTTATGCTAAAATGATTGATATGGGTGTATGCAAATCTACTTTAGATGTATGAAGCTTAAAAAGATTAAAATCCTAATTAACAAATAAGCTAAATGTATGCATCTATGTTATCATGGAAGCCATTAATGGAAGCTTAAAGCTAATATTCAACTAAAAATGAACTAAAATATGCTAAATGTGAGTAAAGCATGAGTGTGAGTGTGATTGAATTCAACAACCTAAGTTTTCAATTGAAAGATGGATCCATTTGTCTCCAAATAGTGTTCTATTTATAGGAAAGGAAATGAGAAATGAAGGGTTGAGATAAAAAAGATCAATAAACGGTCAAGGATGAAAGGAAGAAGAGGCATGGATCATGGATTCTCATCAACGAGTGAGAATGCAAGATGAGATTTAATCAAGGGTTCTCATTTGTTCCAAACAAACACACTTTTGACCTGCACACATAGGTCACAAGGTAACTTGCTCAAGAAGTCACAAGTTTAGCTTGCTCAAGAATCCAAGTGAGAATATCCCTTTTTTCAAATGATTGGAGGAGAGAGAATATTCTTTTGAATATTCTCATGGGTGAGGAAAAAAGGATACTTTGCAATTTAAAACAAAGCTTTAATTGTGTAAAAAAGGGGAAGGAATATTCCATGGGAATATTCCCCTTTTGGAGGAATGTGCAAAGGAGGAATATTCTCTTGGAATATTCCCTTGCAAGTGGAAGAATTAGTAATTTCATAATTAAAACAAAGTTTCAATTATGCAAATTAGGGGAACTATATGATATTCATTAAATAATTGATTTAATGGAGATCAAATGAAAAAGCAATGGATGAGATTGATTTGATCCATCAATGGTCACAAATAAAAGGAGGATGAAACATGGATCAAGGATTCTCGTCAATGAAAAAAATATTGATGATCTCTTTGAGATGTTGATAGCCAAGCTAAAGTTGATTGATCTGATTGATTGATTGATAACATTGTTGAGGATTCACAACAATGCAAGGATTGTGTTGAATAACATGAGGATTGGTAGGGAACGATATATCCCAATGATGATTGATTTGATAGATTGATCAAGGTTTTCTAGCAAGGCTAGGAACAATTTTTTTTAGATGATTTGATATCAATATTATTGAAAGATGGTTGGTTTCCCACTTGAGAGATCGATTGGGGAGTAAGTTCTGATCGGGCTCACGATAGGTGAAAATGAGACTTATGCATGAGATGCTTGAGATTTAAAGTTGCTTTTGAATCAAAGAGTTGCAACTTTTCATATTGTTGAGCTAAAGATGATATAGATACCCCGTTATGCCCCAATGGATGAGGGATTGTTGTCGTGATAGCTCAGATATTGATGTAGACAAATTTCATGATGTATAGACAATCATCATCTATGGGTAGCCTCATGTATATTTTGATGTAGATCACATAGATTGGATGCTTGTATATAATTGTTATTAAAGATAGAAGAATAAGATGAATGGATTGACCATTGATTTTAAGATTGATTTAAAAATTCCAACAAATCTATGATCCACCGAGACTTTATTAGATGATGGTGGTGAGAGATGATGATGATGATGATGATTTGCTCATATCTTGGGATTGGGATTTTTCGTCATTCCTTATTTTTGATATAACACATAGACACGATGCATCAAGGTATTGATAACTAGGATGGTGTTGTATCTAGTGTAATGGAATTTGACTCTACAAATAGATAGGATAGTTCTTGTTCACACCTTGACATACAAAAACCTCTTTGGAATGTAAGTTAGAAGCTTTAGAATATATTAGACCAAAGCATGGACAATAGTCAATAATGTACTCCAAACAACTTTCCTACAGATAACTAAGCAAGTATGCACCAAGATTATTTTACAAGAATACTCACAAGCACAACAAATGAAAGATAATGATCAATGCCCATTCCTTTCTCTCTAAATCATTTTGATAGACATCATCGAGAGGTCCTTGGAATGGGTCATTAAGATAAATCATAAGAAAATATTAGAGACAAATAGTCAATGTTATCTATATCTCTTTCCTAGTTTAATTTAGCTAAGGTAATTTTTGATAATAATGTCCATCGCAGGAAGGATACATCCTAGGAAATATTGATCAAATGATTTGATTTAGGATGATGATGCTATGATGAGTCGCTGATACAAACTTCACTGACGCATTTACCTATGATCTAGACTTTAGATTTTGACACCTAGGTTCTCACTTTACGACTTTTGACACTGGTTTTCTACTTGTTTTACCAAAGGTTGAAAATGATGATTGATTTATTATGGATGAAGGTTTATTTCGGGTGCAAGTGAGATGGGATGGATGGGTTTTGGATTTTCTGGAATATTTCAATGTTTTTGGTATTTTGAAATGTTTGAGGCTATTTTTGAGTCTTTTTGAAAGTTTATGCAAATGTTTATGTTTTCAAATTTTTTGAGGATATTTAGGGTTTTTCAAGGATATTTGATGTTGATAAGGTCTTTTGCATGTTTTCTAAGTGTTTTTGTATTTTATGAGTTTTCAAATGTTTTTGGGATTTTCTGTTATTTGAATGTTTAGGGGTTTTTCAATATTTTACAAATGTTTAAGTTTTTTTGATATTTGAATGTTTAGGGATTTTCTAAGTTTTGACCAAGAACCTAACTTAAAAGACCTATCCTAGGGGCCTCAAGGGCTTATCAAAGATAATCCTTCCTACGTTATACATGCAGAGACCATGTAGTTTGACTAACTCAACCTATTTACAAGATGAGAAATGCATAGGTGATGGAATGTAAAATTATTATGATGGAATCCTAAAAGACTAACCTAGGGTGTCTTAGGGGCACATTAATGATGGAATTTCCTACGTTCAAGCTCAGAGATGACATAGTTCGACAAGGGTACTACTTTTTGGATTTTCGATGTTTTGACCTTTTTAGGGATTTTGATGTGTTTTGGATGTTTTGGATTTTTATTTTACAATTTTGTGAATGTTTCTGTATTTTAGCTGTACAGGATTTTACAATTTTTCTTGGATTTTCATGAGGTTTTACGAATGTTTTTTGGATTTTCTAATAAGATTTTATGAATGTTTTTGGGATTTTTGATGAGGTTTTAAGGTAAAAAATACCTAGATCATGATGTTGATGTCATTTTGTGAGATATAAGATATGGATCAAGAGTTATTTGAAAACAAGAGTACAATAACCTGCCCCTGATGTCCAGCAATTCTTCATAATGCAATGGATAACCAAGATAGGTAATGTACATGCGAAGAGTTTGACAAAGTTTTAGCATGCTAGATATAGGGTATAGGACTTCATGAGATAAAATGGTAGAGCCTTTCAAAAAAATTCAATGAGTAGAGTGGAAGTATACACCAAATCTTTGTCAAGATCAAGATAAAGTGGAATATCTGGATAAATTTGGATTGGATGGATGGAGGGAACATTGGATTTATCATGACAAGGATGAGATTCTTTTGTCTAAGAAGGATCATATAGATTCTTGATTCTACTCATGACGCCTATTTGCCAAGTTTTCATCATAGTACTTGCCCAAAGCACCACCGTAGTGGTTTTCACTAGAGGACGATTTTTATTTTTACTATTTTCTTGTTTTTTTTTATTTTTTTAGAAATTTTACCCTCATGTTGAACCACCTAGTGGTACTGATGTAGAGGCCACTATCATATGTGCCAATGATATCTTTCCTAAAGAATTTTCTTTGCTAAGATAAGATCACTTGAATGCAACCTTGAAGAACTCTGATCTACCTTGTGGATACCAGAATTAACCTTGTCTATGTGCGCACATCGTAATAAAGTTCCTTCAGGATCCTTATGATGAAGAGTAGCTACCAACACATGGTCAATGTGAGAATTAGATATCATTAATGGAGTGTACGGTGTCATGCATGAAGGAATATGAGATGGATTGGTTGATGGTTTGGAACCTTTGACTCTCCAAACTTGGGATGATAAGCGATGATGGATGGGGATGGAGGTTTTCATGGAATTAGGACCAGCCACTGGGTATACTTCATTCCTTGCTTGAGAAGCCTTCTTTTGTATTTGAGGATGCTTTTCATGTATACACTTCCCTTTTTTATTTTTCCCCATAGTTTCTTTGACTAGTGGAATTTTGGAGGGATGATTTTCTTTATTTTGCTTCAATATCCATTTGTACTTGATGTGTCTCTTTTGCTTTACTGCTTCATTTTCCTTGATGATATTTTCCTTTCTTTGATAGGAATTCTTGTTTTTACGTCTCATGATACAACTAGTTTTAGCATTGACAATGTTTTCATCATAAGGATCCTTCATGCCCCATATATTGATGTTTACGATAGACACGATTTCCCCCAGTATTGTGAAGGTATTATCAATACCTAAATCCTTTACCCTGATAATGTACCCTCTGACCATAGCCTCTGAATATGACTTGTCATGAACACATGATATTGCTATGGGTTCTTGATGTTCAGGAATATGAACTATTTACTATGGTTCTATGAAATCTTTCTTTGTTGATACTGCTTCAAAAGATGTTGATGCTGACTCAAAAGATGTCGATGATGCACAATCACTATAAGAATCAATAATCTCAACTATTTCTTTCTCTTGTGTAGGAATACCAAGAATGGGAGACTCTTGTTTTGGATTAAGAATGTCTATATGTTTGTCAAAAAGAAAATTTCTAGGGGTGATATTGGGGACATATTTGGAGTTTAAAATGGTTTGGAAGATGTCCCTTAGCTCTTGGTGAAACTCTAGGGATAGGGATTCTACAATTCAAAATAACTTTCATTATCCTCAAGAGCCTCCTCTTGACATGATTCTTGGGTGGATGATACATCATCGGTAAAAGACTCTTCGTAACATTTTGTGGGTATGGGTGCAATAAGAGATATTTTTGGCTCATTTGGAACTTCTTCAACATGCCCAATCATTGATTCATATGTGGGAGATATATCACAATCTGATATCCACTTGATGTCATTACAGTATAAAATAGTGTTGAACACTTTTGATGGGTTTGGAATTTTTTTAAAATAGTATCTTGTTATGTGTCTGATTCCTCATGTTGTGATAAATAAATATGTCCCACCATGGTATCATAGGTATTGTTTATGTTTTTTGAGGTTGATTCCTTTCATAAATCTTTTTCTTTTGTATGATCAGGCATAGGATTTGTGTAAATATTCATATTTTCATTCCTCGATTTTTGATCGACATGAATTTCTTCTTGTTCAATAAGATCTTCTATTAGATGTTTGAGTCTAAAACATTTTTGTATGTTATAACCTTTGTATTGGTGAAATTCACAAAAAATGATTGTCTCTATAGCTACGAGGTTTGACTTGTGGCTCTTGATATTTTGAGAAATTGGGGAGTGTGATAAGGTTAGATTGTATTAACTTCTTTAGCACATCCTCCATAGGTTCCCCTAAGGAAGTGAATTTTCTTTTAGGAGCATTGTTTTTTCTTTGTTGTCCATGTTGAGTGTTTGTAGCATTGATCGTTGGTTGATTGTTTGGTGGTGGCATGTATGGTTGTTGTGTATTCATGGTTTGGGTGTTTTCTTGTCTTGGAGTAGTTAAGACCACCTTTGCATCAACAACACCATCACTAGTAACATTTTTGTTCTCATCCCAATAGCGGGGCTTGTCGTTAAAACTGGTGGATGGGAAGTTTTCTCTATACACTTGTGTGTTTCCCTATAGGATTAGGGATCTCTTGATGTTAAGGGCTCTAGGGACAAGCTCATCATAAGATGTGATGCATTACATTCTCAAGTGGAAGGATAGATCTAGATCTAGATTTGGTATGATAATTCTCACTTGTTGTTCATTGGGAATTGGCCACTTGCTTTTACTAGCTCTGTGCCTCCATCATTGCAAGAAATTGGAAAAAGATTCTTCTTTGTTTTGTTTGAGAGTATACAACTCTTTTAGGCTTACATCCATGTCAAGATTAAAGGAGAAGTGATCTATGAATTTATCAATAATTTCTTGGAAATTTTTGATGCCTGGAGGAAATTGAGAAAACCAGTCCATGGTTGGGCTTGTCAAACGTCATGGAAAGAGGCACATTAAGTAGGAATCATTGTAGGAAACCTCCATACACATGACATTGAATTCTTTGATGTGGGCTACAATATTTCCCCTCCCTTTGTATTTATCGAATTTGGGGATTTCAAAGCCAAGAGGGAATGATAGCATTGCGATGTTTCGATTGAATGGATAGGGACATAAGTTATGTGTATGGGCATTCTTTGTCTTGCCCATCTGAATGTCCTACATTTATTCTGACAATGCCTTAAATTGTGATGCTATATCATCTTGTGGGTTTGGTGGAGGAACGTACGTTGCATATTGTGGGATGGTAGATGGGTTGTACACGGGATTCTTATATGATATGGTGTTTTTTGGTGTGTATGGTGGTGTAGGATAAGGTGATGTTTGGATTGATGATGTTCTGTTGAGAGTTATAGTAGGAACCTTTTTGTTGTGTGATCAATTGATGTTGTTGGTAATACGACTTGTCTTGTTGGGCTACTAGGGCTGCTTGTTGTTATTGTCATTTTTGTGCTACTAAGGCAGCTTGTTGAGCTTGTTGTTGTTCTTATGCTACTAAGGCTGCTTGTTGTTGTTGTTGTGTTGCTAAGGCTACTTGATGTTGTTGTTGTGCTACTAAGGCTGCTTGATGTTGTTGTTGTGCTACTAAGGATGCTTGATGTTGTTGCTATGCTACTAAGGCTGATTGTTGGTTTTGTTGTTGTTGGATGGCTTGCTGATAAGCTTGTTGTGCTTGTTATAAAGCTAAGGCATGTGATTGCAATGTAGGATTGTTTGATTGTTGAGACATCAACGATGGGTTTTGGGTTTTTTTGTTTTGTGTGGGTTGTGGGTTGTTGATGAGAGGTTGGGGGTTCCTTTGGTTCAACATTCCTTGCAAGATAGTGGATTGAGGTGGAGGAATGTAAGTTTGAGGTCCCATTTGATTTTTCACAATGAGAGGGACTGTGGGGAAAGATGATGATGCCATTAGATATTGCGATGGTAATGACACATTCAAACCTTGTAATTGATTGAAAGGGTTCCCTTAACCAATGGGTAGGGGGTTCCCTTGTTGTATTTGAGGTGTCATCAAGGTATTACCTTGGTTGATGGGATTCATAACCAAGGTGTTATTTTGATTTAGATCGATGATAGATGGGTTTGATGTGGCTGGTGGATTGAATTGAGTAGCTTGGGTAACCACTTGTTTTGATGTGTCAATGTGGTTGCTAGCACGACTCGTCAAGGGTTGACTTTGTGTGAGAGTGTTAACTTTCCCTTGTTTTCCTACTTAAGGTACTTGGTTCACATTATCGTGTGTAACGTTAGGCACACATGGGGTATTTGTGGTGATGGATGAAGATGGTTGTGTTGTGCCTATAGCACACATGCCCCATTCAGAATGGGGACCCTCTCTTTCAACATTCGCTAGGTCACTTTTTCCTTTTCCTTGTTTTGCATGCCCCCTTATTTTTTGAGTTCTAAGTGGTCAACGAGTCCTAAAGTTATCATCTTGAGTTCACCAAAGTTCACCACACAAGAAATTTCTAAGTCCTTCACTTTTGTAGAGTTTCATTGGTAGTTGTCCCTTAGCTTGCAAGGCTAGCATCTTTTTCCTGCTATAGGTCCACCCTTGCAGGTTTCCATGTGCGGGTTTTTGTGTTGTGTTCATCATTCTATTAGCAGTCAACTTGGGACATCCACCCACATGGCTGGCCCCATGTCCTCCATCACCACCCCCTTTGCAGACCTGCCAAATGGCAATCACCTAGCTGCCTTTCAATTTTTGGTATCCGATTTTCCTGCCACCGGTGCTTTTGAAAATTGTGCCCAGCTACCTCGTCAGTTGTCATATGAGTAATTAATGTGAACCATAAATGCTAAATTTCCTATAAATAGCAAGATCAGCCTATCATTTTCACCAACACAAATTAGAAGATTGTTAGAGCTTTGACTGCCATCGCCACCTTCATGCCTGCTCAGCTTCAGAGATGATTCTGTGCATTAAATTCATCAACTTTCTGCAGGATCTTCAGGTAAGTTTTTCGTCGCTGCCCTAGCTGTGTTCTTCTAAGTGGGTTTTGTAAATTTTCTAAAATCTTATGAATAAACCCCTAAACTCCCCCTGACGGAAGATTGAACACCAAGTCTCGCAAGAACCCATCTCAGCAAACCTTGAAAATCCATCAAATTCAGCCCCTTAAGACCCTACAGAACTTTAACCACCGACCGTCATTCTTCACCAGGGTGATGATGCCCTTGTAGCCCACAAACCTCCCTTTGCCATTGTGCAGAGTCTTAAACTTCAAGTGTGAACTCGAAGCCTTCACCCTTAGTGGGTCTGCATACATGGGCGGACATCGTCCCTGCGCCGTCATCGAGAAAACCAAGTAAAGATTGAGAATCTGAGGGCTTCCATGGGTCTACTCTTGTGGACTTCCACGTGCGGGTTTCCTGTGGTGGAACTTCAAGCTACCTCCTTCGTTCTTCAACATCTATCCAACACCGACACCCCACCCTATGGACTTTGTAGGGTCATCTCCGCTTAACCTTTGGACACCAAGTTTCCTTTGCGAGCCATGCTTTGCGAACTTTCGTCGCCTCGTCGCCACTATTGTAACGCCTTTCATCTACGGCTGACTTTATTTGCCTTCCCGCACTATGGATCCCATGGTTCCCATTACCCTCTAAAGATTAGTCAAATAGAGAAAACCTAATTCTTGACCTCTTTGTGGGACCAAGCCTTGCAAGGGTCTGCCCTCGGACCGACCCATTCTCACCATTGTTTGTGAATGACCTATGACTCACATCCGTTTGCTTTGCGGACCCTGACTGTGTCATTTCCCCTTGAGTTTTTTTATCAAAAATGACCAAGTGAACCAACTTGTAGGTAGTTCTTTGCGGGCCACTGCCTACAACCCGCTGTCATGTGACTATCATTTGCAAATAGCCATGCCATGTCGTCTTTCCACATAGTGGAGCCCAAGCTCTTCTCCACCATCTAGAATTTCTCAAATGAATGAACTTCCATTGAGGCCCTTTTACAGACCCACCTATGCAGGTTGCCTATTGTAGGATGTCATCTTGTCTCCACCATCCCTTAATGCCATTCTGATGAAAACCTTCTATAGCTCCCTACCCACAAGATCCTAAGCGACCAAGCCTTGAAGAGATAACCCAAGCTATCCAAACCACTTGCGGGTCTTGCCATGCAGGATTTCCTTTGCGGTTTCCTCCTCTTGAATGTTGTTGTTGAATGGAAAATCCATAAACAACCTTGATGTCCCCTCCCTCTGCATGCCCTACACCCGCATGGATGAAATGATCAATCAAATGTTGTTAAGTGACTTCATGACTGACTGCCCAATGCTCCAAATGCCCCAATTCCTTGACCGACCCTTGAGATTCTAATGCGAAAGTTTGGGTGTGGGTGGTGGCCTACGGGCCACCAGGACCCCAACACCGTTTCATTCTAGGTTGCTCCTAATGCCTGCCAGCCCAAGGAAACCCACATCCTTGGGCCTGCATTCCCTTAATTGGTCTAAAAGAGCATTAAATCATAAATTTTAATGAATTTTATGATCTCTGATGATGATTCACTTGGTTTGATCCTCATTTTGTAGGATTTCACTAATGCTTCCCTTGCTTTTCATATGAATATGCTTATTGCATCTTTGTTTGTAGGATTTATGGAATTGGCTACAGGACCATTGGGAGCATCCACAAAGAAATAAAAAGGAAAGAAGACTGCCAAGGTATCAAGGGGAAAGGAAGACAAAGACCAAATGAAATATCAATTCTAGGGGGTGGAGATCACCTCTAGAGTATCTTCTGATTGGGAGAAAGTTTTAGATACCAACCTCGAGCACATAGATATAAATAAATTCTAGCAAAGGTTCATAGTCAACCTGACCACTGACAATGCCAACAAGATTGGAAGTAGCGGTCTTGCCAAAGAAGTTGGATTTCCACCAACTCTTGTGGCCCCTAAACTAGTGATGGTATGCAGAGAAGCTTACCATGGGCCCGTAGTAGGAAAATCATTGACCATGAGGGTAGAGTGTTGGCAGACTTGTCAACCAAGTCCATAGGTGAGACATTCCATATCCCCACATTTGACCCTATGGAAGGGACAGAGAAGGGGTATGCAGAAAATATGTGGAAGGTAGACCCCCAATGTTGCAAAAGGTTGATCAACCAACATTGGTTGAAAGAGAAGGGGGCCAGTGCTGCCAAGGTACCCTAGGAGTTGTTTCGAAGTGATTTCTATGAGGATTATCATGACCTGGTGAATCTCTTGAGCAGGGTGATGGGTATTCCTACTGATTCCTATTTCCAAGAATGGATGTTCTACTCTATCAAGGAGACCATCAGAGAGGAAACAAAGTTTCACTGGGAAAAAATGATCAGTGACAATTTGCAAAATCAGTTCATGGCCATAAAGAAGACATCACAGTTTTATATGAATTCGTACTTGGTGTACCTCCTGGTGGTGTCCTTCCCCTACAAAGGCTTATTTTTTGCTCAAAGCCCAACTCTAGGAAGGGAGCTGAAAGTGTATAATAGGTATCCACAACTACAATATCGAAACTTCAAGAAAGAGTATCATAGAGTGAATAATACTTTTATTGGGCATATCATCCGATTCCTTGGAGGGGATTTTGAAATAAGAGTTTCGCATAGTGCTCGCGCATTTATCCATAGATTCGAGTACCTATTTATACAATTCCTAAAATTCACTTATATTAGAATAGAGGGCTTCTCAAAGAGGCCTTATAAGCTACCCCAGTACCCTAATGACTGGATGATCATACTTGAAGTCTCCTAACAATTGCATAATACTCATACTTTGTTGAGTGATAAATACTGGGTAGGAATTCACTACCCTCTCACCTTTGGTTAGGGCATGTATGTTATTCCCATAGCCCACGCACTATTCCCGCAGCCTAATGCATGGAGTACTCAAAGAAGGAAATAGTGGAAAATAATTTGGATCTCCACACAGCTAGACCTATAATGGATCCATAGGGCAATTTAAGAAGTTTTTGGAAAGCAATACGCCCACCTAACCCATATTGAAGACTTTTAGGCTAATTGCCAAGATGTTAAAGAGGTGTGCATGAGGCACTACATACGTATGACGACTTAGTTTGTAAAATCAATCAATCTATTGTGGTGCCCGACCATATCATGGAGGATGAGGACACCATTTTGGATCCAGGGTTTGATGTTGTGGCTAGCTTACCGCTACAACTAATAGACTAGAATGAGAAGGAGGTCAATGACCTTGATATTGTAACCAAGCTAGTGGAGAATAGAATGAGGCAATAGGTTGATGCCCAAATCACTCAACTCAAGCTACAAGGAGTTACACTAACATATGGTGAACTCGAGGATGAAATCAAGAGTGAGACTGACAGTGGGGCAGCTGCCACTCCAATTGAGGAAACCCTAAAATCTCATCCGATGAAACGATCAAGGAAGAGGAAAGAAGTATCAGAACGATAGACAAAACCTAAGGTCTACTCAAGGAAGAATATAGAAGGGTAATCCTCCAAAAAGGAAAAGAATTCAGAAGGGTTTACTGAGATGCCCACTATTGAAGAGGACCTTCAACATGAAGGAGAGGAAGAGGCTGAGCACCCACGGTCATTACCTGCCACCTCATCCCCTACTAGTGCTGCCACTATTACTAGTACTTTGCCTCCTACATTTCAAGCACTGCTCATTTCATCCCTGCCTATTGTGGACATCTCTGTCCACCTTGCTTCCACCTCACCTAAAGCTCCAATTATGGTGTAGGATTCCTCCTCCACCACAACCTCTCCATTATCATCCTCCTCACTATCTCCCTCTACCATGATTCCCTTGGCTACCACATCTACTATGCCCTCTCTCACCCTACTAGAGGCCTTTGCAAGGAATATGCATAAGATACCTATCGAACTCTCTAGGGTATTAATGAATCCTGTTGTGCAGGCTACAATGGCTCAGGCTGTTGCTAGCCTCCTTGTCCCTCCTTTAATAGAGCCACCAAAAATGGAGGCCATAATGCAAATATCAGAAGAAATGGAGAGACGCCTTAGGGAGGTTTCCAAGGGGATAGCTAAAGAGTCTGAGGATCCTTTTAAGGATGACTATTATGAGCACCCTGAGGGTGGAGTAAATGTTACTATAGATGAAGTAGCTTATGAAGAGGAAAGGGAGTCATAATCATCGAAGGAAGACACATACGCACTAAATGAAAGATACATAATCAAGACCTCTGATCAAGAGTTTGAAAAGGAGTTGTACCAATAGCTCAAATATATTGGAGAAGAGGTTGAACCTAGAAAGTATCCCTTTAAAGAAAATGATGATGTTGATGATAAAATGGAAATGCCAGAAGAGCCTCCATTGGTTGCGTAAGACAAAGGCCATATTCAGGAAGAGGAGGTACCTCCTAAGAAAGAAGAGGAGAAGGAGGTTGAAACAAAAGAAGATAAAGACAAGCTTGAAGAAGAAGCTGAGCTTAAAAGGAGCCCCAAGCCAAAGCATCACATAGAGCTCGAGCAAGAAGCAAGAAAGGCACCACAGACAAAGGGTGTCATTGAGGAGAACATAGCCACCACTAAGTTAGAAAGAGAAAAGGCTATACTGATTCAAGACTCAGATGAAGAAGAAGAAAGAATAGAGAAAGAAGCCCCTGGTCATGAAGAGAAGTAGCTCCTACTTGAACAAGGAGTGGAAGGTGATCGTGAATCACCAAAAGGGGAGTCTCAAATGCCCGATTGGTTGCAAAGGAAACTATAGAAGAAAGACCCCATCCTCATAGATCCAAAGACCAAACTTGAGGCTATCTTTGCGCAAGCACAAACAAAGCCAAAGAAAGAAAAGAGGCCGATAGTCCGTTCCCATATAATAGTTGATGCATCTAGATCGAGGACCATGCAAATTTCCACCCCAGTAATAGATAAAGGAGAAGGGGTCAGTTACAATATTTCCACCATTGACTTGGGTCCCACCACAAGAGATCAGAAGATTGATCAACTCTAGGGATTAGTGGCAACAATCATCCATCAGATGAGTAAGGATCAATCTTCCAAGGAAGAATTGAAAGCACAAGTGGTGGACCTCACCACCTACATTCAACAATGGATGTCCACCAAGGAAGCTCCAACTACATCCTCCACACCCTAGTTGCTCTCCTAGGATGAGCTCAACAAGATGGAGAAGATGAAGAACTGGACCAAGGCTACTACAGATTGGTTTCAGCAAGTGTTGTATAATAGTGACATGGGTATCCGGCAAGCTGCCCGAATGATAAACAAGTTTTGAGATCTACAAAAGCAACTTACAAACACAAAAAATATGTTCCATAGGTTCACTGAGCTCTAGAGGATTACATATCCTAAGATTGAGAGCATCCTTAAGCTTCCAGAAGGGACATGGGATAAGGAACTGGCACTTGTTAAAGATGACCAGGGCTTCATAGACATCTAGGGAATGGGAATTCATCATCGAAAGGAGGTATTGAAGGGAGTCTTATAGGATGTTCAGCTCGACCTCCAATGGGTTACAAATCATTGGACCGACAATGAATACTATCTCAAGATGTTGACTGACTATGAAATTCCTGCATTAGAATTGGACCCTGAAAAGATCAAACCACTTTTCTACAAGATGGAACAAGGGGTAGCTGATGTATTATCGCCAAACTTCATGGATTTTTCTATGAGGGAATTTTTCTGATCAAAATAGGTGATCAAGGCCACACCAAAGTGCACAAAGAACTAGGAGCTAATCACTGGAAAGTCTAAGAAGCTAACCTTCCAGGTTCTTCAATATGATATCCTAGAATGGGAGAAGCTTCAAGCATTGATTGGTAAATTTTTAGAGTAAGCCAATGTCTAGAAGATTGAGGGAAATCCAGTGATCGATCACAAGTTCTTGACTATATAGCTATAGCCAAAGGGTAGGTCACTACAAAAAAAAAAAAAAAGTGCTACAGTGTCAAGGCACTACAAGACAAAATAGGAAAAATGACAAGAATGTATTTTATATTAGTAAATTTTGGGGGTAGGTGAAACCTTAGCTTGTAATGAATCTGAGCCACACAATGTAAATCAATCCTAGCCATTCATTTGGGCTTTGGAAAACTATAAATAGGGGGTCTCCTCTCATTTTCAAGGAGAGATTTGAGTTGTTGTAATGACATGCTACAGAAATTTTAATAGAACTTCATCGATTTTGGTGGATTCCTAAGTTTCTCTCATGTTGCATAATTCTTCTCCTCATGTTTGATAGATTTAAGTTACTTTAGCTTGATGATCTAAAGTTTTTCAAGTAGTTTTAGTAGATTAGTTGATGTTGTCCATTAATCCTGAAGAATGCTATTGTGTTGATGCTTTCTATGTTCATTTTTTTTGTTGGTAATTGATGATAAACAATTGTGTAAAGCTAGTCTGAACATAGATTCATTGTTTTACTTAAGTTTCATCTTTTATTCATGCTTTATGGTGAATGAACAGTTAAAAAGTCTATAGACCCTAGAATATAGTACTAGTTTCATGATATTGTGTTTTGGTTAAGTGAAACTCAGTTATAGGAAGGTTGTCCACTGTAGCATCCTCCATTATCACTATTCATCGATAGTTGCAAGTCTAGTAACTTCCTCCTCCCTTTCCCCTTTTGACCTTTTCTTTGAATAGTAATTTAGGTTAAGTTCTAGCATCATTGTAAAGCCAAATCTTATGTTGCATATGGAGTTTTAGACTATTTTTTTGGACTTGCAGCAATTGCTTATCACTCTTAGAATGTCAAAAACTCCATTTGAAGATCCAATCTCATCCGAACTTAACAATTGTCTAGGCCCCTTATGATTACTAGCAAATCACATCAATCCACTAAGTTTTTTTTGCAAGTCATGACCTAACACCCGAGAGACCTTGGGATAATTTTCTGCAACTTGTTTGTAGGAAGTTGTCTTTCAAGAGAGGTAGTGCACTTATGTGTTGCCTATGTTGAGAAGGTACAAAACCACCCATCAGTAGGTTGCACTCGAAATGTTGAGTTGTTGTGGCATCATGGAATGTAAGTGGTTCCCCAAATGTTGGTAGTTGTAGGTCTAGGAACTTCCTCCTCTCTTTCCCATTTTGACCTTTCTTTGAATAGCAATTTAGGTTAAGTTTCAGCATCATTGTAAAGCCAAATCTGATGTTACACATGGAGTTTTAGACTGTTGTTTTGGACTTACAGCAATTTCTTATCACTTTTAGAAACTTATAAACTCCATTTGAAGATCTGATCTCCTTCCAACTTAACAATTGTCCATGCACCTTGTGATTACCAGTAAATCACATCAATCCACTAAGTTCTTTTTGCAAGTCATGACCTGACACCTGAGAGACCTTGGGATAATTTTTTGCAACTTGTTTGTAGGAAGTTGTCTTTCAAGACAGGTAGTACACTTGTGTGATGCCTGTGTTGAGAAGGTGCAAAATCACCCATCAACAGAACTGGCACTAGGAGGGCTTCCCTTTTGTTCAGCTGGATCGAATTGGATCCTTCTCCCCTAAAAGGCTCCAAAGAATATTAAGATCTACACCCAACAAAGGGGAATTCCAAGAACTACTTCCCCCTACCAAGACTAAGAGAGCCAAAAGAGGGGAAGCATCTTCATCAACCTCATTTTCACCATCTACTTCACCCCCATCCTTATCTCTTCCTTCCATCCCTCCTCTCCACACTTCTCCTTCCTTTCTGGCACCCACTGCTTCTTCTCAACCGTCCCAAACTTGCTTCTAGTTGTCCACTTCCCACAGCTAGGGCATTACCCCTGCCCCAGCCCTTCAAGTCCAAGGAGCTACCCCAAGTGTTGTTGCTCCTTTGCAGCCCCAAGTTGATGTTGTGCAGCTAGAAAAAACTCTTCCTCCCATCATTGCATGGATGGGAAATAATCCTTCTCCCTTATCCTTCCAAGTCTACCATGATATGCCAAAGAACCCAAAAGGCTTCTACACGAAGTTCCATTCTTGTGATCCATAGAGGACATCAGAAGAACATATCAAGATCTTTCAAACAACATTTAAAGACATGCAAATAGATTAGGAATATGTGGTGTGTCAGCTCTTTCCTTACTCCTTGGGGGAAGAGGCCTTTTATTGGTATATCAACTTTCCAATGGGGTCCATCACCCCTTGGGATCTCTTGAAGAAAGCATTCCTGCAAAAATACAAGATCCTAGTCAGCCCTTTTGAACTATATCAAAAATTCATGGTTGTTTGAAGAGAAGTCAGTGAACCAATTAGCTCCTTTAATGATCGATTCCACCACATGTATATGAGATTGCAAGCTTCATACGTGGTTGATGATCCCTCTGCTCGATTGGTCTATTATGCTACCTTAGATAACCTCACATCCACATTGATGAAGAGAATGCACCCACCACCCACTAGTTTGGTGGAAGCTTATGCTGAAGCAATCGTCGCGAGTACAAATTTAGGATAGAATTTTTTTGGTCCATTGCCTTCCTTGGGGCCAACTTCTCACCCAATGCAGATACAAGGACTCACCCAAGCCTTGGCACATTAAACGCCCATTATGAACCAAGTTCCACAGCTACCCATGGTACCTCATCTAGGACAACCATTGAATCAAGCACCCCTAGTGCCTATTTACTTGCAACCACCACAACAACAAGTTTATTCTCAGCCACGTCAATTGTCGGCATATCTGCAAGGGTCCAAGTCTCCACCTATTTAGCAGAACCAACTAGCAATGAAGCTGGTATTTCTTTAGAATCAAACATCGCAATTGAACAACACAGAGAAGGATCAGATAGATGAACTGATGGAGATGATCAAGAAGATTTCAACATAGTTGATACACTTAAGGAATCAAAATAACTAGCTTCAAGCTTCCCAACGAAGTATCTAGGCCAACCTTAACAGGGATAATAGGGACAACCATGATGTAGGTGCCTCTTTCGGGCATAATTATGAAAGAGGACAAAATTCTAATCAAAACATTGAAAGGAGGCATTCACAGAGACAAAATTGAACATGCAATATAAGGCCAACCAATAAAGGAATTCCTAATCCTCTTGATTAGCTAACCAACATAGACAAAACAATGAGGGGTGTACTTAGCCGAGGCAGCCTTGTCTAGATGGTGTCGGATCCACAAAATGAATAGGCACTTCAAATTGGATTGCCCTGAGTTCTAGACAACTACAAAAATATTTCAAGTGGAAGTTTAGAATGTCGTAGATGGTGTTGGTTGTAGACACATAGTCCCATCTAAACTGTATGACTCTTATGTGCTCATGGTCAATCAAGCCCCCTTCCCATGAAGTGAAAGCAATGCACCTAAAAAGGAGATCACTACCTCAAAGGACGAAGAAGCAAAAGAGGTAAGTAGCAAAGACAATCTATCCCAACTTTTTACTTCAATAGATAATGGTCCAGTAGATGAAGAGGAATCACATGAGGATGAAGTCCAGATCTTTCACCAAATAGAAAACCCTTATAATTTAAGAAGCCGACAAGAAGGAGGACCTTTTACAACCTCTATTCTGCCTAATAACTTCAATACTCCACCTGACCCGAATGCTAGCAACAACCCAGGTTATCCCCATGTACCCACTTAGTATTTCAACAAAAATAAGTAGCCAAATCAAATTCAAAACCAGTCTTCTAGCTCCTGTCAAGGTAAACCCTTTGAGGCTGAAATTGAGAAAATGGGTGAATATGTAGCTGAGGAATTCAAGAAGGTCAAAATCAGTTTGTTAGCCTTTGAATTGCTTAGGGCCCCAAGAGTTAGGAATTATTTCTTTAGAATGATTAATGTTACTTCCTCTTCCAAGTCAATGCAAGAGATACCTGCCAAGAGAGTCTCCTTTGATGAGTCATAGAATGAGCCCGTAATTAAAGAAATCTTAGGCAAGAAAATAGATGCACCCTCAAATCAACAAACAGGAAAGCAACCCGCTAAAGAGAAAATCCAAGTGCCAACCAAGGATAAGTCCAATGAGAAAGATAAAAATCAAGTAGCCCAGGCAGACACACCCATGGGCTTGTTCCAAGGGAAGTTAGAAACATCACCATTCTTGACCACTATCAGGATATTTGGAAAGAACCTGCACAACTATCTACTCAATTCAGGAGCATCGACCAATGTCATGTCACTTGTTGTATGCAAGGCTTTGGGAATAGTCCCTACTCCTCGACAAAAGGTGACCCAATTGGATAAAATAAAAGTGAACATAGTTGGCGAGATCAACAAGATACCCATGTAGGTTGTTGCTGACCCAAGGGTACAGTAAGTCATTGACATTCAAGTTGCCGATATCTTGAGCACATATGGAATAATACTAGGAAGATACTTCACACGATCATTAAATGGGTATGCTACAACCAACTTTTCTCACCTATGGATATCATGGAAAGGGATTCCAAACTAGATCTGCATTGATTGCAAGCCATGCATGAAGTTCATGATCACAGAGTATAACAATGTGAACAAGGTATTGTTTGCTAAAACTAAGCTGGGAAACTACTACCCTGTGGCATATCAAGAAGAATTAGATTCTCAAGAAGAGGGGGTGAATGAAGAAGTCCTCCTTATGATGTGAAGCCCTCTTGTTATCTTAATCTACACACCTCAAAGCACAGAAATGTTGGTTGAGTTAGATGATGAGGAATACTATGACGATGGAAATTTGGGGTTATTGGATAGATTCCAAGAATTTATTGAAAAATATGTGGAAGATCATCTCAGCTTAGGAGCGAGAATGGACTTTCAAGAGCTCATGTTACCCAGTTGGTGTTGGGTACACAATGTTTCCCACTCATAATTTGAATGCTACCTTTGTCAATCAGCAGTTAATCATATCCAAAGAAAAGTTACACCAAAAGAGGAACTCCCAATGAGACAGCCTAACCATAGCAATGTTGAAACCATTCCTTCACCTAAATTTGTTGATACAAATGTGCAACCAAGGAAAGACATGTGCATGTTCAGCCCTAGAGCTAAAGAATCCTCTAAGTTTTGGATGTTACGCTTTGATGGATATAAGTCCAAGCAAGGAGCATGAGTTGGGTTCGAACTCATCAGCCCCACAGGTAAGATGTACTTTTCTATTCATAGACTTCAATTTTATTGTACAAACAATGTAGCGGAGTACAAAGCATTAGTCCACAGCCTTTTAATGGCTCTAAAGAAAAAATTTAAAATGATACAAGTCTTTGGTGACTTAGATTTTGTGGTAAAACAAGTTAGGAAGTTGTATTCCTGCCATGATAGGAGACTAGCAAGTTACAAGCATAGAGTCTGGGGCCTCACAAAAATGCTTAGATGTGTTTAATATCCAATTGATCCCTCGCTCCAAAAATCATACTATTGATCCCTTAGCCCAAGCCGCTAGCACCCTTCAGCCCCTTTCCCTATTTGGATTGAGAAAGTTCACTGTTGAGCTTACTTCCGTTTCATTAGTGTCAGACAATGTTACCAACTTCCAAGTATTCAATGATGACAATCACATCTTGGATTTCATCACAAGCTCTGATGTGTTTGCAACTCAGATAATTGATGAGGCCGAGCCTAAAGATGCTAAATTAGACATAGAGGGTATGATCAACCTCAAGAGAAACATGATTCCATGAGGTATGGTCCAACTTGAATGAATATTTGATTTAAATCAAATCAAAGATCAGGATTAGCAAACTAAGAAGGCTTCCATTAACAATCAGTGTGATGCCCACAACCTGGGGACTAACGAAGAAGTTAAGAATGTGTTAATTAGAAAGGTGTACATGCCAGAAGAAAAGAAAGGGATTGTTGATGCCCTACGCAAGTGCCATGATGTGGTTTCTTGGAGCTATGAGGATTTAAAGACATATGACACCTCAATCATCACACACACCATCCCTCTCAAGCTGGATGTGAGACAATTTCAATAGCGACAACACCCTATCAATGCATTACTGGAGCCCATCATCTACAAGGGAGTTTAGAAATTTTTGTCTACCAGAATTATATTCCTAGTTAGGCACTCCATGTGGGTGGCCAATTTGGTCCCAATCAGGAAAAAGAACAAAGAAATCTAATTGTTTGTGGACTTCCACAACTTGAATAAAGCTTCAAAGAAAGACAACTACCTAGTGCCCTCATTGGAAGAAGTGTTGCAGATAGTTATTGGATCTCAAATCATGTCTTTCTTGGATGATTACTCTAGTTATAATCAAGTTATGGTACAGTATGAGGACAGGCATAAGACAATGTTCACCACCAAGTGGGGAACCATCGCGTATAGGAGAATTCCATTTTGGATTGATAAATGCCGGCACAACATTCCAATGGGAAATGGGTATTTCCTTTAAAGATTTGATTGGAAAATGCATCATCATCTACATGGATGATCTTATAGTGTTCTCAAAGAAGCGGGGAGATCATGTTTCTAATTTGTGCAAAGTCTTCCAAAAGTGCAAGGAGTTTGGCATATCTTTCAATCTAAAGAAGTGTATCTTCAAAGTTACAAAAGGAAAACTACTCGGGCATATGATCTCAGAGAGGGGAATCTCGATAGATTCTAAACGCATTCAATAAATTCTAAAGATTCAACTTCCAGGCAGCAAGGAGCTAAAGTCTTTATTTGGAAAGATAAATTTGGTTAGAAAATTCATCACTGGCTTCGCTAAAATAGTCAAGCCACTCAATGTCATGTTGAAGCTGGATTCCAAAGTCGAATGGACTCTAGAGGTGAAGAAGGCCTTTGAGGAAATCAAGAAAGAAATTTTTGATGCACCATTGTTGGTCAGCCTAGATTATATGAAGCCATTCTACATCTATTCCTTTGCTTCAGATGATTCATGCGCCAACATATTGACCCAGAAAGATGACGGGGGAAATGAACATTTGATTACTTTCATGAGCACTCCGCTAAAATATGTTGAGCTAAGATACCACAACGTTGAAAATCAGGCATATGCCCTAGTCAGAGGAGTCAAGAAATTCAAACACTACATCTTGCAGAATAAGGTGTTTGCTATTGTGCTTGATCCAATAGTAAAGACTTTGTTGATGCAAAACGAGCTGGGAGAAAGAAGAGAAAAATGGGTCACTCTGCTGCAAGAGTATGACATGGAGATTTAGCCCATGAAGTTGGTCTGAGGACAGGCCCTCACCCAAATGATAGTTGAAACAATAGTTGAAGCAAGACCCAAGTTCATTGTACAACAATACCAACTAGAGGACGTCTCCCCTAGAGAATAGTATGATGACATAGTCTACTACTTGTTAAATAACAAGTGCCCATCCCGACTATAGGGAGTACAAAAAAGAGCTTTGAGACTGAAAAGAAGCAGTTATATGCTACAAGGATCCATATTGTATAAGAGGAATCATGAAGGGGTCTACCTAAGATGCCTTGGGAAAGAAGAAGTTGTATATGCATAAAATTGGTCATGTCTAATCTTGGCATTTAATTAAATATTTTATTATTTAATTAATTTCTCTAAAGTCCTCTACATATGATTAAATTTAATTATATTGTTCATTCAATTTATTCTTCTGTCATGATTAAATAAATCAGTTTTATTTAATTATTTCACATCTATATGTCTACTTAATTAATTAAATAAATACCCTTTATTTATCTTAATTAATTATCACCTTTTGAATTTAATTAAGTCTTTTGATTTAATTAAATTTAAATATTTCCTTTCTCCTATTAAAATCTTTCTTCTAATTAATTAAATATTTTATTTAATTCATTTCATCCACATGTCATTTCTTAAACAAATTAATTAAATATTTTTATTTAATTAAATATCTTTCATATCTTTTCAAATCATAATTAAATATTTTATTTAATTATGAAATCCTCCATTATTCTTCGAATCTTAATTAAATATTTTATTTAATTAGAAAAATCTCCATGTCACCAATAAATGAATAATGAATTTAATAATTCATTATTTATCTTCAAAATCTTTCCAAAATCTCATTAAAAGATGATTTTTACAATTCATCTTTATCATCTCATCTTATCTCTTCTTCGAAAAAGGAAACAAATCCTGCTTTCTATTTTCTTCTATTTTTTTCTCCAGTCTCATCCATCTTCGATCGTCCAATCTGCCAGGAATTTTCATAGCCGTTGATCACATCATCCAATCAGAATCTTTTGAAAACTCTATCAATACCCCTGTGAATCCAAGCATTGGTGACTTACAACACACAACACATGCTCATTAGAACTTAATTGCATTCTAGCATTCTAGCATTCTAGCATTGTCTTTATCATCTTTAGCTTTCATAATCTCATAATCTTTCTCTTTAGAAATCATGTTTAGCATCAGCATAATCATATCTTAGCATAACATGCATTCATCTTCAATCTCATTCTCTAGGAAGACCGTTTGTTGAGCCTAGCATACAAATCTGAGAGCAAGCTGGAATCGACAAAAACACTGGAGATAGAGGATGATAGGACGACATCAACTACAGAATACTAAGTTTGCATTTCTATTATTTTAATATTTTATTTTGATTTAACGTTCTATCGGTATGTTTGCATAATAATTTTGGCACTAGTCACAAATCTGGCCCTTCAACTGCTCACCAAATCTTGCTAGTTGGGTACTATTGGGTGATAGTGTTCAAGGATGCACACAATCACGTTTGAACCTATCATGTGTGCTAGACTATTGCAACCAAAGAACGGAACGTTGTCCCACTACAACTAGTCCCAGAGGTAAGACCATTTGCTCAATGGGGTCTCGACTTCATCGATCTGGTAAGCCCTCCATCTTCTACAGTCCACAAGTACATTCTAACTACCTTTGATTATTGTACTAGATGGACAGAAGCAATAGCATGTAGACAGTGCACAACTAAGGTAGTTGTTAATTTCTTGGAAAGCTTTATTTTGAATCATTTTGGTTTCCCTTATGCTCTTGTCTGCGATAATGGCCCTGCCTTTTCCTCGCTTAGGTTTTCTAGTTGGGCCTTTGATTATGGAATTTACCTCAAGTTTTTGTCCAACTATTATCCCCAAGGAAATGGCCTAGCTGAATCCACAAACAAAACTCTGATCACTGTGATCAAGAAGCTGCTTGAAAGGAACCCCAAAGACTGACACACCCAGCTGCATTTTTCCCTTTGGGTAGATCGTACTCACCATAAGGCTTCTCTGGGTGACTCCCCATTCCACCTCATTTATGGCTTGGAGCCTATCTTTCCCATCCACTTGAAGATTCTCACCCTCTAATTTCTCAACACTTATTATGAGGAGGGGGACTATAAGGAAGCCCTCTCATCCAAGCTATTGCACCTAGAAGAAGTCTATGATCACGCAATTAATTTTTTTTCCAAACACCAGGGAGTGATCAAGAGATGGTTCGATCGTTGAGCAAAATACAAGGCCTTAAGGATTGCTAATTTAATCCTCTATTGGGACAAGCCCCATGCAAATAAAGGGGGACATGACAAATTTGACAAGCTTTGGCTTGGCCCCTTTCAAATCTTTGAGATTCTGGGAGATAATGCCTTTCGCCTCAAGACGCTAACCGAAGAGGATGTCCCATTGCCAATCAACGGGTAGCATCTCAAGCATTATTTTCTTCCCTAAGCTTTTGAGCTCGTCTTTGTATATAATTGTATATAGGTTAGCTTAGGTTTCCTTTGCTTCACTGTTGCATTTTCGCTCTATTTTTCTTTCTTTCCTGGTTGTTTTTCTTTGCTGAGAGTGTTCCTCTATTCTTGGTGCGGTGGTCATGCTTGGCTTGATGAATGGTTCACTTTGCATTCCACTCTTGTGTGTTCTTTGGATAAATATTCACTCATGACTATTGATTTATGATCGCTTCTATGGAATGGTTTCCTTATTTGAACTCTGACTTGACCTAGGATAGGACCCTTGGTTGAATCCTTTCACACTTATCTTATATCATGCACGAAGCACACATTAAATTATTTCTAAAGAACTATATGATAGCTGTTATGAGGGATGGGAAAGTGAAAAATCTTGAGTCTGCTCCAGTGACCACTATGATCCCAAACCCACAGTAAGCTTCAATGCTTATGTAGTTGAGAAAAAGAAAGAGTACCAAAAGAAAATATTAGAAAAGAAAGTATTTAAATTACGCAACCGTGTGGGTGTGTGAACAGCTCTATTGGGGCTATGGATGCTCAGCTGGAAATAGAGCAATGTTCGTGGGGTCATAGCAATAACTTTGTCAGGGCTATGGATGCTTGACTGGTAGTGGAGCAATGTACAAGTTACTTTTGGGGTTAGGAAACTTATGTAGCCTACTTTGCATGATTAACAATTTCCCATTATGATTTCTGATGAATGGGAATGAACTCACCATGCACACACTTCTAAGATATTCTTGTGACTTGATTCAGCTAAGGATCTCATCCTCCTTCAAGCTCCTTAGTTCACCCAATGGAAACTGACTTTTGGTCTGTGAAACTAGAGATTCTAGGTTCTAAATGAATCTTTATCCTTAGAATGCTCTAGAGCGTTCTCCCCAGCAGACTCACCATTTTTTGTGCCTATAGCACACATGCCCTATTTGGAACGAGGACCCTCTCTTTCTTCCTTCATTGGGTCAGTTTTTCCTTCACCTCATTTTGCATGCCCCCTATTTTTTGAGTTCCAAGTGGTCAGGAAGTCCTAAAGTTATCATCTTGAGTTGACCAAAGTTCACCACCCAAGAAATTTCTGTCCTTCGCTTCTATGGAGTTTTGTTGGTAGTTGTCCCTTAGCTTTCAAGGCTGGCATCTTTCGCCTGCTGTGGTTCCGCCCTTGTAGGTTTCCATGTGCAGGTTTTGGAATTGTGTTCATCATTTTATCAGCAGCCGACCTGGGACATCCACCCACATGGAAGGCCCTACGTCCTCCGTCATCTCCCGCTTTGCAAACTTGCAAAACGGTGATCATCTAGCTGCCTTCCGCTCTGCGGGTTTTGATATTGCCCACCACCAGTGCTTTTGAAAATCGTGCCCAGCTACATCACTAGCTACCGTATGGGTAATTAATGCAGAGCATAAATGCTAAATTTTTTATAAATAGAAAGATCGGCTTGTCATTTTCACTGACACAAGTCAGAAGATTTTCAGAGCTCCAACTGCCATTGCCACCTTCGCACCCATTTAGCTTCAGAGATAATTCTGTGTATTGCATTCATCGAGTTTCTATGGGATCTTTGGGTAAGTTTTTCCTTGTCGCCCTAGCTATGTTCTTTTAAGTGGTTTTTGTAAATTTTCTAAAATCTTAAGAATAAACCCCTAAACTCATCATGGCGGAAGATTGAACACCAAGTCCCACAAGAACCCATCTCACCAAACCTTGAAAATCCATCAAATTCTGCCCCTTAAGACCTTGTGAAACTTTAACCATCAGCTGTTGTTCTTCACAAGGGCAATGATTCCCTTGCAGCCTGCAAACCTCCCTTCATCGCTGTGTAGATTCTTAAACTTCAACTATGAACTCAAAGCCTTCACCCTTAGTGGGTACGCATACGCGAGCGGACGTCGTCCCTACACCGTCACCAAGAAAACCAGGTAAAGATTGAGAACCCGAGGGCTCCTGCGAGTCCGCTCTTACAGACTTCCACATGCGGGTTTCCTGTATTGGAATTTTGAGCTACCTCCACTGTTCTTCAATGACTATCCAAAAATGACACCCTGCCCCGTGGACTCTACTAGGGTCATGTTTGCTTAACCTTTAGACACCAAGTTTCCTTTCTAGGCCATGCTTTGTGGACTTCCATTGCCTCATCGCCACCATTTTAATGCCTTTCATATGCGGTTGAATTTATTCGCCTTCCCACACTATGGTTCACGTGGTTCTCATTTTCCTTTGAAGATTAGTTAAAGAAAGAAAACCTAAGTCTTGACCTCTTTGCAAGACCAAGCCTTGCGGGGGTCTGCCCTCAAACTACCCCATTCTCACTATTGTTTGCGAATGGCCTACGACTCATGTTCATCCACTTTGTGGACCCCGACTATGTTGTTTCCCCTCGAGCTTTTATCAAAAATGACCAAGTGAATCAACTTGCGGATAGTTCTTTGTGGGCCACCGCCTATGGCCCATCATCATGTGACTACCATTTGTAAACGGCCATGCCCCGCCGTCTTTCCAGATAACAGAGCCCGAGCTCCTCTCCATTGTCTAGACTTTCTCAAATGAATGAACTTCTGTCGAGGCCCTTTTGTGAACCTGCCTATGCGGTTCACCTATTGTGGGATGTCATCTTGTCTCCATCATCCCCTAACACCATTCTAATGACAGCCTTTCACAGCTCCCTTCCCGCAAGTTCCTAAGTGGCCAAGCCTTGAAGAGATAACCCAAGCCATTTGAACCACTTGCGGGTCCCACCGTGCGGGATTCCTTTTGTGAGTTTCCTACTCCTAAATGTTGTTGTTGAATGATAGAGCCATAAATGACCACAATGTCCCCTTCCTCTGCATGCCCTACGCTCATGCATGGATGAAATGATCAATTAGATGCTTTCAAGTGACTTCATGATTGACTGCCCAATGCTTTGAATGCCCCAATGCCTTGATCGACCCCTGAGATTCTAATGCGGAAGTCTAGGTGCAGGTGGCCACCTACGAACCGCCATGACCCCTATGGCATTTCGTTCTAAGTTGCTCTTGATGGCTACCAACCCAGGGGAACCCACATCCCTGGGCCTGCATTCACTTAATTAATCCAAAAGAGCGTTAAATGATAAATTTTAATGAATTTTATGATCTCTGATGATGATTCACTTGGTCTGACCTTTGTTTTGTAGGATTTCACTAATGCTTCCCTTTCTTTTCACATGAATATTCTTACTACATCTTTTTTTGCAAGATTTATGGAATCAGATGTGGGGCCATCGAGAGCATCCACAGAGAAAGAGAAAGGAAAGAAGAATTCCAAGGTACCAAGGGGAAAGGAAGACAAATACCAAATGAAATATCAATTCTAGGGGGTGGAGATCACCTCCAGAGTATCTTCTGATTGGGACACAGTTTTAGATACCAACCTCGGGCACATAGATATAGATGAATTATGGAAAAGGTTCATAGTCAACCCGACCACTGACAATGCCAGGAAGATCCAAAGGAGTGGTCTTGTCAAAGCAGTTTCCTTTCCACCTGCTATTGTAGCCCTTGAAATAGTGATGGCATGTAGAGAAGATTACCATGGGGGCAGCAAGAAAATCATTGACCATGAGGGTAGATTGCTTGCAGACTTGTCAACCAATTCCATAGGTGAGACATTCCATATCCCCACATTTGACCCTATGGAAGAGATAGAGAATGGGTATGTAGGAAATATGTGGAAGGTAGACCCCCAAGGTTGCAAAAAGTTGATCAACCAACACTGGTTGAAAGAGAAGAGGGGTAGTGTTGCAAAGGTACCCCAAGAGCTATCCTGAAGTGATTTCTATGAGGATTATCATGACCTAGTGACTTTCTTGAGCAGGGTGATGGGTATTCCTACTGCTACCTATTTCCAAGAATGGATGTTCTACTTTATTGAGAAGACCATCAGAGGGAAAACAAAGTTTCACTATGCAAAAATGATTAGTGACAGTTTGCACAATTAGTTCATGGTCATAAAGAAGATGTCATAGTTTTATATGAATTCCTACTCGGTGTACCTCCTGGCAGCATTGTTCCCCTACAAAGGCATATTTGTTGCTTAGAGCCCAACTCCAAGAAGGGAGCTGAAAGTGTATGATAGGTATCCACAGCTACAATACTGAAACTTCAAGAAAGAGTATCACAGAGTGAATAATGCCTTTATTGGGAATATCATCCGACTCCTTGGAGGGGATTTTGAAAGAAGAGTTTTTTACAGTGCTCATGCATTTATCCATAGATTCGGGTACCTGTTTATACAATTCCCAAAATTCACTTATATCAGAATAGAGGGCTTCTCTGAGATTCCTTATAAGCTGCCCCAATACCCTAATGACTGGATGATCATACTCGATGTCTCCCGGTAGTTGCAAAATGCTCATACTCTATTGAGTGATAAACACCGAGCAAGAATTCCCTACCCTCTCACCTTTGGTCAGGGCATGTATGCTATTCTCATGGCCCAATGTGTGGAGTACTCAGAGAAGGAAATAGTGGAAAATAATATAGATCTCCACATAGCCAGACCCAAAATGGATCCCTATGGAAAACTAAAGAAGTTTGTCATAAAGCATTATGCCCACCTACCCCATATTGAAGACCTTTTGGCTAATTGCCAAGATGATAAGGAGCTACGCATGATGCAGTACATGCGCATAACTACTCAGTTTGTAAAATTGATGAATATGTTCCCAGTGCCCAATGAGATCATGGAGGATGAGGACACCATTCTAGATCCAGGGTTTTATGTTGTGGCTAACTTACTGTGACCACTGATAGAATGGAATGAGGAGGATATCAATGACTTCGATATTGTAACCAAGCCAGTGGAGAACAGAACGAGGAAATGGGTTGATGCACAAATCACTCAACTCAAGCTGCAAGGAGTTACACTAACATATGGTGAACTCGAGGATGAAATTGAGAGTGAGAATGATAGCAGGGCAGCTTCCACTCCAACTAAAGAAACCCCAAAATCTCCTTCGATGACACGATCAAGGAAGAGGAAGGAAGTATCAGAACAACAGCCTAAACCTAAGATCTACTCAAGGAAGACTACGGAAGGGGAATCCTCCAAAAAGGAAAAGAATTCAGGAGGTTTTATTGAGATTCCCAATATTGAAAAGGACCTGCAACATGAAGGAGAGGAAGAGGTTGAGCGCCCACGATCACCACCTGCCACCTCTACCCCTACTAGTGCTACCACTATTGTGACTACTCTGCCTCTTGCATTTTAGGCATTTCCTGTTTTATCCATGTCTGCCATGGACATCTTTATCCACCTTGCTTCCACCTCACCTACAACTCCAATTATGGTGTGAGATTCCTCTTCTGCCATAACCTCTCCATTATCATCCTCCTCACTATCTCCCTCTACCTTGATTCCCTTGACTGCCACAACTACTATGCCCTCTCTCACCCTACCAGAGGCCTTTGCAAGGCATATGAAAAAGATACCTATCAAAATCTCTTGGGTATTGATGAATCTTGTTGTGCAGGCTGTAATGGCTCAGGCTGTTGTTGGCCTCCTTGTCCCTCCTCTAATAGAGCCACAATGCAAATATAAGAAGAAATGGAGAGACGCCATAGGGAGTTTGCCAAGGGGATAGCTGAAGAGTCTAAGGATCCTTTTAAGGATGACTATTATGAGCACCCTGAGGGTAGAGTAAATGTGACTACAGATGAAGTAGCTTATGAAGAGGAAAGGGACTCACAGTCTTCGGATGAAGACACATAAGCACCCAATGAAAGATACATACTTGAGACCTCCGATCAAGAGTTCAAAGAGGATTTGTCCCAATAGCTCAAAAATATTGGAGAAGAGGTTGAACATGGAAAGTATCCCTTTGAAGAAAAGGATGATGTTGATGATAAAATGGAAATTCCAGAAGAGCCTCCATTGGTTGGGTAAGACAAAGGCCTTGTTCAGGAAGAGGAGGTACCTCTTGAGAAAGAAGAAGAGGAGGAGGTTGAAATAGAAGGAGAAGATAAAGATAAGCCTGAAAAAGAAGTTGAGCTTAAAAGGAGCTCTGAGCCAAAGTGTAACATAGACCATGAGAAAGAAGTGCAAAAGGCGCCACAGATAGAGGGTGTCACTAAGGAGAACATAGCCACCACTGAGCTAGAAAGAGCAAAGGCTATACTGATTCAAGAATCAGACGAGGAAGAAGAAAGAAAAAAGTAAGAAGCCACTGGTCATGAAGAGAAGTAGATCCTACTTGAACAAGGAGTGGAAGGTGATCATGAATCACCAAAAGGGGAGTCTCAAATGACCGATTGGTTGCAAAGGAAACTATAGAATAAATCCCATGTCCTCGTAGATACAAAAACCAGACTTGAGGATATCTTGGCGTGAGTGCAAACAAAGCTAAAGAAAGAAAAGAGGTCGAGAGTCTGTTCCCATATAATAGTTGATGTATCTAGATCAAGGACAATGCAAATTGCCACCCCAGTAATGGATAAAGGAGAAGGGGTGAGTTACAATATATCCACCATTGACTTGGGTCCCGCCACAAGACAACAAAAGATTGATTAACTCCAGGGATCAGTGGAAATAATCGTCCATCAGATGAGTAAGGATCAATCTTCTAGATTGAAAGTACAAGTGGCGAACCTCACAGCCTAAGTTCAACAATGGACGTCCAAGGAGAAACCTCCAACAACATCCTCCACACCCCAGCTTCTCTCCCAAGATGAGCTCAACAAGATGGAGAAGATGAAGAATTGGACCAGGGCTACTACATATTGGTTTCAGTCAGTGTTGTATAATGGTGACATGGGTATCCGACACATTGCCTGAATGATAAACAAGTTCCGAGGTATGTAGAAGCCACTTACAGCCACAAAAAATACGTGCCATATGTTCACTGAGCTCTATAGGATTATATATCCTAAGATTAAGAGCATCCTTAAGTTGCCAAAAGGGACATGGGAAAAAGAATTGGCACTTGTTAAAGATGACCACTGGCTTGTAGAGATCTGGAAAATGGGCCTTGATCATTGAAAGGAGGTATTGAAGGGAGTCTTACAGGATGTTGAGCTTGAACTCCAATGGGTTACGAAGTATCAGACCTACAATGAAGACTATCAAAAGATGTTGACTGACTATGACATACCTACACTAGAATTGGACCCCGAAAAGATCAAACCACTTTTCCATAAGAAGATGGAACAAGGGGCAGCTGATGTATTATCGCCAAACTTCATGGATTTTTCTATGAGGGAATTTTTTCAATTAGAATAAGTGATCAAGGCCACACCAAAGTGCACAAAGAACTGGGAGTTGATCACTGGCAGGTCTAAGAAGTTGACCTTCCAGGTTCTTCAACCTAATATCCTAGAATGGGACAAGCTTTAGGCATTGATTGGTAAATTTGTGAAGTACGCCAACATCTAGAAGAATGAGGGAAATACAATGATCTATGATGAGTTCCTGACTATATAGTTGTATCCAAAGGGCAAGTCACTATAGGACAAAAGTGCTACAGTGTCAAGGCACTATAGGATAAAATAGGGAAAATAACAAGAATGTATTTTATATTAGTAGATTTTTGGGTTAGGTGAAACCCTATCTTGTAATGAATCTGAGCCACACAATGTAAATCAATCCTATCCATTCATTTGGGCTTTGGAAAACTATAAATAGGGGGTCTCCTCTCATTTTCAAGGAGAGAGTTGAGTTGTTGTAATGAAATGCTGCAGAAATATTAATAGAACTTCATTGATTTTGGTGGATTCCTAAGTTTCTCTCATGTTGCATGATTCGTCTCCTCATGTTTGATAGATTTAATTTACTTTAGCTTGTTGTTCTAAATGTTTTCAAGTAGTTTTAGTAGATTAGTTGATGTTGTCCATTGACCTTGAAGAATGCTATTGTGTTGATGCTTTCCATGTTCATGCTTTTTGCTAGTTATTGATGATAAACAACTATGTAAAGCTAGTCTAAACATAAACTCATTTTTGCACTTAAGTTTCATCTTTTATTCATGCATTATGGTGAATGAACAACTGAAAAATCTACAGACCCTAGAAGATAGAACTAGTTTCATGATACTATGTTTTGGTTAAGTGAAACTCAGTTATAGGAAGGTTGTCCACTGTAGCATCCTCCATTATCACTATTCATCGATAGTTGCAAGTCTAGTAACTTCCTCCTCCCTTTCCCCTTTTGACCTTTTCTTTGAATAGTAATTTAGGTTAAGTTCTAGCATCATTGTAAAACCAAATCTTATGTTGCATATGGAGTTTTAGACTATTTTTTTGGACTTGCAGCAATTGCTTATCACTCTTAGAATGTCAAAAACTCCATTTTAAGATCCAATCTCATTTGAACTTAACAATTGTCTAGGCCCCTTATGATTACTAGCAAATCACATCAATCCACTAAGTTGTTTTTGCAAGTCATGACCTAACACCCGAGAGACCTTGGGATAATTTTCTGCAACTTGTTTGTAGGAAGTTGTCTTTCAAGAGAGGTAGTGCACTTATGTGTTGCCTATGTTGAGAAGTGCAAAACCACCCATCAATAGGTTGCACTCGAAATGTTGAGTTGTTGTGGCATCATGGAATGTAAGTGGTTCCCCAAATGTTGGTGTCCAACTTATGTTTTGGGGAAGGTTGGCAGTTAATAGAATGGTTGTTTTGTGAATACCCACAATTGTGTTTGTTCCTAGACATGAAGTGAGACCAAGGTTGGTTCCTAGCCGAGTTGAAAGACTAGATGTTAAGGGTTGACTTGGCACAAGGGATGGAGTTGGTTGAATCATAGGTGAATTCAAGCCTTGTGTTAATGATTTTGCAACAAAATATAGAGAAATTGGAGCCACGTTTTATAAGGCTTGATGTTCCATGATTTCCTCCCTAGTAAGTTCAAATGGATTTTTTGGTGACATCTTCTATCTCATAGGGCCTTGATGGACATGAGGGTTTTTTTGACAGGGTAACTTGACTTCTTGGATCAAATTCATGAGGATTGGGATCACTTGAGGTGAATGTGAATTTGGTTTCCTCATGTTGTGATCTTGTCTTTACCATAAATTTTGGGTCACCTATGGGAGATTTGAGTTGAGATTTTTAATGTTTGAACTCTCTAGTTGACTTAAATCTAGGTAGAAGGGATGCTCTAATTATTTTTGGACCAATGGTGAAAATGGGAGATGAAAATGTGAATGATATGGGAAGTGATCTTTGCAAACATTTTGGGACAACACTTTTGACTATAAGTTGGATGTTTTTATGTTTGGATAAAGGATTTTTATGAACTTGGATATCCTTAGGGTAGACTCGTGAGCTTCAAGATAACCTAGTTCAAAGATGATAACTAGCTTAACTAAGTGCATGGAAAAGGATTCATTTCACATACAAAGTAGCTAAGTTAGGGTTTGGGTTGATTGATGTCTAAGTCAAAGAGTGTTGGTGTGTTCAATTTTTTTTGCAAATTTTGGTGAAGTGAAAGATGAAATTTGATTAAGGGGTGGATGAAATGTTTGATCCAATTTTGACCTAGAATGAACCTTTTTTTTCCAAGAATAAGGTAGTGAGAAACATACTATACCTCTAAAGTGATAATACTCCAAGAACTCAATGATAAATTGGTAAAATAGGACTCAAATGATTTTGGATAATGGAACTCAATGATTTGGACAATAGAACTCAACGGTTTTGGACTTAATGTTTGCAATGTTTTCCTTGTATGATAGTGGGCGTAAGGTTTGGTTGTTCAACAAGTGTGATCAATATCCAAATGGTCATGTGGGGTGCAATTTTTTCAATTTATCTTGCTTAAGTGAATTTATTTTACCACAAGCACTTGTCTTGATTATGTTTCCAAACTAAATTTTTATGTCAAAAACATCATAACCTTCAAAATGTCCATTTTGCGAGAATCGTGAGGTTGAAGTCATTATTTCCTATGTTGTCTTTGGAAAACATGGATTGAGATATAAGTCAAGATATTTAGAAATCTCTAAGGATAGAAATCCTTAGGACAAACAGTAATATCAAGGCTAATTCAAGAGGTATTCATATTTAAGCCAAAGTGTTTGAAATTTTGAGGAAGATTGTGAATGTTTGTTTGCAACATTTTGGAACCAAGCAAAGTATTAAATTGACTCATAATCATTTACAATCCTAGGATGAAATGGCCATACTTGTTGAGTCCCCACTCAGATTTCTCCAAACACTAAGACATTGTGAATAGTTAGAGATGAACCAACAAGTATTAAGGATTTTTGCTTCTAAACAATGGTTCGTAATAAGGGATTCTAATTCAGGGGACACTTGATAAAATCCCTTGAGAGGTCTCCCAACCCTTAGAACAAGGGATTTTTGCATCATAAAGATACTACGGGAGAGTTATCACGTATCACTTCCTGTTGATCGCAATTTTCATCACAACCACACATTTATATAGTGGTTCAGAAGAGCTTGGCTTTAGCTCATTGCCGCTTGGTTCGTTGCCTCCTTTCGAAGTGGGGAGGTAGGCCCTCCAAAGATTAAAAAATAGCAAGGAAGTACGTTTGTATTTTGATCATCCCAATTTGCATGAAATAAGAAGAGAACACACACCAAGCCTTTTCTCTACACTAGCAAGGGGTTCATTTTTAATCCAAATTGAAAGATGTAGGTGATTTTGCAAAGTGTTAGGGAATGTTTTTGTTTCTCAAGATCGTCGAGTAGTGTGAGAGAATTGCATACACATTCAATAACACATTTTTAAACAAAAACACAAAAAACAATCATAAATTTTAACCCCTGAAGCTAAGATGAATTCATTTTATGCACCAAATGAAATGTTAAGTTGCCTTGTTCAATTTTAGACCCAAAATACAATGATGAAATGAGGGTTCAATTTTAGTTTTGTTTGAGCATTCTTTTTAAAACCCAATTGAAAACTAGTGTGGTCTTAAAGCGTGAAATAAAAAATCATTACAAATGGGTTATAATTGCCCCAAAAGTGTCGAAGCACTTGTTACAATTATAGTTCAAATAATAATAGTATGCTTCTTTTCTTCAATTTGTATTGTCCAAACCTGTAAAACCCAGAAAACCAAAACAAGAAGTTAGAGACATGTTAGAAATCAGATGAAATCAAAAATTTAAAGCACATGTCAAAGTTTAAAGCAAATGTGAGGTTGTTTGGTTCAATCTTATCCAAATTTGAAAGCTAATTAATTTTATCCTTTCAAGTGTTTGAGAAACATTTTTTAGAAAATTAGATTATAACAGCAACTTGAGATAATGACAACATTCTCAAATCTTGATCAGTTTTGAAATCATAAAATGTTTTGGAAAGCTAAACATGAGATCTTCAAAACCCAACAACCTTTATGCAAGATTAGCCATGTAGAATTCATTAAAAATTAAGGAAAATCATGCATTTAAGAGATTAAACCCAATTTAAAAAAAAAATAGCAAAATTAATCATGGACAACTTGAGATAATGACAACTTCCTCAAATCTTGATTAATTTTGAAATCGTAATTTTTTTTGGAAAGCTAAACATGAAATCTTCAAAACTCAGCAAACTTTCTGCAATATTAGTCATGTAGAATTCATTAAAAATTAAGGAAAATCATGCATTTAAGAGATTAAACCCAATTTTTTAAAAAAAAATAGCAAAATTAATCATGGACAACAACTTGAGATAATGACAACTTCCTCAAATATTGATCATTTTTGAAATCGTAAAATGTTTTGGAAAGCTAAACATGAGATCTGCAAAACTTGGCAACCTTTTTGCAAGATTAGTCATGTAGAATTCATTAAAATTAAGGAAAATCATGCATTTAAGATATTAAACCCAAAATTTCTCCCAAAAATACCCAAAAACATTAAAGTTTCCCCTCCTTCTAGCGCCAAAATGTCACCAATGACATAGTGAAGGTTAAATACACCTGATCCATGCGAATTTGAGGCATATTTAACCCACTAAGCATTAATCCCAATAAGATCATTCACTGTAAACAAAGACAAAGAATCCATTAAAACTAACATTCTAAATCATGAAAGCTTGAAAACCTCTAATCTAAGACATTGAAACTTATCCTATTGGGGGAGTGGTGTTGCATTGATGGGGAATGGCGATCCTTTCCTAATCGCTTAGATAATGAGCTTGTTTCGATCAGTTTTATTGAGAAAAACTGATGAAACCATTGATAGATGTGTATGAAAACATGATTTAAAGCTAAATGAATATGATGCAAGCTATTTTAACATGATTTATGCTAAGATGATTTATATGGGTGTATGCAAATCTACTCTAAATGTATGCAAGCTTAAAAAGATTAAAATCCCAATTAACAAATAAGCTAAATGTATGCATCTATGTTATCATGGAAGCCATTAATGGAAGCTTAAAGGTAATATTCAACTAAAAATGAACTACAATATTCTAAATGTGAGTAAAGTATGAGTGTGAGTGTGAGTGTGAGTGAATTCAATAGCATAAGTTTGCAATTGAAAGATGGATCCATTTGTCTCCAAATAGTGTTCTATTTATAGGAAAGAAAATGAGAAATGAAGGGTTGAGATCAAAAAGATCAATCAATAGTCAAGGGTGAAAGGAAGAAGAGGCATGGATCATGTATTCTCATCAATGGTTGAGAATGCAAGATGATATTTAATCAAGGGTTCTCATTTGTTCCAAACAAACACACTTTTGACCTGCACACACAGGTCACAAGGTAACTTGCTCAAGAAGTCACAAGTTTAGCTTGCTCAAGAATCCAAGTGAGAATATCCCTTTTTTCAAATGATTGGAGGAGAGAGAATATTCTTTGGAATAATCTCATTGGTGAGGAAAAAAAGATACTTTGCAATTTAAAACAAATTTTTAATTGTGCAAAAAAGGGGAAGGAATATTCCATGGGAATATTCCCCTTTTGGAGGAATGTGCAAAGGAGGAATATTATCTTGGAATATTCCCTTGCAAGTGGAAGAATTAGTAATTTGATAATTAAATCAAAGTTTCAATTATGCAAATTAGGGGAATTATATGATATTCATTAAATAATTGATTTAATGGAGATCAAATGAAAAAGCAATGGATGAGATTGATTTGATCTATCAATGGTCACAAATGAAAGGAGGATAAAACATGCATTAAGGATTCTCATTAATATATGGGAATCAAAGATCACATGGATCAAGAAAAGATCAAGGGCTCACAATCATGCAAACAAACACACTTTGCAACAACTTTAAAAATTTATTTCAAAGTTTGTTTGGAGTAATCATTACCTTTTTATGGAGCAAAATAGGATAATATTCCTTTGGAATATTCCCTATGCAAGTGGATGAGAGGGAAATTACCAATTTAGTTAATTAAAACTAAATTTGAATGTGCAAGATGAGGAATGTGAAGATATTCATTAAATTATTGATTTATTTAATGAAAAGGAGATGCAAATATGATATTTAATTAAATAGTTTAGGTTATTTAATTAAATAAGAGGACTTAGCGTTAAAATTAAATAATTTGCATTATTTAATTAAACTAGATGAAATGTCAGTGTGAGAGGGGGTGAATTAACCCAATTAGGTCAATTAGATTAATAGGTGAAAATGAGGCATTTAATTAAATAATTAGGCTTATTTAATTAAACAAGCAAAAAGAGGATGAGTTTGAGGACAAAATGATGTTAGTTAGCCAATGTGATCCATTGAGACATTTTTAAGTGTCTATAGTAGTAATTTCTTAGGATAGAGAGAATGAGAGTTTTTTTGGGGGAAGAACTTTAATGCAAGTTCATGACAGAGAGAAGAAGAAGCTTTTGAAGGTGAAGAAGAAGGCCTCAAGTTGGTTGAGAGAAGAGGTTAAGAAGATATTGAATCAACAAAGAAGGATTGGAGGTCTTGCATTCAGGTAAGTTTCTCTCAAAATCCTCTTGTAGGAAATGAAAAGAATAATCACTTCTCGAAATGCATATGAATCTCCTTCATTATTCCAAACTAGATTAAAATTCATGTTCTTTCATCTGTGAATTTTTAAAGCAATTCACCTCTAACATCTTTTCTTTTCAAATCCAATAAATAAAATTTTATTCAAACCCCATAATCTTAAGCAAAGCTTAAGGAAATTCTATTTATCTACTTACTAAGAAATAGTTGATTTAGAAAGAAATCTCATTTTATTTGGAATCAATTTAAAAAAAAAAATCAGTGGTAAATTTTGCATTAATAGTTTGCGTCTTTACATGTGGTATCAAATCTAAGTTTGAAAACTAGGCCTTGAGCTCACTACAACTTTCACAAATTAATAATTTAAATTTTAAAACTAAAAATTTAATTTTGAGGTATTTCAAATGATTAATTGGGAAAATTATAATTTTTAGGAATATTAAATGGAAAGGACAAGAAAAAACCATGCTAGAGTTGCCCAAAATCAGGAAGAGAATGATAATAATGATCAACAAGCACAAAGGGGTAATGAAGTAGGAATTGATGCTATAATAAATCTATTGATAAAATAGAGGGATAATATTAGCTCCTTGGAACAGTCTATGCAAGATCTTAGGGAAAGGAAAAACAATATTGAAAACATAATTGAACATGAGAATGAGAACCCTCCCAATAATCAGCACAGAAATAAGGTGAGAATTATCGTACCTAGGAGAGAAAATAATATCTTGGAGCTATCTAAGGACTTGAAGAAAATCACTCCACCTAAGTTTGATGGGAGGTAAATAGGTGAAGGAGTAGAAAATTGGTTAAATAAAATAGAAAAATACTTTGAGTTGAGAGATTTTAGTGAAATACTAAAGCATTATGGGGTTTCTATCAACTCATTGGGGAGGCAGCTAGTTGGTCGACCAACACCAAGGAACAAAATGGGTTCAATAATGAAACAATTACATGGGATTAGTTTGTTTAGCATTTTTGCAAGAGGTGGTTGCCATAATTATTTTTTGATGAGAATATGGTTGAATTTCACAACCTTTGACAAGGGTCATTAACAATACAACAATATTGGGATAGGTTTGCTAAGTTATTGAAGTATGTGCCCATGTACCAAAATGATGAGAAAATTCAAACAAGAAAGTTTATTTTTTGGTTTGAACACCAATATAGGGGTAGAGGTTGACTTGCTTGGACCTGAAAAACATGAACGATGTGCTGGAAAAATCCCTTAAGCAAGAAAAGAAACTACACTTTCCCTACCAACAACAAGGTAAAACTTCAATAATAGCAGGAACCTATCTTTTAAAAGGAAACAAGAATTCAAGGGGAATCATAACTTCAACAAAAATCAAAGGTTTAATTCATCTGAAAGAAGACCACCATCAGTTTAGAATCAAAGGAATGGGTATAATGGAAATAATAGGGGAAACTTTAATAGAAACTATCAAAGGAACTTCAACAAGCCAACTTACCCACCAAGGTTCAATGAAGTGAGAAATAATCCCCCTAGGAATTAAGTGCAATGGGGACCACCAAGTGGATGCTTCATGTGTGGAGAAAACCATTATGCTAGATAATTTCCAACAATGTAGGGTCAAATAAGAGAAAACCAACCCCAATGGGGTCCACAATAAAGGATTCGTGCAATAGTTAGGAACTGACAAATCGGATATCAGAATGTGCCCATAGAAACAAAAGGTACACTTTTTAAGCAACCAATTTCAATCCTAATTGATACATGATCATTTGAATGCTTTATTTCTCTAGAATTAGTAAGAAAAATATCATTAAGAGTTAATCATATGGAATAATCATGGATGGTTCAGTATGGGGATAAGGTGACTAGGGAAGTAACCAAGTGTTTGTCAAAAGTGAGGCTAAAATTCCCTAAATTTGAAACTAGGGTGGATCTCTATGTGGCACCCCTAGGGTCATATGATGTAATTATTGGGATGAGTTGGCTAATAGATCATGAGGCTAATGTATATTTTTACAAGTTGGTAGAGTGTTTGGATGATGAAGGGAGAAGGGTTAAAATTCAAGATAATTGTAGGCCCATAAATGTGGAGACTATATCAGCCATGCGATTAAAGAAGGAAAGAAAGAAAGGGGCCCAAATTTATATCTAGATGAAAAAGAAGAGGATAATACTCCAACCTTTGAAAATTCTCCCTTCCTTCAATATTTTAAGGATATATTTCCAAAAGAGCTACTTGGCTTACCCCCTAGAAGAAAATTCAATTTTTCTATTGATATACTACTTGGAGCTAAACCAGTGTCAAGGGCACCCTATCAAATGAACACAACAAAGCTAGAGGAACTCAATATGCAATTAGAATAACTCCTAGAAAAGGGATTGATAAGACCAAGTGTATCTCCTTAGGGAGCACCAGTCTTGTTCATTAAAAAGAAGGATGGGAATTTAAGGTTATGCATTGACTACAGAATGTTGAATAAGGTCACAATAAAGAATAGGTACCCTTTACCATGTATTGAGGATCTCTTTGATCAAATGAAGGGAGAAACAATGTTTTCCAAAATAAACCTTTGATCATGGTACCACCAACTTAGAATAAAAGAGGAGGATATCCCAAAGATGACATTTAGAACAAGGTTGTACATGCATTATGAGTTTACAATTGTACCCTTTGGTGTGACAAATTCTCTGGGCACCTTTATGAATAGGGAAAACTTTAAGAAACCCCCCCCTCAACGAAGGTGTAAAATCCTAGCGAATCTTGTATACTTCCCGATAAAAATATTAATTTTAGTGGCGAATTTTTTCGTTTTTCGTGAAAAAAAAAATAATGTCCATTGGTGAATTTTCTCTAATCGTTAGAAGTCTGTGGAAAATCCTCGTGAAATGCAAATTTTTTAAGACCACTAAAATTTTACATTGGCGATTAAAATCTATTTTCAAACCAATAAAATATTTCAATTGGCGAATTAAACCTGTTTTCAAACCAGAAAAAATAATTTTGTTGGTGATTAAAACTTTTTTTCAAACTAAAAAATAAAATTTATTGGTGAATTAAATCTATTTTCAAATGATGAAGAAAAAAACATTGCCGAATTAAACATTGTTTAGTAAGCGAAGGAGGCGTGGAAGTTTCCATAAAAAGTGAAGCATTTATGAAGGTTTTTTGTCAGTTTCAGACATGTGTATGTTCTATTGATAAATTTAAAGGGGAAGGAATTTAAATGAACAAACCATCACAAAATTTAAATGAATGGGCAATCATCCTTTGGATTTGCTGCTACCCCTTTGCACCTAATAAATTGGTCTCACACCTGACTGGGGGAAATCAAGTTTTGGTGCTTTTGCTAACCTTAGTTGCAAGTCTTTCTTGGTCATCTATGTAGTCGGCGGGTCAGAAGTTTTGAAAACTTCAAAACTTCAAACTTTGGTTCTAAGGTTCCAAGTTTCAATGACCACGTGACATTATGGACCACTACCATTCGATGAATTTTTGATGGATGACTATATTTGCATTCTGGAAGTATATCTCTCAAGCAGTAGATTTGTGAATTGAAACCTCTAGAATTACAATAGAACTGTTTGATTCGAATGAACCTAATGGGTTAGATTATGGCAATGAGCGATAGAATAACTTAAGTGGCAGAAATATGCATCTGCAGAAAGTTTGTTTTAAAAGAGGGACCGCCTACGAAAAATGTAGGACCAAGGCTTAAAAATTTAAGAACGTTTTACACAAAGGATGTAAAGGTAAATCAATACAACCACGAGGTCCACAACCATTCGATG
>VDFB02047230.1:407319006-407336274 GCA_007258455.2 Sequoia sempervirens | reverse complement strand
AGGGGAAGCCACATCCCTGGGCCTGCATTCACTTAATTGATCCAAAAGAGCATTAAATGATAAATTTTAATGAATTTTATGATCTCTGATGATGATTCACTTGGTTTGAACTTTGTTTTGTAGGATTTCACTAATGCTTCCCTTTCTTTTCACATGAATATTCTTACTACATCTTTTTTTGCAGGATTTATGGAATCGGATGTGGGGCCATCGAGAGCATCCACAGAGAAAGAGAAAGGAAAGAAGAATTCCAAGGTACCGAGGGGAAAGGAAGACAAATACCAAATGAAATATCAATTCTAGGGTGTGGAGATCACCTCCAAAGTATCTTCTGATTGGGACACAATTTTAGATACCAACCTCGGGCACATAGATGAATTGTGGAAAAGGTTCATAGTCAACCTAACCACTGACAATGCCAGGAAGATCCAAAGGAGTGGTCTTGTCAAAGCAGTTTCCTTTCCACCCACTATTGTAGCCCCTGAAATAGTGATGGCATGTAGAGAAGATTACCATGGGGGAAGCAAGAAAATCATTGACCATGAGGGTAGATTGCTTGCAGACTTGTCAACCAATTCCATAGGTGAGACATTCCATATCCCCACATTTGACCCTATGGAAGAGACAGAGAATGGGTATGTAGGAAATATGTGGAAGGTAGACCCCCAAGGTTGCAAAAAGTTGATCAACCAACACTGGTTGAAAGAGAAGAGGGGTAGTGTTGCCAAGGTACCCCAGGAGCTATCCTGAAGTGATTTCTATGAGGATTATCATGACCTAGTGACTCTCTTGAGCAGGGTGATGGGTATTCCTACTGCTACCTATTTCCAAGAATGGATGTTCTACTTTATCGAGAAGACCATCAGAGGGAAAACAAAGTTTCACTGTGCAAAAATGATTAGTGATAGTTTGCACAATCAGTTCATGGTCGTAAAGAAGATGTCATAGTTTTATATGAATTCCTACTTGGTGTACCTCCTGGCAGTTTCGTTCCCCTACAAAGGCATATTTGTTGCTCAGAGCCCAACTCCAAGAAGGGAGCTGAAAGTGTATGATAGGTATCCACAGCTACAATACCGAAACTTCAACAAAGAGTATCACAGAGTGAATAATGCCTTTATTGGGAATATCATCCAACTCCTTGGACGGGATTTTGAAAGAAGATTTTTTTATAGTGCTCATGCATTTATCCATAGATTCGGGTACCTGTTTATACAATTCCCAAAATTCACTTATATCATAATAGAGGGCTTCTATGAGATTCCTTATAAGCTGCCCCAGTACCCTAATGACTGGATGATCATACTCGATGTCTCCCGGTAGTTGCAAAATGATCATACTCAATTGAGCGATAAACACCAGGAAAGAATTCCCTACCCTCTCACCTTTGGTCAGGGCATGTATGCTATTCTCATGGCCCAATGTGCAGAGTACTCGAAGAAGGAAATAGTGGAAAATAATTTAGATCTCCACATAGCCAGACCCAGAATGGATCCCTACGGAAAACTAAAGAAGTTTGTCATAAAGCATTATGCCCACCTACCTCATATTGAAGACCTTTTGGCTAATTTCCAAGATGATAAGGAGCTACGCATGATGCACTATATGCGTATAACTACTCAGTTTGTAAAATTGATGAATATGTTCCCAATGCCCGACTAGATCATGGAGGATGAGGACACCATTCTGGATCCAGGGTTTTATGTTGTGGCTAACTTACTGCTACCACTAATAGAATGGAATGAAGAGGATGTCAATGACTTCGATATTGTAACCAAGCCAGTGGAGAACAGAATGAGGAAATGGGTTGATGCACAAATCACTCAACTCAAGCTACAAGGAGTTACACTAACATATGGTGAACTCGAGGATGAAATTGAGAGTGAGAATGATAGTGGGGCAGCTTCCGCTCCAACTAAGGAAACCCTAAAATCTCCTTCGATGACACGATCAAGGAAGAGGAAGGAAGTATCAGAACGACAGCCTAAACCTAAGATCTACTCAAGGAAGACTACGGAAGGGGAATCCTCCAAAAATGCAAAGAATTCAGGAGGTTTTACTAAGATGCCCAATATTGAAAAGGACCTGCAACATGAAGGAGAGGAAGACGTTGAGCGCCCATGATCACCACCTGCCACCTCTACCCTTACTAGTGCTACCACTATTGCGACTACTCTGCCTCTTGCATTTCAAGCATTACCTATTTTATCCATGTCTACCATGGACATCTTTCTCCACCTTGCTTCCACCTCACCCACAACTCCAATTATGGTGTGAGATTCCTCCTCTGCCATAACCTCTCCATTATCATCCTCCTCACTATCTCCCTCTACCTTGATTCCCTTGACTGCCACAACTACTATGCCCTCTCTCACCCTACCAGAGGCCTTTGCAAGGCATATGCAAAAGATACCTGTCGAAATCTCTTGGGTATTGATGAATCTTGTTGTGCAAGTTGTAATGGCTCAGGTTGTTGTTGGCCTCCTTGTCCCTCCTCTAATAGAGCCACAATGCAAATATAAGAAGAAATGGAGAGATGCCATAGGGAGGTTGCCAAGGGGATAGTTGAAGAGTCTAAGGATCCTTTTAAGGATGACTATTATGAGCACCCTGAGGGTAGAGTAAATGTGACTATAGATGAAGTAGCTTATGAAGAGGAAAGGGACTCACAGTCTTCGGATGAAGACACATAAGCACCCAATGAAAGATACATACTTGAGACCTCCGATCAAGAGTTCGAAGAGGATTTGTCCCAATAGCTCAAAAATATTGGAGAAGAGGTTGAACATGGAAAGTATCCCTTTGAAGAAAAGGATGATGTTGATGATAAAATGGAAATTCTAGAAGAGCCTCCATTGGTTGGGTAAGAAAAAGGCCTTGTTCAGGAAGAGGATGTACCTCTTGAGAAAGAAGAAGAGGAGAAGGAGGTTGAAACAGAAGGAGAAGATAAATATAAGCCTAAAAAAGAAGTTGAGCTTAAAAGGAGCTCTGAGCCAAAGTGTCACGTAGACCATGAGAAAGAAGTGCAAAAGGTGCCACGGATAGAGGGTGTCACTAAGGAGAACATAGCCACCACTGAGCTGGAAAGAGAAAAGGCTATACTGATTCAGGAATCAGATGAAGAAGAAGAAAGAAAAAAGTAAGAAGCCACTGGTCATGAAGGGAAGTAGATCCTACTTGAACAAGGAGTGGAAGGTGATCATGAATCACCAAAAGGGGAGTCTCAAATGACCGATTGGTTGCAAAGGAAACTATAGAATAAATCCCCTGTCCTCGTAGATACAAAAACCAGACTTGAGGATATCTTGGTGTGAGTGCAAACAAAGCTAAAGAAAGAAAAAAGGTCGAGAGTCCATTCCCATATAATAGTTGATGTATCTGGATCAAGGACAATGCAAATTGCCACCCCAGTAATGGATAAAGGAGAAGGGGTGAGTTACAATATATCCACCATTGACTTGGGTCCCGCCACAAGACAACAAAAGATTGATCAACTCCAGGGATCAGTGGAAACAATCATCCATCAGATGAGTAAGGATCAATCTTCTAGATTGAAAGTACATGTGGCGGACCTCACAGCCTAGATTCAATAATGGACATCCACGGAGAAACCTCCAACTACATCCTCCGCACCCCAGCTTCTCTCCCAAGACAAGCTCAACAAGATGGAGAAGATGAAGAATTGGACTAGGGCTACTACATATTGGTTTCAGCTGGTGTTGTATAATGGTGACATGGGTATCCGACACATTGCCCAGATGATAAACAAGTTTCGAGATATGTAGAAGTAGCTTACAGCCACAAAAAATACATGCCATATGTTCACTGAGCTCTATAGGATTACATATCCTAAGATTAAGAGCATCCTTAAGTTGCCAAAAGGGACATGGGAAAAAGAATTGGCACTTGTTAAATATGACCACTAGCTTGTAGAGATCTGGAAAATGGGCCTTGATCATTGAAAGGAGGTATTGAAGGGAGTCTTACAGGATGTTGAGCTCGAACTCCAATGGGTTACGAAGCATCGGACCTACAATGAAGACTATCAAAAGATGTTGACTGACTATGACATACCTACAATGGAATTTGACCCCGAAAAGATCAAACCACTTTTCCACAAGAAGATGGAACAAGGGGCAGCTAATGTATTATAGCCAAACTTCATGGATTTTTCTATGAGGGAATTTTTCTGATTAGAATAAGTGATCAAGGCCACACCAAAGTGCACAAAGAACTGGGAGTTGATCACTGGTAGGTCTAAGAAGCTAACCTTCCAGGTTCTTCAATCTGATATCCTAGAATGGGACAAGCTTTAGGCATTGATTGGTAAATTTGTGAAGTACACCAACGTCTAGAAGAATGAGGGAAATCCAATGATCTATGATGAGTTCCTGACAGTATAGTTGTAGCCAAAGGGCAAGTCACTACAAGACAAAAGTGCTACAGTGTCAAGGCACTACAGGATAAAATAGGGAAAATGACAAGAATGTATTTTATATTAGTAGATTTTTGGGGTAGGTGAAACCCTATCTTGTAATGAATCTAAGCCACACAATGTAAATCAATACTATCCATTCATTTGGGCTTTGGAAAACTATAAATAGGGGGTCTCCTCTCATTTTCAAGGAGAGAGTTGAGTTGTTGTAATGACATGCTGCAGAAATTTTAATAGAACTTCATTGATTTTGGTGGATTCCTAAGTTTCTCTCATGTTGCATGATTCTTCTCCTCATGTTTGATAGATTTAATTTACTTTAGCTTGTTGTTATAAATGTTTTCAAGTAGTTTTAGTAGATTAGTTGATGTTGTCCATTGACCTTGAAGAATGCTATTGTGTTGATGCTTTCCATGTTCATGCTTTTTGCTAGTTATTGATGATAAACAACTATGTAAAGCTACTCTGAACATAAACTCATTGTTGCACTTAAGTTTCATCTTTTATTCATGCATTATGGTGAATGAATAGCTGAAAAATCTACAGACCCTAGAAGATAGAACTAGTTTCATGATACTGTGTTTTAGTTAAGTGAAACTCAGTTATAGGAAGGTTGTCCACTGTAGCATCCTCCATTATCACTATTCATCGATAGTTGCAAGTATAGTAACTTCCTCCTCCCTTTCCCCTTTTGACCTTTTCTTTGAATAGTAATTTAGGTTAAGTTATAGCATCATTGTAAATCCAAATCTTATGTTGCATATAGAGTTTTAGACTATTTTTTTGGACTTGCAGCAATTGCTTATCACTCTTAGAATGTCAAAAACTCCATTTGAAGATCCAATCTCATCCCAAATTAACAATTTTCTAGGCCCCTTATGACTACTAGCAAATCACATCAATCCACTAAGTTGTTTTTGCAAGTCATGACCTAACACCTGAGAGACCTTGGGATAATTTTCTACAACTTGTTTGTAGGAAGTTGTCTTTCAAGAGAGGTAGTGCACTTATGTGTTGCCTATGTTGAGAAGGTGCAAAACCACCCATCAATAGGTTTCACTTGAAATGTTGAGTTGTTGTGGCATCATGGAATGTAAGTGGTTCCCCAAATGTTGGTGTCCAACTTGTGTTTTGGGGAAGGTTGGCAATTAATAGAATGGTTGTGTTGTGAATACCCACAATTGTGTTTGTTCCTAGACATGAAGTGAGACCAAGGTTGGTTCCTAGCCAAGTTGCAAGACTAGATGTTAATGGTTGACTTGGCACAAGGGATGGAGTTGGTTGAATCATAGGTGAATTCAAGCCTTGTGTTAATGATTTTGCAACAAAATATAGAGAAATTGGAGCCACATTTTATAAGGCTTGATGTTCCATGATTTCCTCCCTAGTAAGTTCAAATGGATTTTTTGGTGACATCTTCTATCTCATATGGCCTTGATGGACATGAGGGTTTTTGTGATAGGGTAGCTTGACTTCTTGGATCAAATTCATGAGGATTGGGATCACTTGAGGTGAATGTGAATTTGGTTTCCTCATGTTGTGATCTTGTCTTTACCATAAATTTTGGGTCACCTATGGGAGATTTGAGTTGATATTTTTAATGTTTGAACTCTCTAGTTGACTCAAATCTAGGTAGAAGGGATGCTCTAATTCTTCTTGGACCAATGGTGAAAATGGGAGATGAAAATGTGAATGATATGGTGAGTGATCTTTGCAAACATTTTGGGACAACACTTTTGACTATAAGTTGGATGTTTTTATGTTTGGATAAAGGATTTTTATGAACTTGGATATCTTTAGGGTAGACTCATGACCTTCAAGATAAACTAGTTCAAAGATGATAACTAGCTTAACTAAGTGCATGGAAAAGGATTCATTTCACATACAAAGTAGCTAAGTTAGGGTTTGGGTTGATTGATGTCTAAGTCAAAGAGTGTTGGTGTGTTCAATTTTTTTTGGAAAGTTTGGTGAAGTGAAAGATGAAATTTTATTAAGGGGTGGATGAAATGTTTGATCCAATTTTGACCTAGAATGAACCTTTTTTTTCCAAGAATAAGGTAGTGAGAAACATACTATACCTCTAAAGTGATAATACTCCAAGAACTCAATGATAAATTGGTAAAATAGGACTCAAATGATTTTGGAAATAGGACCCAATGATTTTGGATAAAGTGAAACTCAATTATTTTGGATAATGGAACTCAATGATTTGGACAATAGAACTCAACGGTTTTTGACTTAATGTTTGCAATGTTTTCCTTGTATGATAGTGGGTGTAAGGTTTGGTTGTTCAACAAGAGTGATAAATATCCAAATGGTCATGTGGGGTGCAATTTTGTCAATTTATCTTGCTTAAGTGAATTTATTTTACCACAAGCACTTGTCTTGATTATGTTTCCAAACTAAATTTTTATGTCAAAAACATCATAACCTTCACAATGTCTATTTTGCGAGAATCGTGAGGTTGAAGTCATAATTTCCTATGTTGTCTTTGGAAAACATGGATTGAGATATAAGTCAAGATATTTAGAAATCTCTAAGGATAGAAATCCTTAAGACAAACAGTAATATCAAGGCTAATTCAAGAGGTATTCATATTTAAGCCAAAGTGTTTGAAATTTTGAGGAAGATTGTGAATGTTTGTTTGCAACATTTTGGAACCAAGCAAAGTATTAAATTGACTCACAATCATTTACAATCCTAGGATGAAATGGCCATACTTGTTGAGTCCCCACTCGGATTTCTCCAAACACTAAGACATTGTGAATAGTTAGAGATGAACCAACAAGTATTAAGGATTTTTGCTTCTAAACAATGGTTCGTAATAAGGGATTCTAATTCAGGGGACACTTGATAAAATCCCTTGAGAGGTCTCCCAACCCTTAGAACAAGGGATTTTTGCATCATAAAGATACTAGGGGAGAGTTATCATGTATCACTTCCTGTTGATCGCAATTTTTATCACAACCACACATTTATATAGTGGTTCAGAAGAGCTTGGCTTTAGCTCATTACCGCTTGGTTCGTTGCCTCCTTTCAAAGTGGGGAGGCAGGCCCTCCAAAGATTTAAAAATAGCAAGGAAGTACATTTGTATTTTGATCATCTCAATTTGCATGAAATAAGGAGAGAACAAACACCAAGCCTTTTCTCTACACTAGCAAGGGGTTCATTTTTAATCCAAATTGAAAGATGTAGGTGATTTTGCAAAGTGTTAGGGAATGTTTTTGTTTCTCAAGTTCGTTGAGTGGTGTGAGAGAATTGCATACATATTCAATAACACATTTTTAAATAAAAACACAACAAACAATCATAAATTTTAACCCCTGAAGCTAAGATGAATTCATTTTATGCACCAAATGAAATGTTAAGTTGCCTTGTTCAATTTTAGACCCAAAATACAATGATGAAATGAGGGTTCAATATTAGTCTCGTTTGAGCATTCTTTTTAAAACCCAATTGAAAACTAGTGTGGTCTTAAAGCGTGAAATAAAAAATCATTACAAATGGGTTATAATTGCCCCAAAAGTGTCGAAGCACTTGTTACAATTATAGTTCAAATAATAATAGTATGCTTCTTTTCTTCAAGTTGTATTGTCCAAACCTGTAAAACCTAGAAAACCAAAACAAGAAGTTAGAGACATGTTAGAAATAAGATGAAATCAAAAATTTAAAGCACATGTCAAAGTTTAAAGCAATTGTGAGGTTGTTTGGTTCAATCTTATCCAACTTTGAAAGCTAATTCATTTTATCCTTTCAAGTGTTTGAGAAACATTTTTTAGAAAATTAGATTATAACAGCAACTTGAGATAATGACAACATTCTCAAATCTTGATCAGTTTTGAAATCATAAAATGTTTTGGAAAGCTAAACATGAGATCTTCAAAACCCAACAACCTTTATGCAAGATTAGCCATGTAGAATTCATTAAAAATTAAGGAAAATCATGCATTTAAGAGATTAAACCCAATTTTTTAAAAAAAAATAGCAAAATTAATCATGGACAACTTGAGATAATGACAACTTCCTCAAATCTTGAATAATTTTGAAATCGTAATTTTTTTTGGAAAGCTAAACATGAGATCTTCAAAACTTAGCAACCTTTCTGCAATATTAGTCATGTAGAATTCATTAAAAATTAAGGAAAATCATGCATTTAAGAGATTAAACCCAATTTTTTTTAAAAAAATAGCAAAATTAATCATGGACAACAACTTGAGATAATGACAACTTCCTCAAATATTGATCATTTTTGAAATCGTAAAATGTTTTGGAAAGCTAAACATGAGATCTCCAAACCTAGCAACCTTTCTGCAAGATTAGTCATGTAGAATTCATTAAAATTAAGGAAAATCATGCATTTAAGATATTAAACCCAAAATTTCTCCCAAAAATACCCAAAACATTAAATTTTCCCCTCCTTCTAGCGCCAAAATGTCACCAATGACATAGTGAAGGTTAAATACACCTGATCCATGTGAATTTGAGGCATATTTAACCCACTAAGCATTAATCCCAATAAGATCATTCACTATAAACAAAGACAAAGAATCCATTAAAACTAACATTCTAAATCATGGAAGCTTGAAAACCTCTAATCTAAGACATTGAAACTTATCCTATTGGGGGAGTGGTGTTGCATTGATGGGGAATGGCGATCCTTTCCCAATCGCTTAGATAATGAGTTTGTTTCAATCAGTTTTATTGAAAAAAACTGATGAAACCATTGATAGATGTTTATGAAAACATGATTTAAAGCTAAATGAATATGATGCAAGCTATTTTAACATGATTTATGCTAAGATTATTTATATGGGTGTATGAAAATCTACTCTAAATGTATGCAAGCTTAAAAAGATTAAAATCCTAATTAACAAATAAGCTAAATGTATGCATCTATATTATCATGGAAGCCATTAATGGAAGCTTAAAGGTAATATGCAACTAAAATTGAACTACAATATTCTAAATGTGAGTAAAGTATGAGTGTGAGTGTGAGTGTGAGTGAATTCAATAGCATAAGTTTGCAATTGAAAGATGGATCCATTTGTCTCCAAATAGTGTTCTATTTATAGGAAAGAAAATGAGAAATGAAGGGTTGAGATCAAAAAGATCAATCAACAGTCAAGGATGAAAGGAAGAAGAGGCATGGATCATGTATTCTCATCAATGGTTGAGAATGCAAGATGAGATTTAATCAAGGGTTCTCATTTGTTCCAAACAAACACACTTTTGACCTGCACACACAGGTCACAAGGTAACTTGCTCAAGAAGTCACAAGTTTAGCTTGCTCAAGAATCCAAGTGAGAATATCCCTTTTTTCAAATGATTGGAGGAGAGAGAATATTCTTTGGAATATTCTCATTGGTGAGGAAAAAAAGATACTTTGCAATTTAAAACAAATCTTTAATTGTGCAAAAAAGGGGAAGGAATATTCCATGGGAATATTCCCCTTTTGGAGGAATGTGCAAAGGAGGAATATTATCTTGGAATATTCCCTTGCAAGTGGAAGAATTAATAATTTGATAATTAAATCAAAGTTTCAATTATGCAAATTAGGGGAATTATATGATATTCATTAAATAATTGATTTAATGGAGATCAAATGAAAAAGCAATGGATGAGATTGATTTGATCTATCAATGGTCACAAATGAAAGGAGGATGAAACATGGATCAAGGATTCTCATTAATGTATGGGAATCAAAGATCACATGGATCAAAAAAAGATCAAGGGCTCACAATCATGCAAACAAACACACTTTGCAACAACTTTAAAAAGTTATTTCAAAGTTTGTTTGGAGTAATCATTACCTTTTTATGGAGCAAAATAGGATAATATTCCTTTGGAATATTCCCTATGCAAGTGGATGAGAGGGAAATTAGCAATTTAGTTAATTAAAACTAAATCTGAATGTGCAAGATGAGGAATGTGAAGATATTCATTAAATTATTGATTTATTTAATGAAAATGAGATGCAAATATGATATTTAATTAAATAGTCTAGGTTATTTAATTAAATAAGAGGACTTAGGGTTAAAATTAAATAATTTGTATTATTTAATTAAATCAGATGCAATGTTAGTGTGAGAGGGGGTGAATTAACCCAATTAGGTCAATTAGATTATAGGTGAAAATGAGGCATTTAATTAAATAATTAGGATTATTTAATTAAACAAGCAAAAAGAGGATGAGTTTGAGGACGAAATGATGTTAGTTAGCCAATGTGATCCATTGAGACATTTTTAAGTGTCTATAGTAGTAATTTCTTAGGATAGAGAGAATGAGAGTTTTTTTGGGGGAAGAACTTTAACGCAAGTTCATCACAAAGAGAAGAAGAAGCTTTTGAAGGTGAAGAAGAAGGCCTCAAGTTGGTTGAGAGAAGGGGTTAAGAAGATATTGAATCAACAAAGAAGGATTGGAGGTCTTGCATTCAGGTAAGTTTCTCTCAAAATCCTCTTGTAGGAAATGAAAAGAATAATCACTTCTCGAAATGCATATGAATCTCCTTTATTATTCTAAACTAGATTAAAATTCATGTTCTTTCATCTATGAATTTTTAAAGCAATTCACCTCTAACATCTTTTCTTTTCAAATCCAATAAATAAAATTTTATTCAAACCCCATAATCTTAAGCAAAGCTTAAGGAAATTCTATTTATCTACTTACTAAGAAATAGTTGATTTAGAAAGAAATCTCATTTTATTTGGAATCAGTTTTAAAAAAAAAAATCAGTGGTAAATTTTGCATTAATATTTTGCATCTTTACATGTGGTATCAAATCTAAGTTTGAAAACTAGGCCTTGAGCTCACTACAACTTTCACAAATTAATAATTTAAATTTTAAAACTAAAAATTTAATTTTGAGGTATTTCAAATGATTAATTGGGAAATTTATAATTTTTAGGAATATTAAATGGAAAGGACAAGAAAAAACCATGCTAGAGTTGCCCAAAATTAGGAAGAGAATGATAATAATGATCAACAAGCACAAAGGGGTAACGAAGTAGGAATTGATGCTATAATAAATCTATTGATAAAATAGAGGGATAATATTAGCTCCTTGGAACAGTCTATGCAAGATCTTAGGGAAAGGAAAAGAAATATTGAAAACATAATTGAACATGAGAATGAGAACCCTCCCAATAATCAACACGGAAATAAGGTGAGAATTATCACACCTAGGAGAGAAAATAATATCTTGGAGCTATCTAAGGACTTGAAGAAAATCACTCCACCTAAGTTTGATGGGAGGTAAATAGGTGAAGGAGCAGAAAATTGGTTAAATAAAATAGAAAAATACTTTGAGTTGAGAGATTTTAGTGAAATGCTAAAGCATTATGGGGTTTCTATCAACTCATTGGGGAGGCAGCTAGTTGGTGGACCAACACCAAGGAACAAAATGGGTTCAACAATGAAACAATTACGTGGGATTAGTTTGTTTAGCATTTTTGCAAGAGGTGGTTGCCATAATTATTTTTTGATGAGAATATGGTTGAATTTCACAACCTTTGACAAGGGTCATTAACAATACAACAATATTGGGATAGGTTTGCTAAGTTATTGAAGTATGTGCCCATGTACCAAAATGATGAGAAAATTCAAACAAGAAAGTTTATTTTTGGTTTGAACACCAATATAGGGGTAGAGGTTGACTTGCTTGGACCTAAAAAACATGAATGATGTGCTGGAAAAATATCTTAAGCAAGAAAAGAAACTACACTTTCCCTACCAACAACAAGGTAAAACTTCAATAATAGCAGGAACCTATCTTTTAAAAGGAAACAAGAATTCAAGGGGAGTCATAACTTCAACAAAAATCAAAGGTTTAATTCATCTGAAAGAAGACCACCATCAGTTTAGAATCAAAGGAATGGGTATAATGGAAATAATAGGGGAAACTTTAATAGAAATTATCAAAGGAACTTCAACAAGCCAACTTACCCACCAAGGTTCAATGAAGTGAGAAATAATCCCCCTAGGAATTAAGTGCAATGGGGACCACCAAGTGGATGCTTCATGTGTGGAGAAAACCATTATGCTAGATAATTTCCAACAATGTAGGGTCAAATAAGAGCAAACCAACCCCAATGGGGTCCACAATAAAGGATTCATGCAATAGTTAGGAACCGACAAATCGGATATCAGAATGTGCCCATAGAAACAAAAGGTACACTTTTTAAGCAACCAATTTCAATCCTAATTGATATAGGATCATCTGAATGCTTTATTTCTCTAGAATTAGTAAGAAAAATATCATTAAGAGTTAATCATATGGAATAATCATGGATGGTTCAGTATGGGGATAAGGTGACTAGGGAAGTAACCAAGTGTTTATCAAAAGTGAGGCTAAGATTCCCTAAATTTGAAACTAGGGTGGATCTCTATGTGGCACCCCTAGGGTCATATGATGTAATTATTGGGATGAGTTGGCTAATAGATCATAAGGCTAATGTATATTTTTACAAGTTGGTAGAGTGTTTGGATGATGAAGGGAGAAGGGTTAAAATTCAAGGTAATTGTAGGCCCATAAATGTGGAGACTATATCAGCCATGCGATTAAAGAAGGAAAGAAAGAAAGGGGCCCAAATTTATATCTAGATGAAAAAGAAGAGGATAATACTCCAACCTTTGAAAATTCTCCCTTCCTTCAATATTTTAAGGATATATTTCCAAAAGAGCTACCTGGCTTACCCCCTAGAAGAAAATTCAATTTTTCTATTGATATACTACTTGGAGCTGAACCAGTGTCAAGGGCACCCTATCAAATGAACACAACAAAGCTAGAGTAACTCAATATGCAATTAGAATAACTCCTAGAAAAGGGATTGATAAGACCAAGTGTATCTCCTTGGGGAGCACCAGTCTTGTTCATTAAAAAGAAGGATGGGACTTTAAGGTTATGCATTGACTACAGAATGTTGAATAAGGTCACAATAAAGAATAGGTACCCTTTACCATGTATTGAGGATCTCTTTGATCAAATGAAGGGAGAAACAATGTTTTCCAAAATAGACCTTTGATCATGGTACCACCAACTTAGAATAAAAGAGGAGGATATCCCAAAGATGACATTTAGAACAAGGTCGTACATGCATTATGAGTTTACAATTGTACCCTTTGGTGTGACAAATGCTCTGGGAACCTTTATGAATAGGAAAAACTTTAAGAAACCCCCCCCTCGGTGAAGGTGTAAAATCCTAGCGAATCTTGTATACTTCCCAATAAAAATATTAATTTTAGTGGCGAATTTTTTTCGTTTTTCGTGAAAAAAAAATAATGTCCATTGGCGAATCTTTTCTAATCGTTAGAAGTCTGTGGAAAATCCTAGTGAAATGCAAATTTTTTAAGACCACTAAAATTTTTCCATTGGCGATTAAAATCTATTTTCAAACCAATAAAATATTTCAATTGGCGAATTAAACCTGTTTTCAAACTAGAAAAAATAATTTTGTTGGTGATTAAAACTTTTTTTCAAACTAAAAAATAAAATTTATTGGCGAATTAAACCTATTTTCAAATGATTAAGAAAAAAACATTGGCGAATTAAACATTGTTTAGTAAGCGAAGGAGGCGTGGAAGTTTCCATAAAAAGTGAAGCATTTATGAAGGTTTTTTGTCAGTTTCGGACATGTGTATGTTCTATTGATAAATTTAAAGGGGAAGGCATTTAAATGAACAAACCATCACAAAATTTAAATGAATGGGCAATCATCCTTTGGATTCGCTACTACCCCTTTGCGCCTAATAAATTGGTCTCACACCTGACTGGGGGAAATCAAGTTTTGGTGCTTTTGCTAACCTTAGTTGCAAGTCTTTCTTGGTCATCTATGTAGTCGGTGCGTCAGAAGTTTTGAAAACTTCAAAACTTCAAACTTTGGTTCTAAGGTTCCAAGTTTCAATGACCATGCGACATTATGGACCACTACCGTTCGATGAATTTTTGATGGATGACTATATTTGCATTCTGGAAGTATATCTCTCAAGCAGTAGATTTGTGAATTGAAACATCTGGAATTACACTAGAACCGTTTGATTCGAATGAACCTGATGGGTTAGATTTTGGCGATGAGCGATAGAATAATTTAAGAGGCAGAAATATGCACGTGCAGAAAGTTTGTTTTAAAAGAGGAACCACCTACGAAGAATGTAGGACCAAGGCTTAAAAATTTAAGAACGTTTTACACAAAGGATGTAAAGGTAAATCAATATAACCACGAGGTCCACAACCATTCAATGAAGTTTTGAGGGATGGCTATAGTTGCATTCTGGAAGTAAATCTCTAAAGTAGTAAACTTGTGAATTGAAACCTCTAGAATAACACTAGAACCGTTAGATGCAGATATGTGGCGAGATTAAGGCTCATTTCTCTCTTTTCAATGCCTCGATGTATTACATTGCATTTAATTGAAATTATCAATCTTTTAGTTTTGAATAGGGAATCTGGATTCTAGGTGGGCTAGCTGATTAGGGAAGGTCACTTGATAGAAAAGTCCTTCAGGGTGGTTTTAAAAAAAATAGAAACTCATGTAATCCTTTTTTAATAATCAATATAGGGTGTTTCCCCTAGTAGTGTTTTACCTAGAAAAAAAAAATAATTGCATGCAGATTTAAAAGTAAAACATAAAGCAATACAAATGAAAAAGAAAATTGCCATCAAATTGACAAAAAAACATTATAAACACTAAAAGTTTAAAGTTGTCATTCTTGTTAGGGTTTACCAAAATTAAAATGTTGTTGATTTCCAATATGTCGTTGAACTTCTCCCTTGGTTTCTGGTATCATTATTCATTTTATTAAGTCCTTTGCAACATCAAGTTACCGACCCCTTGGCCTTGATGTCAATCCTAGCGCATTAAAGTTTAAAACAACTTTAAAACACATGTTTATTATTTATATCATAATTCATAAATTACTCAACCATTCGATGAACATTTGATGTATGGTTGTAGTTACATTCGGGAATGAAATGCATAGAGAGCTAGTCTTGTGAACTTAAACCTCTGAAATCACCCTTTAACTGTTAGATTTACAATGATCAACAGTTTAGAATTTGCTGCCAATGTAGGACTAAATGGCTAGTGAAACAAGATTTATAATAATTTCATATCGTTTGAAGTTTGAGAGGCATTGGTGATTTTGACAATTGTCAACCTATCAGAGTCCATACGTCAATCAAATTAAACATTTAAATAACTATAAGGCTTAAGTTACACAAATTGATTAAAATGTAAGTATTTTTTTGGTTTGTGTGAATCGCGATTATGATTCATGAATCATGATTATGCCTAACCTCACACGTGACATGTGTGAGGTGTACACAAGGACCAAGCTGGTAGTGGCACTATTGGCAGCACTATTTCCCATAAATAAGGATAGTGAGCACAACTGAAAATGGAAATCATTCATTGAAGGCTAAAGGCTTTACTATTGAGAATTTGAGTGCAATGTTCGAATTGTTATAAGGGTTTTCATTTTGTAGGGTTAATAAGGAATAGGATTTAGGAAGAAGATGATGTGGAATTATTGGGGATACTCTAAATTCTCCTGCATGCAGTTATGTAGTTACAAAGTAAAAGACCAATTTCCTTCAAGTTCAAAATAGGTGGAATTGGAAAGAAGTTGATTTGGTTCACCTAACTTCTCAGACAGGTTTTGAGCTAGGATGAGGAGCTCTAATGGAGATAAGTGCTCTCCCAGTGCATGGAAGCTGCAAGTAGAAGATGGGAGCAGTTTTACAACCCCTCATCTTTTGCATGACTCTGATTTTCAAAGGGGAGAAGTACATTTTGTATCTTCATAGCTCCCATTTCCTTGATTTGATTAGCCCGCCTTTCCCCATGCATTTATTTTCAGAGCCATGGCTGATCTCAGAAGTTTTCATTCTTGTTAGGGTTTACCAAAAAATGAAATTCAGAGCGCATGGTTGACCCAACAAGTCCCATTTATTTTCAAACACACATGTATTACATTTACGTTTTCACCAGTGATCCAATAGAAGCTTGGCGCTTGCGCTTACATTTGTATTTGTACTATGTAATAATGTGACATTGTAATTTAGTTGTAATAAAGTAAATGGTTGTGCTATTAATTTTACATTGTAATTCCTTTTATTAATTCCTTTGCAACATTAAGTGTTACTGTGCTATTAATGTGACATTGTAATTCCTTTTATTAAGTCCTTTGCAATTGCAATGTTAAGTGTTACTATGCTTAGTGCTATTAATGGTTGTGCTACTACTATTAATGTGGCATTGTAATTCATTTTATAAAGGCCTTGATAATCTGAGCGCATTAATGGTTAAAAATAAAAATCTTTAAAACACATGTTTGGGTAAGTGCACCAAGATGGTTCCCAAAAAGGGGGCTTAAGTGGCCACTTTTTTTCTAAAATCAAGAAATATTGACCTTGCACGTGAAATTGAGGATAGCTACACTCAAAATTTTGAGATGGAACAAAAACAAGGATTGAAGTACTCTGAGTCTACTTTCTAAACTACTAATTTATTTTCAAAATGGTTGAGATTAAGGGGTTCAAAAGAGGGATGTACAAAAATTGTTGTTGTTTTTGTCAAAAAAAAATAACATAGCAACTCTCGTATGACCCTAGCACGGTGAACTTTTTTGTAGTATTTTTAAAATCGCTACAGTCAAAAGTTAGCTAACAGTATCTAGTTGATGCACAATTTTTCAGATAATTTTTTACTAATTTTCTAAGTGGGCACTTCCTAAAAAGCAGAATTTTTTCCTTGCTCACCCTACAAATTTTGGAAAGTAATAGATTTTTTTTAATTTTTATTTTTTAAAATTTGTAGAATGGAGTCTAGTTTCTAAA
>VDFB02047230.1:407301582-407314945 GCA_007258455.2 Sequoia sempervirens | reverse complement strand
AATACTAACTTTATTATAACGCGAGCGCATTATGAATATATAGAGAGATGGTCGTTTAGCAAGAAATAACGTGCTCGCGTTATAATGTGAGCATGTTATAACGCGGGCACATTTTTATTGCACTAAAAATGGTTAAAAAACACAATATACCTGTGATTTCGGCCCACATTCTGCATATTCTCTTGGTTATGTGCATGCTCCCACAAAAAGTAGCTTTTTAGTGATTGAGTGAAATGTGCATGCATGATTTTTCGATTCCACCACCTTTTTCATAATATTTCCATCACCTTTGCATGAAATAGCAGATTTTTCACGTTAAAAGGCATATAATATGAATTCAAGTTTGAATTACACTAATAACTAATATACAATTGAAGTTTGGAGGAGAACAAGCTTTTGAAAAAGTCAATCTTTTGAGAAATTTGAGGAAAGAAGAAGCAAAGGCTACATAATTGGGTAGAACTCCTCCATTTGAAACTTTGATTTTTTAGGTATGTGAAGTCTTTGTACATTTTCTTTCATTCTATTATGGCTTGCTTTCATTTTTTATTTTTTTTGCTTATTCCATGTTGATCAAATTGTTTGTTTGTCATGTTACAACCTTAGGTTGTCAATGGACATTTTAAATTACACAATTCTATACACTTTCCTATTACATTTTTAAACCACATCTCTTTGAGGCATTTTATTAAATTTAACAATTGACTTTCTTTGTGTATGCTTCCAAAGCTTTCATTGAGGTATTTTGTCAAACAGTTATACAAACCAGCTGATTGCCTTGTCTATGCTACCAAATTTTCCATACATGTCTCTAAAAAATTGGAATATACTCCTAATGCATGCTCAAATAGGTTTCCAATACAAAAACCCTCAATTTTCTCATAAATATCTAGGGTTTTCTATATTTCAAAACTCCAAGGCCTTCCAAGCCTCACCAAAGCATCAAAAAAGTTTGTCAGGGTCTGTACAAACAAAATAAACCTTCACTAGGCCTTTAGCCTCATTAGATCTCAAAAACACCACTTTGGTTCCTCCTTTTCATGCCAAAAACTCACATTCTCAACCTAAGATAACATCACCATCCCTATAGACGCCTTACCACTATTAAAAGAAACATGAAACTTGAAAACAACATATTACAGGCCTTTCCTCCAAATCACAGGTCACCATAGTAGGAGGAAAGGCTCCATCTTTAAATTAAAGAAAAACTCATACCCTACTAGTCTGTACAGGTTGATCATGAAGAATGGAGTTTTTCGTTCACCGAAACAACCAAATGAGTCTCAAAATAGATTGAAGTCCAAGTTAAGACCTACCACCACAGTGATTTGTTGTTCTACAGACCTAGGACCATTTAGAAACCTTTATTTTACCCATTACAGAGCCTTTCAACATATCCAACAATCACCAATGCTTGTTTTGTACCAAACTACATAAATTATTATGTTTTCTACGCTTTTAAGGGCCCAAATTAGCCCACTTTTACAAAGGGACCACCTTCAAAACGTGTCCAAATCTCCTGAAACCTTGGGGAAGCACTTTATATCTATCAAAACTTCAAATTATAGCATTATATTGCAAAGATTCAATCATTTACCACCCAAACCATAAAACCCTCTCCCTAGGCTTAGAAATCGTATGTTTTATTGAAAGTAGCATTTTCCAAACACTCCAAAACTTGAAAACTATTGAAACAAGCCTAATATACCTTGTTCATGCTCAATCTAACATAAAATAACATTGCCCAACTCAGAAACTCAATTTCAGTCACCAAAAGCTCAATTTTGTTAAGGAAAACTCAACATTTCCTCATTTGGTTTGATGCCCAATCCAAGATCATCCTCCATTCAAGTTTATCATGGCCTTTTATAATTTTTCCCTCTTAAAAAAAACCACTTCAGCGTCAAAAACTAACATTTGAAAGAGGTGATCGTTGGTCTCCCTCTTTAATAGACTTTTACAACCCTTCGCTATTAGTTAATTTGACTTGACTTAGCACTTTTTGCATAGGTAAAATTATTCGTCATGTCGAAGAAAGGAGCGGTTAAAAGGAAAAAACTAATAGATGATCAGCTTCAAGCCTTCAAAGATAAAGAGAAAAAATGGATGAGGGAATATCGTGAAAAGCATAAATTAGGAACGATTGACGAAAACAAGCCAATTGAAGAGGAACCTCAACCGTGAAAAAGAGAAAAGAAATTGGAAGCACAAAGGGCACGAATGCGAAAGATTCATGCTAGGGGAGATGCAGATACTGTAGTTGGAGACACACCCTCTATCACAAGTGAATACGAAGGGACACCATTAAGCACAAGTGAATATGGAGGGACACCATCTACCACAAGTGAGTATGGTTGGACACCATCCACCACATTTGAAGTTGAGAGTACATCATCACTTGGATTTGAAAAATAAGGTATGCCATCATCCCCACGTGAACCTCAAGGTATGTATTCTATTCCACCCTCGGTCGAAGGTACACAATCTAGCCCACATCAATTAAATATTGATGAAATTGCTAATGTTGAGATGTATGTACCTAAGAGAACACCACCTAAAATTTTGCGTAGAAAGCCAAAGTTTTTGATTAATATTGATAAGGATATTTTGCAGCATATGGAAGGTAAGATTCCATAACGCACTTATAGAAGATATGCTGCTAAGATTTGGAAAATGTTCTTTGAAAGGCTAAATGAGACCAGAAGATGTCAACTATTTTTTCAAATGATGTGGGGTTTAAAGTACAGAAACATCATGAAGACTCTTGGGTTGAGAACATTGAATGCATCAAGTGAAAACACTATTGTGAAGAATCTAATGGATACTTATGAGAGTGTGGGTAAGACATCATGCTCAAAGGATAGTAATGTCACCCGACGTGTCGTTACATTGACTTTGGTAAGCTATCAAACAAAGAGATCTCATCTCATTAAAAAGACAAGTGAACAAATGGGAATTAGTAGAAAAACTTTATCAAAATCCGTTCAAAGGCGGCAAAGAATTGAGGGCACCAATTCAAATGAATTATGGGCATTCTCGGGAAGACTGCCACATAAAGATAAAAAAGTTGTTGAAGCATTGAGAACACCAATTGAAGATTATTGGAAGAATAATACAAGGCCGTCTCTGAATCAAAGGGATGTCGTAAGAAGGAGAATCGGTAGTCGGAACCGTGAGCCACATCCAAAGCATTTTTTGGATATGACTCAAACCCAATTTTTTCATAAATTTCAAAATGCTTATCCTCAGATTAGTATTTCTCAAAGATTTTTTGAAATTCTTAAACCTTTTTATGTTAAGATAAATCACACATGCACTAATTGTTGTTGTAGACTACATATTGAATTCACTAACCATTATGATGTTTATCTCTCTATATGTTTAGATTTGCATACTAATGATGTTTTGCAGGATTGTGGCATAGAAGCCCCACCAAAATATTCAAGAGAGTTCTTATCAAAAAATTTATGTCAAATAGAGGATGGCCAAATATTCTACAGGACAGCATGCTTGGATGGTTCATGTGAGCGTTGCGGTGGCTTGCAACGAATGTTAGTATGCCAACATATGGAAAGCACAGATGAGGTGGGGCATAAACTAGTATTGATGTTTATGGCAGCGTCGTGGTCTTCTTCCAGCAATCTTCTTGATGACAAGATAATAAATTAAATAATAGCTAAGGCTATTTAATTTATATATATAGCGATTGGATAAATTCAAGATACACGTCATTAATAATAAATGATGATTAATTATTGAAGACCGACCTTCCTTGTAATCAATATTATTTGTAATTTCCTTGGTGGCCGACCTAGCTTTTATTTGTAATTATATTTTGGTGGCTGACCTTCTCCTTGAGGAGGTGCGACCTCTCTTGCACAATGTATATATAGAAGCTCATTCCTCTTCATTCAATAACATGCAAGTTCGAAGTCTCTTCTCTTCTCTCAAGTGTGAATTACCAAGAGCAGATTGCAAATTCATCAAGTGCAGATTGTGAAGTCATCAAGAGCAGATTGTGAACTCTTCAAGAGAAGATTTGAGTTGCAAAGAAGTGCAGATTATTTATCTATCATTGCATCTTGTGAAGGTGTTGATTATTGGCCTTGTGTGTGGCCTCATTGTAAAGTGACTTGTTGCCATTGCTCATATATATAAGAGATATATTTGTTGTTGGGTTTTTCTCCCTCAAGAGGAGGGTTTTCCCAGGGTATCTGTTGTGTTATTGTGTCTGATTTTGAATTAAATTTATGTGTTATTAATCTGATCATAAAACTAATATGGTATCAGAGCGGTTTTGAAGAAGATCTTGATCAGATTGTTATTACAACGATACTCTTTACTCTCTTTCTCATCATTGTTTACTTCCATCTCTTCGTCAAGATGGTGATCAGTCTTAATATTGAGGATAGACTTGAGGGAGCATCTAATTTCACATCTTGGAGATTCAAAATTATGCTCACCTTGGAAGAAAGTGAATTGGTCAAGTTTTTGGAGAGAAAAGTCCCCGAACCTAATGATGAGGAAGAGAAGGTACAGTGGAAGAAGAAAGATATCAAGGTGAAGAAGATATTAGTTGATTCCGTGAAGGATCATATTGTTCCCATCATCTCTAAGATGAAGACGAAAAGGGAGATGTTTAAGTATTTGGAGGAGATGTATGAGATCAACAACACAAGCCGTGCACTTGCATTGAAGCAACAACTTCATCATGTGAAGATGGCGGAAGGAGAATCTGCCATCGCTTACTTCATGAAGATTTCTGAATTGAGAGATCAACTCTCTACCATTGGTCATATTGTTGATTTCAAGGATTTGACCATGTTGGCTCTTAATGGTCTTCCTTCATATTGGGAGTCTTACATTCAAGGAATCAGCATGAGATCGAAACTTTCCAAGTTTGATCATTTGAGGGTGGACTGTATTCAAGAAGAGTCTAGGTTGGCTGCGAGAGGTATTGGTTGAAGCTCTACAAATGAAGACATTCATGTTCTTTCCGCTCAATCCTCAAAGAAGAAAGGAAAAGGAGGAAAGAAAGGATACTTCAAGAGGAATAGAGATAAAGGGTCAGATGGTCCTCCTTCTTTCAAGAAGAAGAAGGATCTATCTTGTGTTGAATGCTTTTGATGTGACAAGTTTGGTCACTATACAAAGGATTTCCCATCCAGGCCTAATCAACATGCTTCATTTGCGGATGTGGATGAGATCTCTCCTCAAAAGGATTCTAGGGAATTTCTATTCTAAACCATGGGCCTATGTTCAAGCCGTGAAGATGGTGGACTGATCTAAGTGCAAGAGTAATGTTCTATATTGTGTCCAGTAATTGCATTCATCAGAATATTTAAAGAGATAAGTATTCTTTGTTTTCTGAGTTATATCATTTATTTGGATCTTGTAATTAGTAAAGAGAAATAGTGGTTTCTCTTGAATTTTGTTCTCTAGCATAAGATCCTTTGAAGATTTCATTTATTGCAAGTTATTTCATGCTAGTTATGAAGATTTTTGAGTGTGGCTTTGAAATAAAAAGAGAATTGCAATTTTGATGGTGATAAGTTGGTCACATCGATATCATTCTCTAATGCATGAATTGTGATAGAGCCTTGAACTCTTGGAGAGAGTTGGTTCTACATGCTAATTGCATAATGCATTCAAGAAATTTGTAGTTGTGTAGAATTTGGCACTCTCGAGAGGAGTAAAAGATGGAAGAAAGAGTTATATCAAAATTCAATAAAGATAAGTTTATGTATCCCTTCATTTTGATCTTTTCCTATATTTCTCTTTAGGTTGATCTATTTATTCATGTTTTAATATTGTTCATAAATTCTTATGTATTCATGCTATAATCTGAGATAGTAAACTTTGTATGATTCTAGCCTTGATATTTCCTTGGATAGTTATAAAAGGTTAGTAATCTCTCTCTAAAATGCTTCCAAGATAGATCTAAGAGAAAGAAGGTGATGAGATATTGCTTAGTGATGAAAAGCTTGAGGCATCTTATGAGGAAGTCATGCCAACCAAAGAAATGATCAAGCGTGAATTCACAACTTACAGCCATGGGATTGAGCTGGAAACTAGAGGGAGTTCTCTTCCAGAAGTCTTCTTTGCAATCTCTAAAGCAGGGATCAAGAGGGAGTTTTGTAACTCACTGAGAAGAAGTGAAGATTATTGTATTGCAAGGTTAGGTGCTAAATCCTTAGAGGATCCCTTCAGCTACTGAGATCATAATTGCTCAAGACTGTCATCTAGATTTGACATTGGTAGCTCCGCAAACCTATTCAGAATAGTGTGATCTAGGATGAGGTCGAGGAGGACTATCTTGAGCTCTCTACAGTACTAGAGGTGTGCACTGGAAAACATTTATCTAGGCAAGTGTTGCAGGAAATCTTGGACGAAGAGGTCAGAAGGTTGATGCAAGTAACTTGAAGATTCAGAGGGAGCCTACTGAAGATTTTTAAGGAGGCTGCAGCTAGTTTAGATTTGGTGGATCCTCTATACACACAGTTGATTGGATTGTTGATGTATCTAGTCAATACTAGACTAGATATTTTCTATGCAGTGAGTGCACTTAGTCAAGTTCATGTGTGAACCAAGGCAAATACATCTAGTTACAATGAAGAATATTATGAGATACTTGTGTGGCACAGTTGGATATGGCTTGAGATATTCCTCAGGTGTGGACTTGGAGCTACATGGTTATACTGATTCTGATTGGGCAGGTTGTGTTACTGATCAGAAGAGTACCTCTGAATGTTGCTTCAGTTTGGGATCTGCTATTATTTCCTGGTGCAACATGAAGTAGTCATCGATAGCGTTGAGTACAATAGAGGCAGATTATATTGAAGCTTGTGTGGCAGCTCGGGAAACAGTGTGGCTTCGTAAGCTCCTTGCAAGATTGATTTGGACAATCAATGGAGCCTACTATCATTCATTGTGATAACCAGAGTTGTGTGAATCTTTCTGTCAATCCTGTGTTTCATGACAAAACCAAGCATGTTGAGATCAAATATCAAAGATATGGTATTGAGGAAAGCTATATAGTTGAGGTATATCAACACTAATGAGCAAACGACAAACATTCTCACCAAGCCTCTCTCCAGGATAAAGTTTTTCTACTTTCGAGATAAGCTTGGTATGGTGGATAATATAACCTTAACTAAGAAGGAGTCTTAGCATCAATGATCCCCTTTAATGAGTTCTTCTCTGTGAGAGAAGTTCGAGGTGCCCTTGATTAATGAGTTCTTCTTTGTGAGAGAAGTTCAAGGTGAAATCCCTTGATTAATGAGTTCTTATTTGTGAGAGAAGTTCAAGGTGAAATCCCTTGATTAATGAGTTCTTCTCTGTGAGAGAAGTTCGAGGTGAAATCCCTTGATTAATGAATTCTTCTCTGTAAGAGAAGTTTGAGGTGAAATCCCTTCATTCCACCCTCTGGGAGAGCCATGGTGGATGTCATGTGTGTGACTCCATGATTGCATCACGTGAGAAAGTCCATGATGATTTTCCTGTACTTGTGTTTTCACCCTCTAGGAGAGCCATGGTGAAAGTCATGTTGAGGTGACATCATGCAAGTGATGAACACTTGTACATACCATACATGGTTGTAGCCATTATGGTTGATATCATGTTGAGGTGATATCTGATATCATGATGAGGTGATATCCTTCCTTTCCACATTTGGTTGTAGCCATTGTGGTAGACATCACGATGAGGTGATATGTCTTGTGTAGCTAGAAGAATCCTCCCTAGCTGAGAGGGAGTGTTGATGTTTATGGCAGTGTCGTGGTCTTCTTCCAGCAATCTTCTTGATGACAAGATGATAAATTAAATAATAGCTAAGGCTATTTAATTTATATATATAGTGATTGGATAAATTCAAGAGACACGTCATTAATAATAAATGATGATTAATTATTGAAGATGGCTGACCTTCCTTGTAATCAATATTATTTGTAATTTCCTTGGTGGCCGACCTAGCTTTTACTTGTAATTATATTTTGGTGGCTGACCTTCTCCTTGAAGAGGTGTGATCTCTCTTGCACAATGTATATATAGAAGCTCATTCCTCTTCATTCAATAACAAGCAAGTTTGAAGTCTCTTCTCTTCTCTCAAGTGCAAATTACCAAGAGCAGATTGTGAATTCATCAAGTGTAGATTGTGAAGTCATCAAGTGCAGATTATGAAGTCATCAAGAGAAGATTGTGAACTCTTCAAGAGCAGATTTGAGTTGCAAAGAAGTGCAGATTATTTATCTATCATTGCATCTTGTGAAGGTACTAATTATTTTCCTTGTGTGTGGCCTCATTGTAAAGTGACTTGTTGCCATTTCTCATATATATAAGAGATATATTTGTTGTTGGGTTTTAATCCCTCAAGAGGAGGGTTTTCCCAAGGTATCTGTTGTGTTATTGTGTGTGATTTTGAATTAAATTTCTGTGTTATTAATCTGATCATAAAACTAACAACTAGTAGATTTCAGGAAGTATAAAATAGTGGCATACGCTACAAAAGATGGGTCTCAAGAAAAAAGGTGTGATTTGGTTATTGAGAAGATTCCAATGTATCAGTTTATGTCCATGTTTCAAGAGAATCTAGTGTATGAGTATGCAAGGCATACCCATAGAGCCCAATGGCTGGACACACAATTCAAGCTATGCAAGGACACCTTTCCAGTTGGCAGCATAGTATCAGTGGTTGACTTTGCAGAGAACTACACTCTACAGCCACAGTGTGAGGTGCAGTCACAGTATTACAACTCCACACAGGTTTGATATTTGTGCACATAGCATTCATTCATGCAGCTGATAGTACAAAGGATCAAAGGAAGGTATTGAGGGAGTATCACTTTTATATTAGTGATGATCGCACACATTCTCCAGAGTTCGTGCAAGGTTGCTTCCAGATGTTCTATAGTGATTTGGCTCAAAGGGGCATAGCATACGGCTGACATATAATATGGTCGGATAATTGTACAACACAGTTCAAGAATGCGCGCATGTTCTACTGGTTGTGTAGGATGCATCTCACTACAAGTGTTCACCATATGTGGAAATTTTGTGAGGCCGGGCATGGAAAGCGGGAGCATGATGGTGCAGGAGCATGCATGAAAAGATAATTAGCACGAGAAGAGTTAAAGTATAAAGACAGTGCAAATTTGACAGATGCAAGTTCAATCGTCGAGTGGTGTAATGCTTCGATGGGTCCAGGTAATGAAGGTATGTCTTCAGTTCGTAGATTTTTTTGGTTGATGGATGATACTAACATTGCACCATTTGAGGATTGTTGTACACTAATAGGATTGAGTGAGCTACACTCTTTCCTTAGCTCAAATGCAGGTTCATGGAGCATCGATACATGTAAGATGGCATGCTTTTGTTCTTCATGTACAATTTAAGCCTGGAATGACTGTGAGTCAGGGGGAGGGTTGACAAATGGTTGACAAGTTATCTTACCCCACTTCACACATATCACCCTCTGATGACATTGGAACTAACACAGATGGAATCATCGGTCGACTTTGACCACGTATCAGATCTAGTTCAACCAGGTAATATATCTACTTGCTTATTTTTTCAAATTCCATATTGTTATCTTACTTTGTACTGTATTCGTAATGTTGACTAATTTCGAGTGATTTTATGTACATATCAATGTAGGGCATGTTTATGCAGTTATTGCAGATGAAGAAAATGAAGAGGGAATAAACTATTACTTGTGTTGTTGTGTTGAGGCCAAAAAGAAATTTGAAGCCCCAGTTATAGATTTAGAAAACATCGAATAGCCTACAGGCTCAATTGTTGTTACTGGACTTAGAAGGTACCCACATAAGAGTGTTAAACATTGGTTGTTTGAGGACTTTGACATGCGTAAGATTCTTCATTACTCAAACCTTGTTGTGGCATCCAATGTTCGTTTGAGCAAATATGGGGGTAGACCTTTGAACAAGACCTTGTCGAAGGTCCGTGAGTCTGACCATGAGGCAATACTTGACACAATAAAGAGTAGAGCAGATCCAGATGGTTCATTGGATTAATTTGTAAGTATATGCACAATGGTTCTTATTAATTTATACTTGTATCCATGTTAATTTGTTTGATGTCAATGCTATCATGTCTTATTTTACTTTGTGTATCTATAAGTAACCCGATAAACATTGAATGGTGTCCCCTTGCAGAAAATGCAGATTTATGAGCCATCCAAGAGAATCTTAGGCATAAAGCAATGCAACACCCTATTTTGATTATGAAGCCAAATCTCAATTATGATTTTCAGCCATTACAAAAGTGTGTACGAAGCTTGGTGAGGGAATTTCAAGTTATTCATTTGAAGTTAACCTTATCATGAGCACCTATGATGTAGAAATTATAGGAGCATCTCAAATTTCAAGATATTCTAGATGCATGAGAGGTGTTGTGTGCAATAGGTATCTTGGAACTCACAATGAAGATGTATGAGCAGGAGTGACTAAGTTGAGAGACTGCCATGCCTATCTGTAAGTTCCTTCCATCTATTTTCATTTCATTTCCATTTTGGACATGGGCTATTTCTTTTTATTCTTTTACTTTGCCTATCTATAACTAAACTAGTAAAAATTGATTGGTCTCTCCTTACAAAAAATGCTGATTTTGGAGCCATCGAAGAGAATCTCATCCAAAAAAGCAATGCAACATCCTTATTTTGATGATCTTGACAAATCTCAATTTTGATTTCAAGCCATTATAAAAGAGTGTGCGAAGCTTTGTGAGGGAATCTCAAGTTTCTCATTTGAAGTTAACCTCTAAATGATAACCTATGATGTAGAAATTATAAGAGAATCTCGAATGTATGAGTGACATTGTAAAATATCTGTGAGAACAGAGTACCTAAGGCATTGTAATGAGATTTACTTGTAATGACATTTACTGAAATAATGAAATTTGGTGTAGGGGCACCAAGGTTATTGAGAAAATTTGGTTCCGGAAATCTTTTAAGTTAGTTTTATGTTATGAGTTTTGTCAATTGAATAAGGTCATAACACATCCACAATTGATTTATAATGTAATAAGTCATGTTAGTTACAAAAAGAACAGTTGGGCATGATTGGAAAGATGTAGAATCATTTGTAAAGTCTATTTAAAGCCTCTTGAAGGCTATTTAAGTCAATATTTGAATTTGTAGCCTTTTGAAGGAAAATATTTGAATATGGTTGTAAATGTACTATTAGTGAGATTGAGAATGTTAACCTTTAGAGAGTAGCAGTATTTATGTTGATGAAATTTCCTTTAGATGCAAGGATTCAAAGCACATCAACCATATGGTACAAATGATTAAATCCCAGAGACAATCTGTAGCAATGAAAGAGTCTGAAAAGGTAGAGAGAGCTACACTAGTGACTCAGGAGAAACTTTAGTGATGTAGAGTCAAGGTGGAGAAGACTCAAACAAATCAAATTTTAGTAAATCAACAACCTTTGTTATTTCATTTGGCCATCTTGGAACAACTACCAACAAAAAGGCTTCAAAAGTCAACAATTTGGCTTAAATTTTAGAGAATTCCTCTCAAGGACCATCTCATCATCAATATAGAATCTACTCAAACCCCCAACACCATTCCCAAGCCAAACATACAAGGTTTCTTTGCAATTTCTTAGAGATCCTTCAAACTGCCCTACAAAAAGGCTACAAAATTAGCCCTGTTTTACAAACAAACTTCTCTTTGAACTTCTTCTAACCCCACAAGCTCTTGGATAGTCATCAAATAGGTCACAAAACTCCCAATTCCACAGGTTTTAGAAAATCACTCAACCTCTAAGCCATAATTGATTAAAACCCTCAATTTTCTAACAAATACATAAGGTTTTTAGCATCTCACAACTCCAAGGCCTTCCAAACCTCACCAAAGCATCAAAAAAGTTGTTTAGGGTCTGCAAAAACATAATAAACCTTCACCTATCCTTTAGACTCAGTAGATCTCAAAAAAATCACTTTGGTTCCTCCATTTCAAGCCAAAATCTCACATTCTCAACCTAAAACAAAATCACCAGCCCTGTAAACGCCTTTACATTATTAAAAGAGTTAAGGAAACTTGAAAACAACACATTGTAAACCTTTCCTCTGAGTCACAATTCACCACAGTAGGAGAAAGGGCTCCATCACAAAAATTAAAGTAAACTCAGACCCTGCTAGTCTATACAGGCTGAATAAAGAAAAATGGATTTTCCTTTCACTAAAACAACCAAAGGTGTATCAAAAAAAATTGAAATCTAGGTTAAGACCTGCCGCCACAATTTTTCATGAATTTATTTTCATAAGAGGCATGTACTAGGCCGTACACAGAGAAAAGAAACTAAAAACTCAGAAAAATGTTGAAATTCCACAATTTTAGGCATTGTGAAGAGCACCAATCTTCAAAAAAACTATTGATTGAACCCCCATTTAGGCTTGAATGATTTTTTTAATACATTTCAAATGAGAATCATCTCCCTTCAATGCCCATAACTACCTTTGAACCAACAAACCCTTATTAAGCCTACAAATACTAGTATTTATTATTTAAGAATGGTTTTGCTTACTAAGCTTTATCATGCAAATTTAATATTCTAAAGGCCTAGGACCACTTAGACACCCTTATAACATGACTTTTAGACTCTTTCTCTGCACTTCCACCTAATTTTTACATAATTTTCCTTTATGGCAATATCAACAATTATTTAATTCAAGAGTTCTTTTGCACATTTTTCCACCCTAACGTACTAATTCCCAAAGTACATAAAAGATTGGTCTATTAGACCTTATTCAAGACAAAAATACCTCAACATACTAACATTTACCAACTTTCCTTCCAATTTACCATCAAACAATCACAAATTGAGGGTGAGGTGTGGGTGCTCCTCCACCATTCAGCTTTCAAAAACAAAGTCAATTAGGTTGGTAGACGTCTGGATCGGGCTAGCATTTGGTGGAAGAGGAAGAAAGATGACTGGACCTCTAGAGGCCCACCATACTAGATTTTGGTATTGAACCATGAGAGTAGAAGAGAGATTTGATATCATGTATCAAAACATTAAGCATGCATTATTCCAACTAACGGAGAAGGAGATGATTACTTTGCTTCATTTTCATTTGCATAAGCATATCAAGGCAAAATAAAATCAATATAGAGTTTCAAGGTTTTTTCAAGCGAGTAAGAGAGTTATGGGAGCAGCCTCATCTAAAATATTTTGAACTAGACTTTGATATGTACCATTTAGAGAGCTTGGTTTTCATGGAGTTCCTTTCAAAGCCTCTGCTTTTATTATGAGAGGGACAGGAAAAATAAAATCAATATAGAGTTTCAAGGTTTTTTCAAGCAAGTAAGAGAGTTATGGGAGTAGCCTCATCTAAAATATTT
>VDFB02047230.1:407281192-407296328 GCA_007258455.2 Sequoia sempervirens | reverse complement strand
TTTGACAAAATGCTTTGTGGTAGACATGTATCAAAATGTGGTAGTATAGACAAGGCAGTGAACTGTTTGAAAAAATGCCTCAAAGAAATGTGGTCTCATAGAATGCCATGACAAGCAAATGCAATTGGAAGCTGCTCCTAGTTATTAGTTATGCAATGTGAAGTAATTGCATAGCTGCTTAGTTTGACTTTGTAAAAACTATATTGTAATTTAAATTTTGTCATCTATCAGCATCTAGTTATTAGTTATACAATGTGAAGCAATGCTTTGAGTTTGAAATATGTACAGTACAACATAATCAATGATATGAATATAAACTACAAAAATCTATTTTTTACAATTTATTAGTTAAACTCTTTATTTTATTTGCTCTCTATATCTCTATGCTATGGAAATGGCTTTAAATTTTTTTAAATTTTTTTTTTATCTCTTGTTCTACTTTTTTTTACCTTTTTTTTTAAATCTGATTTTTTCCTAAATTTTTCTAGACTTTTTCCCGATTTTTTCAAAAAATCTTATACTTTTGGTTTGCCAATTTTGTCCCCAAAATATTTTTGCTGCTATGTTATAAACACATCTTTTTGTAATATCAAGGATAATTTTTGAAACTTCCATGCATTGCTAATCTAAAAGGAAAAGTCTTTTGCCTAATCTGTATGCAGCCATGCTTTTGACATTGTCAAAAAGAGAAAATATGGACACCATCGATAAAAAAGATTTGTATTAACCAAATAGCCATGTACGCATACATCAATATATGTCAATATAAGTATAAAATATAGTTACAAAATAGCCATATAGGCTTACGAGAATGCCATATAGGCATACAGTGTCAAATATATCCAATACAAGATATGTACAAATTTGCCATGTCTAGGCATACAACAAAGGGCTCTAGAATCAAAATTCATTTCTCTCCATGCTCTAGAAATAAATTCTTTCCCTTTTTTTGGAGATCCTATGGTGATAAGTCCGTCACTCGTTTCTGTTGTGCTCGAGGAGTGCTCCTACTGCTCCTCCTATAGTTTACCTCTTGGTGAAGTTTTAACTGTTACAATAAGAAGTAAAGACATTAATATATAGAAATTACATTATAAAAAATGATATATTTAAGAAAATAATAACTTACAGCCATCTCATGATCACTCTCCACGATGGAAATATTTGCATGTCGATGCTTGGGTGTGGTCAAGCCCTGTATAAACCATCCAAATAGGAATTAAACTGTGAATCAATAATGGTTTGATTTTTCACTAGAACTAACATCTGGGTGATCCCATAATAGTGGTTTACAATTTTTGGCCAAACTGGACACTGAAATTATTAATTTTAACTAGATCTTCACATTCGGGCACCTATAGCTACTAAACTATGAGGAGTTTGAAGATGGTGTAAACTAGAGTCTCATCAAATTTTGTCTGTAGATTCTAAAAATATTTTTTTTCAAAATTTTTGGAATCAAATTGCACTTCTTTTTCCATCTCCCACGAAAATTGATTTTTTTCAGAAAACAACATTTTAAAAAAGTGACGCACACCGTATAACGCATAACTTTTTTTCCATGAAGGATAAAATTCTAATTCTTTCAAATTTAGATTTGTAACTCTGATATCTAGTGCTTCCAATTGGTTAGATAGTTTTTATTAAATATTTTTCCTTAATCAAGTTTCAAAGTCAAATGAATTACAATTCAGACATAGTACGATTATAACGCGTAACTTTTTTGTATATGTCAAAATTTAATTTAATTTTTTTTGTTGGATCATGGACTTCAATATCTAGTGCACTCATATTTTTCAATTTTTTTTTAATAATCTTCTATTTTTCCACATGTGAAGAACAAATAAATTCATTTTCGATGAAAAAACCTATGTTTAATAAAACTTAAAAAACAAATACATAACAAAACCAAAACATATTAAAATTATATTCATTGGATAGCTTGTTCTGAGGAATACCATAATCATTTGAAATAAATTTTAAATGAATTCATTTGATTCCCCCAAAAGCTAAATCAAAAGTGATTTTTTATCAGCATTTTGATAGGTGTAAAGGAGACGCATTTATAGGTATGGTTTAAAACTAGCGAGGTTCTATCCAAGGGGGTTTGGTCTAAGGTGATTTGATCAAACCCTCTTCAATTGGAATCCTTAAAATGGAACTTTTAAGGATTAAATCATTATATTTTCTAAAATATCGATTTCAGCTAAAATTCGTTCCTCTAGGAATTGTAAACCACTATTATGACAACCGATCTATAACAACGAATGTAAATTGAAATTTAGTAATTTGCCTCATACCTCCTCTATCAGAGCCATGGAGGATTGTATAGCGGATGAAACACCGATATCCATTTCCCTTGTAACATTTGGAGGTGTTTCCACAACCAACATTTGAAAATAAAACAACAAATTATTCAATAACAAAAAGTTACAATAGCGATCCACGTCATGACTTATAATGTATGAGATCTAATGAAAAAAAATTTGAGTACATGTATTAAACTATATATTTCTGGTAGGCCTTGGCAGTTTGATAGCAAGACCAAGCATGATGGGGAGAAGAACACATACTCCATTGTGAAGGATGGGAAGACTTACAACCTTTCACCTCTCCTAGAAGAAGACAAGGAAAAGAATGAAGGGCCTAGTGTTTTGATGGTGGGTGAGAAGGATTTCATGAAGACCTTGAAGGAAGGAGGAGGAAGAGGATTCTTCCTGATTATGAAGCCAAAAAGTGAAGCAGATCTTCCCACAAAGAATAAGGAAGATGCACCAAAGGAAGTCCAAGAGTTGTTGGAAAGGTACAAGGACATAACGGTGAATGAATTACCTACTTCCCTACCTCCCATTAGGGATATAAGCCACCATATTGATCTAATTCCAGGGGCTACATTTCCCAATAAGGCTGCATACAAGATGACACCTGCTCAAAATGAGGAGATTGCAAGACAAGTGCAAGGGTTGATGGATAAAGGGCTAGTGAGGAAGAGTTTGAGCCCATGTATTGTTCCTATTGTCCTGTCACCAAGGAAGGATGGGAATTGGAGGATTTGCACTAATTCAAGAGCCATTAATAGGATCACAATCAGATATAGGTTCCCAATGCCAAGAATGGAGGACCTCATGGATTTTCTATCAGGAGCATCTTAATTTTCCAAGATTGATCTAAAGAGCGGGTACCATCAGATAAGGATCAGAGAGGGGGATGAATGGAAGACAACTTTTAAGACTAATGAAGGGCACTATGAGTGGTTGGTGATGCCCTTTGGGTTATCAAATTCCCCTAGTACATTTATGCACCTTATGAATGAGGTATTGAGACCTTTTGTTGGAAAGTTTGTTGTAGTTTATTTATATGGCATCCTTGTGTTTAGCAGGTCTAAAGAAGAACATTTGAAGCACCTTGACATGGTACTAAGGAGGTTACAAGAGGATAAGTTGTTGATCAACATGGAAAAGTGTGAATTCATGAAGGAAGAACTAGTCTACCTTGGATTTGTCATCTCCAAGGGAAGTTTGAAGATGGATCCTTCAAAGGTGGATGCTATTCTTACTTGGCCAACACCAAAATCCATGGGAGATGTGAGAAGCTTCCATGGACTTGCAAGCTTTTATAGAAAGTTCATCAAGAACTTTAGCCAAATTTGTGCACCAATCTTGGACACCATCAAAGGAGGTAACAAAGGTAATTTTTCTTGGACCAATGAGGTTGATAAAGGATTTGAATATCTAAAAATGAGAGTAGCACAACAGCCTATACTTGTGCTCCCTGATTTTGATAAAAATTTTACCATTGAGTGTGATGCTAGCAATCAAGCAATAGGCGTTGTTTTGAGCCAAGAAGTCAGACCGGTTGCATTTTTCAGTGAGTGGCTAAATGAAGCAAAGAGGAACTATTCTTCCTATGATTTGGAATTGTATGCTATGGTCCAATCCCTCAAAAATTGGAGTCACTACTTGTTACCTAAAGAATTTGTTGTTTATACTAATAATCATGCCTTGAGTTTTTTGAATGCACAGGAAAAACTTAGTCATAGGCACATGAAGTGGGTAGAGTCTTTGCAAGCCTATACTTTCACAATAAAGCATAAGAAGGGGCAAGCAAATAAGGTGGCAAATGCTCTCAGTAGAAGGGAACTTGTAGTGCAAGAGATCCAACTCCAAAGCATGTGGGTTGAAGCATTGAAGGATATGTATCATGAAGATTCATATTTCAAGGAGGTATATAATGTTTGTGAGCAGCATTTGAATTCTTTTCATGGTGAATTCTCTAACTTTTTATTGTAGAAGGGTTTCCTCTTCAAAGGAAGCCAATTGTGTGTGCGTAAATTCTCAATGAGGGAGAATATCATAAAGGATAAACACAGTGGGAGTCTTGGAGATCACTTTGGCCTTGACAAGACCTTGGAACAAGTTAGGGGATTTTACTATTGGCCAAAGTTGCAGGTGGATGTGAGAAGGTATGTGGAAGGCTGCACAATATGTCAAAGGGCAAAGGTAACTTCATCAAATGTAGGACTCTATCAGCCACTGCCCATTCCCAATAGGCCTTGGGAGTGTGTAAGTATGGAATTTGTCTTGGGGTTGCCTAGCCAAAGAGGTTTTGATAGTATCTTTGTGGTAGCTGATAGATTTAGTAAGATGGCACATTTTCTTCCTTGCAAATGCACCAATGATGCATCTCATATAGCAGGTCTCTTCTTTAAGGAGGTTGTTAGGATACATGGAATGCCTTTAAGCATTGTTTCTGACAAGGATTCTAAATTCATTGGTCACTTTTGGAGGACCTTGTGGAAGAAACTCAAGGAAAAAATATGTCCTTTAGTTCAGCATACTATCCACAAACGGATGGAAAAATTGAAGTGGTGAATAGATCATTGGGAAACCTCTTAAGATGCCTTACCAAGGAGCATGGACAAGCTTGGGATCTGATTTTACCTTAGGCTGAATTTGCATATAATGACTCCATGAATAGGAGCATTGGTAGAAGCCCTTTTGAAGTAGTCTATGGCATGCACCCTAGAGGGGTCTATGAACTAAGAGACCTACAAGGAGTTGCTAAGAGAAGTTGTCAAGGTGAGGACTTTTTTGTTACAATCAGGGATATTCATCAACAAGTGAAGGAAACCCTTCAAAAGAATGTTGAGAAGTATAAGGAAAAGGCAGATTTAAAGAAGATGAATGTCCAATTCAAGGTTGGAGACTTGGTGATGGCACACTTGAAGAAGGAGATACTTCCAAAAGGAAAGTATACCAAACTCATGATGAAGAAGATAGGACCTTGCAAGGTGGTCTACAAATTTGTCCAAAATGCTTATGAAATAGAGCTACCTCCTAGGGTGGCAATCTCTCCTATCTTCAACACTTCTAAATTGTATCTTTTCAAAGCTTTTGTGAATGCAGGTGATGGAGCAGGTACAACAACAATTGAGGATGAAGATTGGGTGAAGGAACTACCCCCCAGCCAACCTATGACTCTTGAATGCATCCTAGACACCAAGGAGACAAAGAAGACTAGAAGGAAGGTTTACAAGGAATACTGGTCAAATGGAAAGGTCTACCTGAAGAGGATGCAACATGGATGTCAGAAAATGATATTAAACAGCATGGAACTACTGTAGAAGACCTGATCTCAAAGAGGACTTGAGATCTTTTTCTTGCTTGGGAGTATGGTGTAGGAGCACCCATGGGTCTAAGGGACCTAGAATAATTTTTCATGTTTTTTTTCTTGGTTTATGGATGGAATAAGGTCTTATGGACCATTTCAATGCTTTTTAGTAGGTCTTCTAGGTCTTTGGTTGATTTTTTGGTCTCGGTGACCAACTTCTTTGTACAACAAGGTCTCCATCCTCCTTTGTAAGTCTAGTGCATCTTGCAAAAATAAGGAAAAAGGATGCCTTGCTGTATCTAGACACCTAAGGGGAGTCACCTTACTTTTTTCAAATTTTTTAAATTCCTTTGACACATTTTGGAAGGCTCTTTGTGGTTGAGTTGGTAGAAGTTGCTCACATTGCCTTAACTAGGCAATTAGAAGTCAAAGCATGAGATTAGTTGTTTTCCAATGTCTCTCTTTTCAAAAGAAAGTTGTAAGAAGTTGGAGGGAGTTTGTAAGACTTCAAATATGCCTCTCTTGGTTGAGGCAAGGTTGATTTTGATGTTTTGAAGAAGTTTCAATAAGAAGTTTGTTGTTTTTCCTGTGTTTTTTTGAAGAATTTGTTGATCTTGTACTTGGTACAGACTGTATGTTCACTTTCATGCTCCAATCCTATAATGGTTGGATAGGTAATTCAATAAGCTTTCCTTTGGAATTGGAGTGGTGATATTTCATTGAGTATCAAGGGAGATATTCCATTTTCTCTATTGGGTGGTCTGAAAACCCTTAAAATCAGGGTTTTGGGTGAAAAATGTATATTTCTTCCATTCTCACATTGTAAAATTGCTAAATCTTGGTGGGATGGAAGATATAAGGTTGTAATATCATTTCCTCAATGTTTTGGAGAATGGAAGGCTCATTTTTGGAAGTTTTGCATGAATTTTGGTTTGACATCTCTATGTGGCAAGCATAATTGACAAGCAAAAAAATGAGTTTTTGCTTGATTTTGAAGAATTTGTTTAAGAGGCACTTAGGAATGGTGGAAATAGTTGTGGAGAACCTATAGGAGTCTGAATTTTGTCTTTTGGGTGAAGGGGAGAGCCTAGATAGTCAAGACCTAGGTGTAGGTCTGTGAATTAGGCCTTTTGGAGCAATGGTAGAAAGGGCCATTGTGAGTGATGTTTTGACAGTCAAGAGGAAGGATTTTGGAACCTTGTAGGGGTCCATCTTATGGGTCTAAATCCATAGGTTTGGTGTCTTAATAGTCTTCCTTTTTTTATTCTGATTGTCCTACCGGGCAAGGGTTGCAAGCCTTAAGAGAGAGTGAGGTCTAAGTCACCATAGTGATGGGTGTTTATTGAAACCTAAATGCTAGAGGGTTGTTAAACCTTGTTTTGACTTAATGAGACATGATCCAAATGTTTTCAAGCTTTGTGAGTGGTCTGAGTTGTGAACCCTAGGTGTGTGGGGTTGATCTCTTAAAGAATAGTGGAGTTTAGGACTTCTCATGAGAGTATTTGAGAGAAGCATTCAGTGGAGTGACTTTGCCATTTGTGATTGTGAGTTTTCCTTCCCTGCCACTCTGCATAATTTCTAAAGCTTATTCAGGCTATTTCCACGGTGTTTGTGGTGGTGGCGGGAGTATTTAAGGTTTCTAAGTACCTTATGCAATAAACCCTCCTTTGTAGGGCTTGATTTGTGCATAAAATAAGCTTAGTCAATAAACATGATGTGAGTAATGTCTTGGAAGTCAAATGAAATGATTGAGGTGTAAATGGTTGATTGTAGTATCTTGGTCTTGAGGAAATAGTTGGTAAAAGTGAAAATTTGGTGAGTTGTTTAAGGAATTGAAAGATTCAAAGCTCTTTATCAAGTTTTTTCTTTGAATTCAGATAATTTGATGATGACAAAGGTGTGTTAGGATTTGATGGATATAGGTTGTAACATGAAAGATTGGTTTTTGGTTATTTTTCCTAGGTAAAGAAAATTGAGTGGAAGGGTGCCTTGGTGAATGATGAAAGAGTGGATTGTTTAGTGACTCTAATTAGGTTTCTTGTGCACAGATCAGTCATTTTTGCTGATAAATAAGATGTTTGAAGCTTGAGGATGATAAGAAGAAGTATTGAAATGAGTTGGCTTGTTGTTGCCTTGTGGTTTGCAAATGAAACAATGTGATTTTTGATGAAAAGAGAAATAAATTTTAGTTTCTTATTCAATTTGATCTTCTCCTGATTCAATTGGGTCAGATGTTGGTGCAGGAGCACCTAGGTCATTAAATACTTTTCAATTTTGCAAAAGGGATGAGTGCTCAAATTTGTATTCAATCAATCACAAAAGGTCATGGAAAAATGATGTAAAGCATGTTCAAGGTCATATGAGGTCTTAATTGAATGTATTTAAGGTTATGGGTAAGTTCTAGGTGGTCAAAGTGGGAAAATGCAAACAATGCAATAATGTAATATTGTTAAAAGTTGTTAAATTGACAAAAACAAGGAAATCAGGCATATTAAGGGTTAAAAGGGGTAGTTTAAACCGATGGACAGACAGTTATGGAAAAGGAAATATCTTTAAAAGGCATGTAAAGGCGAGAAAAAGTAGAAGTTTGTGTTCTTGTAATTAGATTTTGAAATAAAAATTCCATGTTTCTGAGTTTGCAACATTACTCCATTGTTTTGTTTTCTTGTGTTGGTAATTTAGGAACACCCAAAGTTAAATCATAGTGTGAATATATGCATGTAAAGAGGAGTTAGTTTCCAATTTCAAGAGTTGGACTTGGTTAGTTTTAGGAAACAAAAGAATAAGAGGCAGTTTTCAGTGCCCGATAGAGTCCTTTTAGAAGCAAGTTTGAGAGTCCAATAGGGTTTTTCTTCACTACTCCACCAATGTAGGTCAAGTAAATTGGTGGAGTAGGTTAATGTTAGGATTTTTTGCATGTTTTGATGATTGTAAGTGCATGGAAAAGCAAGAATACCATGGTGGAGTTGCTGCTACACTGGAAAATAGAGGATTTTCCTACACAAAGTGATGCTATAGTCATGGGTCATGAATAAATAAAGCTTGAAGAGGCTTGGAAATGATGTAGAAGGTCTTGGTAGACATAAAAAATAATTTTCTAGGTGGTGGCCAGAGAAATAGAGGTTTGCAAGAGTATTTTTCACAAAACCCTCCTTGATTTGTGCTTTTACACCCTATAAACGAGGGTTTATTGGATCAAAACATTTTCATGGTTTTCAATCCCTATAAATGGTGAAATCTTGAGTTATAAGACATGCTTGAATATTTTTTTGAGGTTTTAAGTGATTTGGAATGGTTTTGAAGGGGTCTCCTTTGTAAAACAGGCCTAATCTACTAGCTTTTCTTTAGAGGACAGTCTGAAATCTGATGATTTTCTTTATGTCAAATGTCTAAGAACTTTGATATGTTGTGATGTGCTGGAAAGTGTTTCTAAATGTGCATTGAGTTTTTTAATAAGCTTTGAGATAGGAATGTAACTACCTGATTCAATGGTTGACAAACCTACTAGAGGAATATGATATTGTCTGATCAAAACAAAGATGTTTGTTTAAATAGTGGAAAGGATGATATTGAGTGCTTGGTTACTATCAAACTAATGTTATGCTTGATATTACTAAATTTGGTTAAGGTGTATAAGACAGGTTTGGTGACTTTGATGGTTGGATGGGTGAGTATTATGAATCCTTTTGATCAAATTGGTGATTAACCACAAGATGATAATCAAGATTCTGTTGTAGCAGGAGTTTGTAACCTATAAATAGACTATTATAGTCAAAATATGGTGAGTACAGTGCTTGATAATGGACTAATAACAGTGAGGTATGGTTTAGTTGATTTGTTGCCTTGGTGGATAAATGAAAGGATGAATTGTTCAAGTGTCAATAATCAGGTTTATGTTGTTTTTATGGTGGTTGAGAATGATGTGAATCTAATTGATTAAGTTAAAGTTTTCTTTAATATGGTTTTTGCTTTGAATGAGTCAATTGGAATACTGATTAGTGGAATGATGAATGATGGCCTATGGAATGGCTAAGAGAATTTGAGTGGATTTTGGTTGAATGAAAAGTAGATTTATGATGAAATTATATTTGATCTTCTCCTGATTCTATTTGGTATTGAAATCCCTTGAAGAAATGATGTTGATGGTGTTTGTTGGATGCTGCATCAGGATGTACCCTAATGATTGAGTGTTTTGATATGATGCTCTGCATCACTAACTGCCTTGTCTATGCTATTGCTTACTTTTATGGTTTCATAGATTTTTTCCAAGCATCCATAGTTTGGCGTGCTGGTGCACCTTTGCAAGCATATGCCTCTATGTGAAGTAATTGCATCATGCTACTTATGTTGACTTTCTAAACAACTATATTGTACAGTTGAAATTTTGTCATCTATCAACATCTAGTTATTAGTTATGGAATTTGAAGTAATGCTTTGAGTTTGAATGATGTGTAATGCAATGTAACCAACAATATGAATATAAACTACACAAATCTATTAAGTAGAATTCATTAGTTAAGTTCTCTTTATTCTATTACCTCCGTGTACGTTTGAGTGAATCCATTGGCACTAGGAGGTGTTTGCTTGAAACTGCCAATATTAGCCTTTTCAACATCCAAAATCACATGTATTAAAATACCATTCGTAAAACAATGCTATTAACACATAATAAATTTATAATTGTTTACTAGTTACATACCCCACTGATAGGTGTATTGCAGAAATAAGTAGGTGGAGGACCGGTGTATCCAGTCTCAACACTGTGACCCTGCAATTTTATTAAAAAATAAAACTAAATTAGTTAATCATGCATTTCATAATCGAAATTTAATAAATTAAATTAAATGAACATGCTGAATTTTACCCGACTATCAATGCCATATGCATGATGCAAAATGTCATCCATCCTCTCCATCCCCGTAGTAGCATACGGATCCTACGTAGCAGCATACGGATCTTGCGTAGCAACATATAGATCCTGCATAGTAGCATACAGATCCTCTGTAGCAACCTCTTGAGTGTCGATGGGGTCATATGAACAAGTTGCCCCGCAAGATTGACACACATGGGTTCGAAGGCCACCACCCGAAGACTCCCCTGGATGGTGCTGTACAATAGGGCTAGAATGATGGATGACACTCCGGGTCAAAGTGTTGATTTCCTGTAATGTCTCTACGTCGGCCCTCTCCTTTGCAATGGCAGGCATAACAATGTGCTCACGAGGCAGCCTAGTGAGAGGTCATCTCCCTTGCCGCGTAGGATCCGGCTGTGCACAGGGCCTATTCTGAGCTGACCCCCCACCTCTCCCCTGGAACTCCCTCATATCAAAATAATATGGGATTTGGTTCAATATGAACTCACTGTATAGTTTCCTAAGAAAATATTGGGGGACTTCACAATTGTTACACGGTGGATAATCAAATACCAAGTACCACCTATCATAAAAACGGTTCCTAATCTCTTGGTGGGGGCACCAATGAATAGGAAACCTCTTCGCATTGAGGCTAAGATTTTGATTTTTTCTAGGGTCAGTGAATAAAGAGCACAAATCACCTTTAGTAATTTTTAAAATCTTTTACTTGTTTATATGATAGTTTATCTACATAATATGCCCTAGCTTCCTGCCTCCTATCTTGCCATCCCATTATTTGTTGGGTTAGTGAATCTACATTTTTTAACATCTCTTTCATTGAATTTTCTAGTGTCATTCTTTCTGTGGTTGAAGCATTTGGATCACTCAACCTACTGATAAGATCCTCAATTTGTTTTTTGTTGTTTTCAATTTCACTCCTCAAATTTTGAGGATTTGCAGGATTATTTGCATCTCCTACAAATTAAAAAAAAAAAATCAAAACTAACTTAAAACAAACAAAATCAACTTGAAACTAAGAAATTCAAAACAAATAGCAAACAATACTTACCTCCTACACCTCTTAGTCGTTGTGGCGCCATCTTTGCAAAGGAAAAGCAACTATTGTTGATGAATTTTGTAGAATGCCTCCTCCTAGAATGCAAGCGTGAAAATGAGGGTTTCTGGCCACGGGCAGAGTAGAAAAACACACAAGAGAAAATGAATAACTTTCATTTTTTTTTTTGCTTTTAAAATGACATAATGCGAGTGTGTTATAACACGCTCACATTATGTCATTTTCAATTTTTTTTTAAGTTGGCCACAAAAGTGTAACCCAACTTCATGCACCCACCCGTTTATTATTTATATCATAAATTACTCAATGGTTTGATAGAACATTTGATGTATCATTGTAAACTCAAGGGAGCAAAGAAAGCTTAGTTGCTAGGCCTCTGATTTTTATAACCATTTGACATGTCACATTGTCGCGGAGTTCTAAATTTTCATAACTACCTGATTCCCCAACTTGGTTCACTTTGTTGAGTAACTTAAGTTCATGTATACATAACCTTTGAGTTACGGTGTGTGGATTTATTCGATGAGTCTGAGGTTTTGAAAACATTGAAACTTCAGACTTTGGTTTTGAGGTTCAAAGTTTCAGCGACCACGTGACATGATGGACTTATCTTGCCTTTCAAAGGCATTGTCGTTTGACATCTCATTGAACGCTATGTACGGAATAAACTTGAGTTGCCTTTTCAGGAATTTCCAAAAGCATGTAGGTTTAAAGGCTATCTTTTCGAGGTATTAAATTGAATGTTGCATTTAAAGCACGTCCTATCAAAAATAACAGCATACGTGGGTAGCGAAGTTTTACTTAGACATTTAGCCTGCATTCTTGTTTTACTCCACATTGATTGCACCTCTTGTCATTTTATATGGGTTGAAGGTGGTGAGAACTTCTTTGTTAAAGCCTCGGTTGTACTTCTACCTGCTACTATTTTTTCTTTAGGAATTCAAGCATCTCATTAGGCATAGTGAGCTCATGCAATCTGAAATTGAAAATCGTTGGCTCGGTGTGAGAGATACAGAGCTAGGAATTTATAAATTGGAAGAATTTTGGGCACATCTTGACAGTAAAGAAAAAATTGTTGTAGATGTGAAGGTGTTTGAAAGTGGACTAGCTCAGGTCAGAGGTTTTCCAGAAGCAGCGTTGAGTGTTGGCCTAATTGCTGCATGTGAGAGAAGGTACATTCCTGAAACCTGGGAAATCAAGGCCGCAGATGGAACCATTGTAGCTAAAAAAATTCTTGAGGTCATTTCTCAAGCATTGGGAATTCCAGTGAAGGCACCCGTAAAGGAGATGTCTGTTGTAACAGCTAACGAATATTTCAGGACTAATGAAACCTGGTGTAAAAATTCTATGGCCAAAGGGTGGTTAAAATCAGAGAAGAAATGTAAGTCTCAATTGCCTAATAAACTTAAGAGGACACATTTTAAAGAAAAAATTCTTGATGTTATTGCTTTACTTCATCGTATCGTCGGGAATGCACAAGTTGAATTATTTGAAGAATGGATGTGTCAGTTCATTTTAGTTATCTGTGATGATAATGTGTTTATCGATTGGGCCAAGATAATTTTATTTCACTTGCATGAGCAATTAGTTAACTTTCAGAAGATTGCTACCTTTCATCTGTGTTCTTGTTTGATATATATCATTGCTAGTCAAAGAGCTTATTGGCCAAGGTTGAAACGACAAGTACCACCAAGTCCTAGCATGCCTATGTATAAGTGTTATCTGCAATTTTCCAAGCAGGTTGGGATGGGAGAATATTGTCTTGTTAATGATTCCTTTTTAATGGAAGCTGGGAGAAAGTTGGATGGAAACCCTGAAATGCATTTTTCCCTTGAATCAAAATCTTTGGTGTTGAAGTTTGGAAGTTTTTATATCCAGTTTGATAGATTTTCTTATTTGAGAATTGGAGGTTACGAGAAGGCTCCACTTAAATTGCCTAAGTACCTTGAGGATTTACTGATATTTTTGGAGGTTTGCAGAAAAATGGCCATAGTAAATATAAAATACATGAATATGGGAAAGCGAGGGTATACCTTCCCATTAGTTACTCCTTCTTTCTCTTGAAAAAGTAATCGGATGGTTAAGAATGTTGAAAGGATTCTCAAAGAATAAAATCTCCAGTAATTGTTTATAAGAACTAATTTTGACGACAAGGGCTTTGTGAGAAAAAATTTGTATGCCTCTGGCTTGTATCAATACCAACCTTCAATTGAAGATTTCTAGGAAGGTTGTGCTAATGAAAATGAAGTTTTCAGAAGGGACCATATGAGGTTAACCCTTGAGCAGATACAAATTTTTGGTCTCTCTTTCCAAATCCCTAAAAATGTGTCTGAAGATTTGATGGTTCTTGATCCTGAATACGAGAAGTTGCCTAATAAGTCACATCCCAGAGTTGACTAGGATAAAGATGAATTTTTATATATGAGTAAATGGGTCGAACCAGTACTCAAAAGGACTCAGGATTGGTTGGAGGGAAAATGGTGTAGGATTGCTGGTTCTGTTCATGAACAAAAATCATCCCAAAAAAATGAGCAAGGATCTAGCCAAGTAGTCCTTGGAGGTACATCATCGGCGAGGATAGTCATCAAGTCTTCTAGCACCAATTCACAATTTGGGGGTGATGGTGAAAAGCCGGAGAAATCAATTACATCAAAATCAATATGTGAACAAGACAACCCATCCACCCCTGCTCTTAAAAAGAAAAATGTTCAAACAAAACCTGTGTCAGAAGATTCAGAGAGCATCTTTAAGCATATTGTTGAAGATAGTACTTTCCCGCCCTTGTCTAAAGAATCTTCTCCTCCTATAGAAAACATATCAATTATTCCTAGCGAGTCTAGAGAGGTTGTTCAAAGTGATAAATCCCCCATTCTAATAGAAAAATCTCCAATATGGTTGAGGAAAGCGGTAGAAAAGAAGAGGAAATACACTCCTACGACATCCGCTGGAGTAGATACAATGACAAAATTACTCCAATCTTCATTAGGGCCCAAGAAATCCCAGAAAATGTCAAGAATTTTGAATGATGTTGTCTCTGGTAATCAAGTGTTAGAAATTGCACAACCTTTGATTTACTCATTAGGGAAAACTCTATTATTTTGGCTATTATCTGTTATTTTGATATAGAAGACATTGGTGGAGTTTATGCATGCATAATCTTTGAGTTATGGTGTATAGATTTATTTTGTTTACACTGAATGTTTGCTAGTGTGATATCTATTATTGGGATGACAGATGATATATTTTTTCTATATTGTTGTGGTGTTATTATCCGTGAATAAGATTTCTGCAGTGATATTGGTTTAGTTGTTATCTTTCTTTCAGAAGTTCTATTTCTATTTACATGAGATTGATAGATACCTTTGAAGCTTTCTAGTTAAAAGCCCCATCCTTTATTTGCTTTCTAGTTAAAAGCATCATTAGTTTAAAAAAATAATTCATTGAACATTAGATAAAGGTAGGTGCCACCTTTAAAAACAAGCAGAGAATCGGTTTTGAAGTTTGTAACATTGTAATGTTACCGATTCAACTGTGGTTACATTTATCACCTTTTATGGGCGTATGAATATAGAGTTAGATGATAAATCTGTTAACCAACA